>JACEFZ010009392.1:22500-83781 GCA_014155875.1 Cepaea nemoralis
CCGATATGGGTGTAAGTGGCCTTGCACAGTTTCCATTTCCAGCAACACCTTTTTAACTACTAGGAATCTTTCACATTACTATTTTACTTAGTAACTGTCATTAACGATCGCAAAGAGTTTCTGTTTACGGCCAGTTCATCTTAACCTTCTAGCTGTCAACTCTCGATATGTTATTGTGTTGACCTCTACACAGCCTGTTGAATCAAGTATCGTTGCCTGTTGACCTCACAAGAGTCCGCGAAATATTTCTAACATAGGTCGGGTCAAGATCTTCCTATCCGCCCGTTGTCATTTGCCGAACATCTGATTCGCACAACTCGTACCACGTGTCTGTTTATGTTTCTGATGTCCATTACGACGATTCTATTGGTATCAATAGTCAACATATAAAGTAGACACACCAAGCGTGGTTATTGTTATCTTTTTGATATTTCATAACAAATGTTCATGTTTATGTCCAAATCTTTACAAATTTCACATGTCACCACATTTCTCTTAAACAAGCCTTTTATAAATATTTTAAATTTCAGTAAATTGTTCAAGAATATTGTCATTTACGTTTCTCTGCGCGCAGTAATAATTATGTATATTCTGCATATCTCTGCACGTTTCATGTTGATCGATATGATGTTGATGTGAGCTTTAAATCTATCACATACTCTAGTAATCACAAGTGTCAGCATAGTTCGAATAATTCACATTGAAAAACACTACGCTTATGTAGTTATAGTATTTTGTCCGAGATTTCGAATCGGACGACCCCCCACTTGCCAGTGTCCGACATGGGTGTAGTGGGCTCATTTTCCAGCCTGCATTCAAAGGGTGCTTTCCTCTTCTAGGGGTTTGATTGATTGATTGATTGATTTAGGAACCGACATCACAGCATTTGGGGCATTCCCATAACGCTCCGTCCCCATCCTCAGCAGCCAGCGAAGATTTCCAACACTAATAGTACCAGTAGCAGTCTGATTATATGTCCATCTCGCCTTTCCTCTGAGCGTCGATCGTCTCTTCTAGGGGTATTGGTTGTAACCTAATTCATCATCATCGTGTCGTCCCCGTGGTTAGTTTCGGAATCATCTTTCTGCCGAATCTCAGACTCTGCCTTTTGCTAGGTGGCCTCATTTCACTGGTTGTTAAATTCAACATTACTTGACTGATAGTTAGACTCTTTCGTTCTCCACCGACCATCATGGCCCACTATTATAACTCAACTTTCCGCATCTTTAACAACGCAACACAAGTGCAGTGTCTGACGATCTATTCCTCAAAACGGTTTACACTGTTTACTCGCAATTGCACACACAATTAGGCAACACTAGTATCACAACTCTACCCTACATTTCTACACGAATAATATGATAGCTGCATAATGCAAGCCGTCGCTATCTTCTTTAACGTGGTGCATCCGCACACGACAACACCCATGACTCGAATCCCCTTGTCACCTTCTCAAAGTGTGCGTATTTGCTCCGGCGACAATCTCGGCGTGCCTTTCGTGACCTAAAGTCCACGATTGTCACGTCTTTCCGCGTGACTGTGCTTCACCTTGCCACGATTTACACTTTGAGTCAGTAGAGTTGATCAAGAACACCAAAGACCGAGATCTGTGGAGAGACATGAACGCCTACGCCAGCTGGCAGGGCACTTGATGATGACGATGATTCCTTTTTACCATTGACCCACTTTTAACATTTTTCTTTTTTTTGTCTTTTACAGCTTTATTTCCCTCAGTGTTCCACCAACTTGTTATTTTCTTTATCCGTGTTTGACGTTTTTTCGCGGTTCCACATTTTATTTTTGCAGTATTTAAAGTACTTGAATTGAACATCTCCTATTCATTTCCCACTGTTTTTCTTTCTATGTGTCTTTGGTTTTTTTAAGTTTACTATTTCGCATGGCATGTATTTCCCTGTTCTTTGCTTTCGTCTTCTGTTGGTCTGATTGTGGTAATAACTGCTTTATGTTCTGTGTTTATACTTAAGTTTGGCACTGCCCTAGCATCTAATATATTTATGTTTCTGTTATTTCTTGTTAATATAAAATCAAGTTTGGCATTTATTATCTAGGTCGTTCCATCTGTACCAGTTATATATTTGTGAGTCTTTGTGTTTATAAAATCTGTTATATAGAAGTCGTGTTGGCTGCCTGTAACTATGATGTTCTCCTGCTTCTCTATTTTATTTAGTATGTCGGTGGATGTCTAAGAAGAACTCGCATTCTTGCTCATTTGTGTTTGTATTACATGGTGCTTATTATATGTACATATTTAGTAATTGTATGTTGTTTTATTGTCACTTGTATGATTCTTTCTAATATATATGTTAGTTCTAATACACTTCTTGTGGTTCAATGACTATTCCTACACCGTGTCTTGCCCTTTCTTGTTCCACTCCGGAGTTGACAAGCGTATAGCTGTGATGAATCTCTTTGCATCCTCTCGCTTTTATTCTAGTGTCCGCTTTTCCCATCAGTCCAATTTTCAACTTGTTCACTGCTTCTATGAGTTCTTCTTCTCTACTGTTAAAACCGCAGATGTTCAGCGTGCCTATTTTTTACATTGCTGATCTATCTCGTGGTCCATTAACATTGCCTGGTCTATATCCACAGGCCAGTCCAATTATCCTTTCAATTATTTATACGAACGAACGAACGAACGAAAATCTTTATTTTCAAAGGGTTAAAAATTGGGCACGCAGGCCCCTCTGACATTCTGCCCTTCTTCTCTATTTCCTCTCATATATTCTTTCATTCAACATCTCTTATGAAGCAATTCTTTAACAACAAAAGAACAATAAGCATTAAAACGCATAAAAATAATCAATAATACATGACTCTTTGAGGCAATGTTTAACATGGGCATCATAAATACACAAGGTGGGTGTAACGTGCCACACATATGGGGATGTAGTTGTCGTTCGAGATAATTTACCATTATTATTGTCTTTGTTGCTGTTTTTTTTTTAAGGGTCATGTAGTCTGTCCTGAGGTAGTGTTCAAACAGGTTGCGACTGTATGTATAATGATTGGTGGTGTCTTTGATTTATTGTGGAAGATTATTCCACAACTAAGTGGCAGAGTATGCTAAGCTTGTTTTATATAAGTCTATCCTAGGTTTAGGGACATGAAGTATATTTAGTCGTTCGCTATGTCTTGCGTTATATTTAAACAATGGCCAAAGGTAGCTTGGGGCATTTTGAAATAGGATTTTGTGAGTTAGTTTAGCCTTATTAAAAAGTAGGCGTTTGTGGAGTGGCAGTAATTGAAGACGTTGATGTAGGTTAGAATTGTCTGTAAACTTATCACCATTGATTAGACGCACTGTCCTTTTCTGGAGTGAATAAAGGCGTTTTTTTTATTGATTTGGAGCATCCATCCCAGATTGTGGAGCAATAATCAATATGTGTTTTTATGTGGAAAGTATAGAATATCTTTCTTGTGTTTTCGTCGAGGAAGTTTTTAATTTTGGCAAGTTGGTATACTTTTTTGGTTATTTGTTTAACTGGAGCATGAACATGGGAATTAAAGGATAGATTTTGATCTATGATAAGACCCAGTGCCTTGTTCTCGGTTACACTTTCTACAGGCGTGCTACCAATGTGCAGCTGAAGAGTTCTCTGCGAATTTAGAGTGTGAAGTCTTTGCCTGGTATCTATTAACATAGATTTTGTTTTAGAAATGTTAATTTGCATGCGGTTTGCATGACTCCAGTTAACTGCACTATTTATTTCCTGTTGCAAGGATAATTCTAGCACATTACGATCAATATCGTTTGTATATACTGTGCAGTCGTCTGCAAATAGATCGCAGGACGATGACAGATATAAGGTAAGATCATTTATATAAATGGCAAATAACAGAGGGCCAAGTATATACCCCTGAGGTCCTCCAGTATTAATGGTAATGGCTTGGGATAGAGATTTATTGTGTGATACTACTTGTTTTCTGTCTAATAAGAATGAGTTTATTAATGTCACTATATTAAAGCTTACTTTCATTGTTTCTAGTTTTTAAATTAGGATAGTATGATCTATCATATCGAATGCTTTTTTAAAGTCTATAAACATCGTTCCACATAGTAGTATTGTTGTTGATATTTTGATGCCAGTTTTCTATCATGTTTGTTAGGGTCGTATACGAGCTGGCTTGCTGGCTTGCTGGCTTGCTAGACCAGGTGTAGGGCAGAAACAATTTGACCAAGGGGAGTCCGTCCCCACTAGCGAACCAGAGTCCCCTTGGGCCATTACCTTGTGGTTATGGTTTCCTGGTCTACACCTCGGTTTGGTGAGGTTGACTAGTGTAGTCTGCGAGTCATTGGCAGACTCCTAATTTTGACTTTTCACCCCTCCTAGTGGAGGCTTGCCGATCCTAACCCTGTGGGCTGCAAGGCCATGTGCATTACACATTTTGTCGTCATGATGTTTTCTAGCGCCTCACTTTTATCTTATTATTATTATTATTATTATTATTATTATTATTATTATTATTATTATGACCAAAGAATACTGTTTTGTCTCTTTCTTATAATTGTTTATAATTTTATTCTTTAATTAGTCTGTTCCAGGCAATTGTCAACAGTCCAAAGTATTCCCAGCATTCGCCGTAGTAACTACATCTAAGTTGACGCAATGCTCTTTCTAATTTGTTCCTTAGCGTTCTGTGATTCATTGTCACGTCACAGAACATGCTCTAAGTAACATTTCAGTACTCACTCCAGTCCTGTAGTAGACAAAACAATATACGTAAATGTTAAAGTTTTCATCATACCTGTAAAACGACCTGCACATTTGGGTTGCGTTGAAATAGACGAACTAATGCATCCTTGATGCTCCGAAACATGTAATCAGTGGCACTAAGATGTGAGGTAGTCATGTGGTAATAATGATTAAGAATAATGAGATATTGTCCTTGAGAGGGAATTTTATCAATTGCGTTAGATGTGGGTATTAGGCTGTCCATGGTGGCCAGTATACCCTGAAAAAAAAAAAACGGTCATAAATTAATGCTTGAATCAATAAACATTGAAATCTGAACACTGTTTTACTCTCTACTGTCTCTATTAAAATGGACGAGACTTTCACTTAATTTTATTTTGCTGTCTCTCCCATAGTTTTTCTTCCATTGTATTTCTCTCTCTCTCTCTCTCTCTCTCTCTCTCTCTCTCTCTCTCTCTCTCTCTCTCTCTCTCTCTCTCTCTCTCTCTCTCACTCTCTCTCTCTTGGATGTGAGAGAATTACGCGAGAGAAATAGAGCGTGTGTATTACGAATGAATGAATGTTTGTTAGTGTGTTTGTGATTTGTGTATGTGTGTGTGTGTGTGTGTGTGTGTGAGAGAGAGAAATAGAGAGAAACAGAGAGAGAGAGAGAGAGAGAGAGAGAGAGAGAGAGAGAGAGAGAGAGAGGGGTGCGTGTGATATGTTGGTATATGAGGGTGGTGCCTCCTTCCCTCCGCTAGCCTACGGGACACACTTGGACAAAGTGCAGTACCCGTTTATCACCCTGTTCAGGGTTACGTGAAGCCATAGTGCAGGTGGTGGATGATGCTGGAGAGCAGCCGACATATATTTGTGGATTATGGTCTCCAGCTTCACTACGGTAGGCAGAGAATCTCTTCATTTGAGGGATGAGGTGGGGGGTGGGGGGGTGGGAGGGAGACAATGGCTACGGTCATCGACAAGTACGGTCACTGCAATGACATGAAGCAATGGCAAACTACCTTCTTTACAGATGCTAAGAAAATCATGTTTTGCAATTTCATCGAAATCAGAGAAACGGCGTAAATGGGTGCTATATTGGAGCAGCCTCTCCTGGTAGGAGTAGTCATGGGCAAACCGTCAGCAAGTGATTGAGTGCTAAAGTTCACCATTATTGAACGTGGGAACTTGAAATGTGAAACCTATGAGTGAGGATGGACAATTTGATAGCATTAAGGACGAAATGAGAAGGCTATAAATTGATGTTAGGTATATGTGAGACCAGATGGAAAGGAATTGGTATTATAACATCCGAGGAATATAACATAATCCATTCTGGTGGAGAGAAAAAATATATAAAGAGATCAAAATCTATCATGGGATACTGGACTGTGTCAGACAGAATATTACTAGTAAGGTTGAGTGGAAGACCTTTCGATATCAACATCTCACAAGTTTATGCACCAACAACAGACAGCAGTGATTACAGAAACAAATAATTTTATAATGATTTGGAGAATGCCTTCAAGAAATGGAAGCATTCAGAATTAAATATCATAATGGGTGACCTTAATGCTAAAGTTCGGAAATCAACAGGGCGGATACACATAGTCTGTCCAGAAATTAATGCCGTCATTCACGATCACTTATTTGGAAAACTGTCTGTTGCATCTTTATGAAATTTTTCCTGCCGTCTTATATTTACCCCCACCCAATGAATATGTCTTTGATAGGTCCAAAAACAACTTAAATCATCAAAAGCGGCGACATTTCTTTGATGTTTTGGGGAAAATGTAGTGAATTAACGCGAACAAAATAGTCTTACAGTAAAGCAACGTCATTTCGGGTAAGGACACAAGTACAAAGCGTAGCCAGATTTGTATGGGAGTGGGTGCGATAAAAAAAAGTAGCTTAAAAGTCGATAGGGCCGACTGCATTGCATCGGGTTTTTATCCCATATGGCTCAGTATCTTTCTGCAGCGAGCCCGCACAAAGCACGAACTCCGTAGCTCCAGCGACGACCTTCGGGTGTCTCCGAAAAAATGCACTCGTGAAATGAAGGAATCGAACATACAGCCTTCGGAGCCCGAGTCAGACGGCTTGTCTACTTCACCACGGAGACTCCCGAGAGGGGTGCAATGTGTAATATTAATAAAAACAGAGAATTTACAAAGGCATGAGGTAAATAATGTGTAAATTGACAGGAAAGTAGAG
Source organism: Cepaea nemoralis (assembly GCA_014155875.1). NCBI lineage: Eukaryota > Metazoa > Mollusca > Gastropoda > Stylommatophora > Helicidae > Cepaea > Cepaea nemoralis. The sequence goes on from JACEFZ010009392.1 coordinate 29,409, forward strand.
GATTATATTTCTTACCTTATTTTTCATTTCCTTCTTGTTTCATCAGCTGTTGGTTAATAATTGTACACAAGTATTCATGTTACTAGGATGCATTTAGCTTTTTATACTGAGTTCGTGAAAGCTTCCAAATAGCTGTGCTTTAATGTGCGTATGGAGTGACCAGAAATGATACCGCAATTTAGTCATCATGTGTCCATTTTTAATGATCTGTTCAGCTGTTTGTGTAGTTTGTTCACACGTACACATGGGTGACAGACCCGCTTTGAGTCTTCGTGTAAGATTTTCTACGCTACTGTTTACTGTTCAGAGACGGAACATGATTACCTGTTTTGCACTATGAAAATAGTTGTCAGTGTCTCTGTAGTGGGCTTTCTTCTTAACGACCAAGATGTTGGTCCTGTTTTCATCTAAGGTTATGGACTGATTCGTATGCACGTGTGTTGTCCCCTAATTTGATAACGTGTTTGCTCTCACGTTTCTTGTTATGCCACAATATGTCAGTTTCCACCCCAATATTACTCTTCTGTTGGTATTCAATGCGTTTAGTGTGTGTGTGTTTATTTCAATACCAGTTGTTTGTCACCGCTGAGGGCTCGCGGAATTGAAAATTAATCACTGTGGAATACAAACTGTTACCATTGACATTGTGCTGATGCTGTAATGTTTAGGGCTTGCAATTCGTCTGAATAGTTGGAGCAAAATATCCCAGTAAGCGTGCACGTGGATTAAGGTCTGCGATCTGCTCAGACCTTAATCTGTGTCGGACCATTCCAGTAGGTTGATGACTGCTCTCGGGTGCATAAAATTCAATTTATCCTTTCTCTAATAGTCCTCTTCCTCTTTCAACACATGGTCCTCACATTTTCCTAGTAACTTTTATCAATATTTAATAGCGCGGACTGGATTAGTATCTCGACGTCAGACAATTTTAATATACTATTGTCATCTGCCACATGTCCTTTAATTTTAACCCACACAAGTTCTATAGGGTTAATATGAGAATGGTACGGCGGAAGTCCAAAGCACCCATGACGATGATCTTCTATCAACGTATCGATTTGATATTTCTTGCTTTTTGGCGTCTGTTTTACAAGGGACAACAATTCTAGCTAGAAACACGTTTCTGGAAATGGTATGTTTTCCACTCGGAGCCATATATTTATTGCTACCTCTGTGCTCGATACTGTAGGTATTTTGTCTTCTTGGGCAGCAACATTGATATTATGCATTGTCCATAATTGGACAAGCCGGTCTATCTAGGGATGGAAGCACAGTATTCTCGAGCTAATTTCTAAATACATTACCATTCACCTTATTATGATAATCCCTATTGTCTCTATGCTTTGATACGAACACGAGCCCAGCATTCTGTTGTATGCCATTATGTGTATTACCAGCATGGACCATGACTAAAAGCTGTCCTATACTACTGGGCACATATCGCTTTATCTGTCCATCCACTGATTGCCATTCCTTATCACTTGTGTGGTGCGCATTGATCCACATTTCATCCAAATACACTATGCCATAATTTTCTTTGCGCATTTCCCTTATTTCACGTAGGTTTCTGCTTCTCATGGCTCCTAAATGCGGTTGCTCGTAAAGAATATTTCTACTTCCACATCTAAAAGTGAAGATAATGTCCTTATAATTTTCCACAAAGTTGTTTTAAATAGCTCTATGTTGTTGTTCTTTCTCAACCAAAACCTAAGTTTTCTTACAGTCAATCTTTCTTTGGCGTTCAGCATTTTTATAATGCTGGATAATCCTGGATATAAAATCCAAAATTTTTATAATTTTAGGAGTCTCCGTGGCAAATTCTCACATGGTGTTGCTTTCAGTTGCATTTGTTTGCTGGTGTTGTGCCATTGGTTATAGATGCTATCTATCCTAAGCTGTTAATAACAGAGCAAAGACATTCAAGTGTATGACATTTTCATTTTCTTCATTGACGTGTTGTTTTGATATTGGGTCTTATCGTTGCATTTTAATTATAATAAGAAACAATGTTTTTATTTTCAATATGTCAATTAAGAGGCGCTGGCACTCTGGCTAAGAGACAGGGGTGCATTTTCGGTTCACCAACATCCCGGATCGAGGGCTTGTAATCAGCCGCAGGTGATTTGGAAGCAGTCCGCCTTGCTTTGATTAATATGGTATAAGTGTCGGTCTTTAGAAATCAATGGCAAACTAGTGAATGCGAATATTGCCTTGCACATAACAAACTGCAAAAACACGCGGGCGGATTGCGACGTTCTGTAAAGGACAAGCAACTAACATTAAGAGTCAGAAGTAGATGATGAAAAGATGTGTAATGTATCTTCTAATTGTAGGATTCTAACATAGTGAATGCGCTAACAGTCGAGTAGAATAAAAACGCTTTAATAAGCACTCGATTCAGAATAACATTCTCCTTTATTGGGCAGAGATGAGTTGAGCTGAGTTCAAAACCGAAATCATAACACCCAGGACACTCTCATACCTGCTCTGTCCTCATCTTGAACAGCCAGCGAAGAGACCCAATGGTTCCAGATGCAGTCTGCTTATGTGTCCTATGGCCTTTCCTCGGAGTAGTGATTGTCGACCATATCCTATAGTCACTCCCTGGCGCTCCATTCTCTCTAGGCTCTGATAATGTATCTGCTCTTGCACGCTATACACACATCCCAAAGAGCTTTGACCGTATATGCCTTATCTTGCAATAATACACCATTCAATGACTTAAACCCAACCAATCTGTCCGCCTGCTCGCTGCCCACAACACCAACATGTTCTGGGCAAAATATCCCACATATGCTCCTTATCTTTGCTTTTTGAATTGAAGCATGTCACTCTGCCCGAAGCACGGCTGTCTTTGTGACGGGACACCTCGGTCAGCATAAGAATTTCACAAGTTGTAAAGGAATTAAAACGTCCACCAGAAAATAATCTGAGTCCCCAACGAAGGAATAAGGGTAAACTAACTAGGATTGAGAACAAGAGAAAAATACATAGTCACAAAGAGCCAGCGCTATAATTTCTATAACGCTACATTGTGTTCGTAGATCGTAGATCAAAGCAACGTCTGGTCTCTACATCTGATGAATTTTCCCTTTGATGTTCGATCAACCAGACATCGCGGAGCCAGTCAGCGGAGACTGACGTGTTAGTTTACAAGCCTGCGATTGGAATAGGACAGATGCCTACACCTCACTTCAATGGGACCTAACGTGTGAACCAGCAACGGCAGACTGGGAGATAAGATTGTCAGTCAGACCAGTCTGAACTAACACTTACTTAAAGTCCAGACTTTGCGGAGCCGAGACAACGCCTGTAGTTGCCACAACAAGGGAGCGTATAGGAACAGATGCTTAACACCTTACATTCAGCCGGACGTAACGTGTGAAGCAGCGACTGCAATTTAGGGAGATAAAGAAAGCAAGAATATGACAGCCGATTGCAACTTTTTCATGTCGTAACGTCACGTGCATTCCAGGGGAAGTGAAATGAAGCACTAATTCAGACAGGTGGCGGAGAGGCAGTCAATTTGATTGACAGATGAAACTACAGTCCAACGTGAAAAAGAGAAAGGGTTAACAGGAAACTAAACATAGTAATTGGCCTACGTGAGAAGAGAGACAATGAAATCCCGTCATGGAAGAACAGACTAGGTAACAATCAGCATTGCCAACAAAACTTCAGACCCGTTCACAACAGCGTACCAGGGAAGCCAGAATTTTAATTTCTGGTGAGAGATTATCCCCTCGTTTTGTTACTTCAGTACGAAGTCTTGGGATAGAATTTCCTAGCTAAACTCAGGTAATACAAACCTAGTATTTTGATTAGTTTGTATGCTGTCTTGGGGCCGGCTGTTTAAGTTTATGTTTCGCATTTCTTCTCTTCCAAATTTCAAGCGTGTGGATTTTCTTTGTGCTTATTGTTAAAAATCTAGTCTTTACTATTCCACTGTGAACTTTGGTTTTCTTCTTTTTTTATTGGCTACTTGGTTGTCTGAATTGTTATAGGAGAAATCAAACATTACTTAAGCCACATGACAGGAGATACATTTAGATTCATCCTGTATGAGGTTAACACATTGGGGAGACTGACTAAATAGGATAAATTCCTGTGAGAAACCAGTCTCTTGATAGCGTCCAAATTAACGTTGATTGTTTGGACCAACACTTTGAGTGCCTACCATGATTGTTGTGAAAACCCTTGGAGGGAGGAATGGCACCAGTTCACTTTGTCTGCATGATGTCTGCATGAGGACAGACATGACTTAGGACATTTATTTTCCAAACAGGTTCAGGGAAGGCATTTAATGTTCGACAGGACTGTGCGACAAGCCCTCCCGACAAGACAGAATGTATGAATTAGAAAGGGAGAGAGCAAGTGAGATGAACTTATATGGGAAACACTCCATTACATAGGTGGAGGTGAATATGTAGGTTTTGAGCTATAGATGTTCTAAATGGTTTTATGAATATATACTATGGCTGCGACCGATTAATTAAAATTTAATAGTTAACTTTTGAAAAATTAACGATTAATTAATAGTTAATTTCGATTAAAGCAAACATTTATAGTCACATAACTCACATTGTAGTCGTATCTGTCAAAAATCGAAATAACACTGGGTTGTCTTATTCATATGTCATCTAATAACCAACTATGCAAACAGACGAGTATGTTGACAGTATTTGGTTCAAGTGACGAGCGCATCTTATCAACAATATAACCAGCAGAGCTAAACAATCGTTCACATAGAACTGAGGTAGCCGGTATGCACAGAATGGTCTTGGCAAGGAATGCCAATTTTGGATATCGATGTTCATTAAATTTCCACCATTTTAAAGGGTTAACCGATTGAGCAACTTTCTTCTCCATTTTAGACTCTATTAATTTAATACGCTTTTCATTTGGTTCACATAAAGTTTCATTGTCAATGTCAGTATCATTCGTTGCAGCAGTTTCCATCTGCTCACCATGAACAGCAACTGTTATTTGTTGTTCAATACGTGACCAAGTTCCTTCTTTTGCATCTTTTGACAAACACTTCAGGTATTTATAGAGTGGATCAAATGCTATTGCAATCTATAGTATTTCAATTACTGTCATATTAGCTACACGTTCACTGAAGTCATTAATAGATGCTGCCTTAAATTTATCTATGTAGCTCGGATCATCATCGTGTACAGTCATATGCTTTGTCAATGATGATAGCATTGGTAATACACAGCTACATGAAACATAATCTTGACCGCCAAGCAGGACCGTCGTCTCACAGAATAAGTCCAAAACTTTGACATATTTCGAAATCATCTCCCAATCTTAATCTGACAGTTTTGGGCGTTTTTGTATTGCTTCTTTTCATCTGGCGAAATCAGTCAGTTAATGCTTCTCTGGCCTGTAGAAGACTCAGTAACATAATAAAAAATACTGTTCTATCTTGTTGGTACATCTTGCTGCAGCTTACACAATGGTGACTCTGTACAATTTTGCAACTCGGTTGTGTTTGCAGCACTATGTTTAAAATGTCCGACAATTTTTCGACATCCGGTTCATTTGTGTAAGTGATGGGAGAAAAGTTTTAAAAAGTAACGATTAATCAATTAATTAATCGTTAACTTCCGCAGCCCTAATATATACATACAAATATATTTATTTATAACTGATGTATGTTTATGTAACATGAATGTATATTATGACATGAATGTATGTTTATATGAATTTATAGACATATGTGTTTTGAGATGTGTAGACGTAGATATTACCCATCCCCGTTCGTTTCATTCCAGCTCTCTTAGAAGCCAAGGAAGTCAACGACTCATATCAGGGAGTGACTGAGCCTAGTGAATGGACCAATTTGGATCCCTTCAAGCTGACAGTGAACGACGTCTCACCGGGGGAAGTATTTTTTGCTTGTGTTCGTTGGCTTGAGCTCCAACACGAAGTCCTGTATGTCGGATGAAGGCATCCTGTTGTACAGCATCAGTGTGATGTAATACAGGACCTGAGGTTTGCGTGAGTATCCGTTGTTCCATGTCTGTCTTATTGGTGTGCAAACTGGTGGGTCCTCGCCGTACAGGCAGACACTCTCCGACTTCGGAGAAATCAGCGATCCTACTGACTTTAGCCAGGATCCCGAAGGGACCTGTTGCCCAGGGCTCACGGCGAGGACGTTTCAGTAGGTCTTGGAGTAAAGAACCCAGCCTTGGAAACACCCCTGTGCCCCGGGGGGAAGCATGATCTATGTGACCTCTTAGCCATATGAGTTATGTATACCTAATTATAATCATATTATCATCAAGAACAGCAATAATAAACACAGTTGTTGTATTTTAAACTCAGTGTGTCTGTATAAATTCTAAATGTCGATAAATGTTTGTGTAGCTTAATCGTGTGCACACATTGATAGAACATTTAGTGGGGGTTCGAAAATATAGTCCAGAAGTAGATTTAAGTCAGGGAGGTACCTTGCCTATGCAGTCCATAAGTAACAAGATTAGTCTGCATATTTTAACTCCTCCTTTCTTACTTTTGGTGATTCAAAGAACAACAAAATCTATATTTTTTCTTCAACAAGCCACTTCTTGGCTGTTCTCTTGAGTATCCAGGGACGGTGTCTTTAATCAGCACAACAGACATTTGTTCCACGTTTTATCTCTGGGATCTGGGGTGTTAATTAGTCCCTTCTGACAGAGGTAAGGGATCTCAAACTGCACCCAGAATTAAACACCAATAGGAGAAAATGATTTTGGCTGAGTGGTTGCCCACTGTCGCATTTTGCGCACCTCATTTCATCTCAAAGTTGCACACCACAGCTCCAAAACACATAGTTCTTAGAAGTGCCTGCGCTAATTCGCATTGGAATGTTAGGAATGTTGCACCACGTCTAAATATAGAGGTGTCACCCAATGATGGACAGGTCAGGCATTCAAATCTTAGACATCGATTGATCGACCTAGCTTTGGCATCGTCTCTGCAAAGACTGCTGGAAAGGAAAGGGCCTAAAGCGCGCACATACAATTTGATCTTCCGGAAAGCCGGGTGTGTTATTCATAAGGAGTATCTTATACTTATGTGTCCCTCACCCGATTCAGAGTCAGAGTACCTCTGATAATGGATATGTAGCCGATATTTGCGTCAGGTAAAGCTTTGTACATGTGGGATCTGTGTGTGGAACGGTCCAGCACGTAAGAACATATATACTTCAATTTGGAGATAGCCGCCAACTTCTGTCCCTGTCTGATGCAATGGCCGATTCCGCCATCACTCCATCTTTATCATCTGTTTCCAAAAGAAGTGCTGTACTGTACACTACATCTTAAGCTGTGAGAAGAGGCAAGTCTAGGCCCAGAATTATGTTCTAATCTAAAAACCTATAGCTTCTTTATTTCATTCAGAGCCTTGTTTAGTAAACGACATGCTGTGACTTCCGGGCAGCCCCCTTTTTAATCCACGGCCAATCTTCAACACTCGAGAATGAGAGAAGGAGGAATGAATGTTTTCTTCCTCTTGTCTTTATACGTCCGTGGCGTTGAGAAAGATTGTGTAGCATGACTGATTAGCATTGATGAAATGTCCAGCGTATTAAACTGCTGTGATATATTCGAACCGTGTTGCAGAATGACCACCACTGCATTTAGCACTCTTGTCGAACAGAAGTCAAGCTAAAAATCCAGTCTAGGCACTCCAGTGATTGAAGAATCAGCCTAAACAGACCACTATGGACAAGAGCAAAAAAAAAGTGGTGGCTTGCCAGATGAATTGAACGATGCCTGATACCAGTACAAAGAAAAGACACTGTAGCTCTCAATTTGTAGGTACTTCCTGAATCTTCTACTTTCTACAACTTCTATCTGTAGGCTTTTCATTCTTGTCAACTGGAGAAACATTATCAGTTGAACATATATAAATATGATCGCCATGTTTATTCATGATAGGTGAGGAAGACGGTGTTCGCAGATTTATTACGGATTTATCACGGATTTATCATAGATTTATCACAGATCTATCGTATTATAGCAGACTATCGAAGATCAAAGTAGATAAGATCATATTAGATGGAAGGACGGACTGTTGAGTAAAGGATGGACTGAACCAGAACCAATGCAATGAGCCAAATTGACAGTCTTAACATTTCTCAGTATACTCTCTGAGTCCGGTATAATCATGACATATGTGAGCTGCTTGTCGTCTAGCCAGCGGAGCGCCGCTGTGGCTGTCACCACCTCCATTCTCCGACTACATGTCGTTGGATCACATGCCAAACAATCTCATTAATGAGTAAAATCAACATTTAGACTAAGTACACATGTGCACATAATATCTGCTCACAAAATAAAACGTACCCCATTTATGAACGGGTTAGTATGAGGATGCCAGGACACAGAAAAGTTGTTTCCCTTATTAACGCACAGTAGAGGTCTGTGCCAGTGTAAAGTTAGAGCTTTCTTGATCTCTGCACAGTTTGCGTGTGGCAATATGGCTTGATAGTGGCTTCGCCCGTTGGAATCACCATAAATCAGTATCTGTAAAAATTACATATCATCATCATCATCATCATCATCATCATCATCATCATCATCATCATCATCATCATCATCATCATCATCATCATCATCATCATCAAGTGCCGTGATGTAGGCGTAGGCGTTCATGGCTCTCCACAGATCTCTATCTTTGGTGTTCTGGATCAACTCTGCAATATTTAAAATTTTTAGTATGTATGCTATTACTACTGCCTGTGGCGAATGGGTTAGTAATTGTCGATCTTTCGTCAATTCCCCTGCCTCCTACATTTCCACTGTCGTATTGGCTGACTCGTCTTTTTTTTTGGAAACTAATGCATCCGACTGATGGTCTTACTAAGTCATTAGGACCTGTGTGCGGACAGGACTTTACCTACACATTCTGGTTGAGCAATTTTCTGCGATACTTTCAAAGACATGGTACTTGCTGAGTCAGTTTTACCTTCACATACTTGGTACTGGTTGAGGCAGTTTTCTACATTACTTTCAAAGACATAAATACTCGCTGAGTCAGGTTTCTGCGATGTTCGTAACTTGCAAAATAACAGTCATTTGTTGCTTCTCTATACACGATATGTTTCAGTTTCACAATCCCCGGAATACCGAGGAGGGAAGTTCGTAATCAGCCAAGGGTGATTTGCAAGCAGACTGCTTTATTTGATTTCAATGGAATGAGGCGTCAACCGATTAGAAAGCAATGGCAGATACCTGAAAGCATAAACTATGCAGTAGATCACAAACAGAAAATATATGCAACATGCTGGGGTTCATTGCAACTTGCTATAAAGAATATGCAGCTAGATACCCCCCCCCCCCCTTCTTCTATTTCCCTCTTCTTCTTCTGTTTCAATCCCAAATTTATCTTCCGTTCCCCCCTCTTCTTCTGTCCCCCTTCTTCTGTCTTTCCCCCTTCTTCTTCTGTTTACCCACCCCCGCCTCATCTTCTGCCCCCTTTGTTTCTTATGTTTTTTCCCCTTCTTCTTCTGTTCCCCGCCCCCGCCTTCTTCTGCCCCTCCTTCTTCTGCTTCTTCCTCCGTTTCTCCCCTTCTTCTTCTATTTTTCCCCCTTCTTCGTCTGTATTTTCCTCTTTTTCTTCTGTTTTATTTTGCCCCTTTTTCTTCTGTCCCCCACCTTCTTCTTCTGTTTGCCCCCCCCCCCTTCTTCTTTTTCCTCCTCTTCTTCTGTTTTTTTCCTTTCTTCTACTGTTCCACTACCTCTTCTTCTCCTGTTTCACTCCTTCTTCTCCTGTTTCCCCCTTCTTCTTCTCTCTCCCCCCTTCTTCTTCTGTTCTCCCCTTCTTCTTCTGTTTCCCCCTTCTCTTCTTCGCACCCCCCCCGCCCCACTTCTTCTTCTTCTGTTTACCCCTTCTTCTCCTGTTTCCCCCTTCTTCTTCTCTCTCCCCCCTTCTTCTTCTGTTCTCCCCTTCTTCTTCTGTTTCCCCCTTCTTCTTCTTCGCACCCCCCCCCCCCGCCCCACTTCTTCTTCTTCTGTTTACCCCTTCTTCTTCTGTTTCCCCCTTCTTCTTCTCTCCCACCACCCTTCTTCTTCTGTTTACCCCCTTCTTCTTCTCCCTCCCCCCTTTTTCTTCTGCCCCCCTCTTCTTCTGTTCCCCCCTTCTTCTGTTTTCCCCTCTCTTTTTCTGCCACCCCCTACTTCTGTTTCCCCTTCTTCTTCTGTTTCCACCCTTCATCTTATGATCCCCGCTTGTTCTTCTTGTTTTCCCCGTCTTCTCGCTCTCTCTCTCCCCCTTTCTTCTGTCCTCCCCCCTTCTTCTGTCCCCCCCCCCCATATTCTTCTGTCCCCCCTCCCATCTTCTTCTGTTCCTCCTTTCTTCTTCTGATCCCCACCTTCTTCATTTGATCCCACCCCCCCCCCCCCATTCTTCTTCTGATCTCCCCCCCCCCCCTTTCTTCTTAGGATCCCCCCTTCTTATTTTGACTTTATTCCCCTTCTTCTTCTGATGATTTCCCCTTCTTCTGATTTTTCCTTACCTCCTCCTCCAGCTCCTCCTCCTCTTTCTTCTTCTCCTCCTCCTCCTCCGTCTCCAGCTCCTCCTCCTCCTCCTTTTTCTCCTCCTTCTCTCCTCATACTCCTCCTTCTACCCCCCTTCTCCTCCTCCTCCTTCTTCTCCTCCTCCTCCTCTTCCTCCTCCTCCTCATTCTTCTTCTTCTTCTCCGTATCCTTCTTCTTCTCCGTTCTATCTCCCAATAGAGCATAGGTCCACAACCAACCCATACAAAGTCCTCTGTGGCCTATATTTTATAATGGGTTGGATCTTTCGGTTAACTTTTCTTTTCTGCGGATTGAGGTAGACTGCTTTACCACAACCCTCCTTAGATGCATATCACGACATGCAGTGTTAGTTACATTGTTACTATTGTTTGCTTCCCACATAGGCCAGGGTAACATACAACCGACTGGTCTAAAACAAACATGGCGTTAGCACCATACCGAACACGTTTAAAGGCGTGTAAAAACGCCTGTGTATTTATTATCACACATGTGAACAAAAGCCGTATAAACGACGGCTGACAGTACCTGTTTATTTTTAAAGCAATTGGCGTAGTCTGGTTTAGTAATCGAGCAAAACCGAGGATACCACGTATTTCGATACATGTGTCCAGTTGGAATCTCTTGAGCCCACGTGATCTGTGGCAAGACTTTGTTACAAGGTATCTTTGCCGTTGATTTCTTTCCTAATTAAAGACAACATGATAATTACAACTTAAGGTATTTCTTTATTTCTATATCGTATGGCAATATGTCAGCATGTGAAATATAACATAACCTTGGGACGATACATTGTAGAGAGGCATTATTGTTTATTGCATTAGCCCAAAAGAAATGATGTTTTAATAGCCATAACCGTTTACCGACAGAGTATCTACAGGGATAAAATGACAACCCTGCAGCTGAGCGGAAGAGGGTACTCACTTGTCCTTACAGTCGAATATGGCTATCAAATGCAGAGGTAAAAGACCTCCATATGAATGTGGAAGGAAAGGGGCAGCCACGAAAATATCTTCCCGAGAAGTTATGAGTATCCACAGTGTAGAGTCAGTGACCGACGTTAAAGACTGTCTCAGGACATCCTCGCCCGATAGGGACAGTCATGAGTCACAGGTGACACCAGACAGCCATTAAACTACTGATTGAAAACCCAAAACTAAAATAAATAAATTTAAAAATAGGAGCATGGAACCTCGCCCGGTAGGGATAGTCATGTGCACCAGTTGACTCCAGACCGTCAACAGGCTACTAGTTGCAAAATATTAATATCATTGAAAGTAGGAACTTGGAATGTTAGAACAATGAATGCAGATGGAAAATTAGAAAACATCAAACAAGAAATGGAGAGAGAGAGAGAAGATTAACATATTAGCAATATCGGAAACAAGATGGAAAGGGGCAGGGATAAAGACAGGAGAGGATTGTAAGATTATTTACTCTGGGGGAGAAGAACAGCAAAGAGGTGTAGCCATTATAATAGATAAGCAAACATCAAATTCTGTCAAAGGATATCGGGCTGTGTCAGACAGAGTTCTATTAGTAAAATTAAATGGAAGACTTTTTAAAATAAATGTCATTCAAGTATATGCCCCAACAAGTGAATACAGTGAAGAAAGTATAGAGGAATTTTATAATGACATGGAGTCTGCTTTTAAGAACTAAAAAATCAGAAATGAATATCATAATGGGTGTTTTCAACGCAAAAATCGGAAAGCAAGGCGATGGATGCAGTGTAGGCAACCATGATTTGGGAGAGAGAAATGAAAGAGGATACAGACTTGTAGAATGGGCAAAGAAATCATATTTCAAGATGTAGATGATCAATGCGAAATGCTGAAGAATGCAATCAATTGTGCAGCAGTAAAAACTATTCCAAAATTAAAGAAAGTGGGCCGTTAGACAAGGATGACTGAAGAAATTTTACAACTAATATAAACAAGAAGACAGAACAAAAATAATCCTGCCAAATATTAAGAAATTCACAGAAAGGTCAGAACCTTATGTAAAGAGGCAAAAGAAGCATGGCTTGAGAAAAATTGCAGAGAAATTGAAAAACAACACAACAGTAAAAAATACAAAACTAATGCACAAAAGAATTCAGGAGCTTACTAATCAAAGAACACCCACATCAGCAGGCTGCCTAAAGACAAAAGATGGAAAAGTCATAATAGAAAAAGATCAGATCTTACATGTATGGTCAGATTACGTGAAAAATCTTTATGACGATAACAGAGACGAACAGTATGTTGTTCAAAATAATAATGAAGGACCATCATTTTTGAAGACGGAGGTTCAGAATGCTCTTAACCATTTGAAATTGGGCAAGATCCCGGATCAGACAGCGTCACAACAGAAATGATTAATGCTTTAGAAGAATATGGAATAGATAAAGTTACCAGTCTGCTTAATACAATATATGATACTGGAAATATACCTCATGAGTTATGTAATTCTGTATTTATTGCAATTCCAAAGAAATCAGGAGCCTTGGAATGTGATCAACATCGAACAATTAGTATAATTAGTCACTTCACGAAGATTTTGCTAAGAATTATCATGCACAGATTTAGGAGGAAAATACAACCTGAAATAGGAGAAGAACAATATGGGTTTGTAGAAGGCAAGAGTACAGTAAATGCTGTGTATATACTGAGAACCTTACTCGAACGTTCTATTGAAGTAAACAAAGATCTACACCTTTGCTTTATTGACTACAGAAAGGCTTTCGATAAAATGAGACATGTCGACATGATAAGGATGCTTGAAGATAAAAAAATTGATGGAAAAGGCCTTGGACCTGTAAAAACATATATTGGAAACAACAAGCTGCCATAAGAGTTGATAATGGAGTAGGCCAATATCAGCCTATTAAGAGAGGTGTGAGACAGGGATGTGTAATGTCTCCAGATCTGTTTTCCCTGTACAGTGACAGTATTTTCAGAAATGTTGAAGATATGGAAGGAATCAACATTGCGGGACGATGAATCAATAACATTAGATATGCAGATGATACAGTCTTGATTGCAGACAATGAACACAGCAACTGCAACATTTAGTAGATGCAGTTGTTACACACAGTGAACAACGAGGGTTAGAATTAAATTGTAAAAAGACACAGAGTATGGTCGTCACAAGAAAGAGCGAAATACCACAGTGTAATATACAAGTAAATGGGAATATTCTTCAACAAGTGAATAGGTACAATTATCTCAGAACAGTAATAACATCTGATGGAAGATGCCTTGAAAAGATTAGAGCAAGAATCGCCATGGGAAAAGTAGCCTTTAGCAAGATGAAAAACATACTGACCAATAAAAAGATGTCAATTGAAACGAGAAAAAGAGTGTTGAGGTGCTACATAGAACCTGCACTTTTATATGGATGTGAAGCTTGGACAATGAGCAGTCAAGCTGAAAAACATCTGATGGTTGTAGATATGTGATTTCTGAGGAAAATGCAAAGAATACCATGGACAGACAGAAAAATCAATGAACAAGTCCTCCAAGAAACAAATGAAGATAGTAAACTGATTAGAGTCATTAGACGTAGACAATCAAAATTTTTTGGGCATGTTATAAGAAGAAATGGATTGGAGAACTTGGTAACAACTTGTAAGATCGAAGGGAACAGACCAAGGGGAAGACCTAGAAGCAAATACCTGGATGGCTTGGCCTCGTGGCATGGTCGAGACAGAAACACTGAGCTGATCCATTACTCTGGTGATCGAGTGAGATGGCAAAACATGACCGCCCACGCTTATCGGCATGGCACATGATGGATGGATGGATGGAATGTTAAGTCTTTAACATAGTTAAGAAAGTTTAACAATGTTACAAGAGAAATGATAAATACGAAAATGAATATATTGGGCATAAAGTGAGATGAGATGGAACGGTTCTGGTAAAATCATAATGACAAACACAATAATTTATTCTGCAAGGGATACACATGAAAAAGAAGTAAGAATATTATTTGATAAAGAAACATCTATATCAATTAATAGTTACTTTAGTATTTTAGATATAGTTATTAGGGTCAACATCTAAGGCAAACCAATAGATATAAATATTGTACATGTATACAACAAACAGTAGTGATTAAACAATACAACATTTTTATAATGAAGTAGAAACTGTGATATCTCAAATTGGATCACCAGAAATAGAAATAATACTAGGAGATTTTAATGCAAACATAGGACCGGGAAAAGAAAGAGGATGTAGTGGAGAATTATGGTTTAAGTACAAAAAAGAAAGAGGAGGGAAACTAATATAATGGGAAATACAAATGATATGACAATTGGAAACACCAGGTTTAAACATTATAAAAGGCGACTTTACACACAGAAAAGCCCGGATAAGAAAATATCCAACCAAATTGACTACAACTTATTAATAAAAGATTCCGAAATGCGGTAATACATGTAAAGACAATGTCTGGTGCTGACTGTAAAAGGGATTATGTACCGCTATGTGGACAAATAAAAATCAGATTGAAAAGACGAAATAAAGTGGTTAAAAATATGCCACTTAATAACGATGTTTTGAAAGCAGATAAAGAAATTCAAGAACAATACCTTATAACTGTGAAAAATAGGTACAATGCAATATTTAAAATACAGAGTATAAATGAAAAAAATACGAAAATGTGTAAGGTTCATCAAACAAGCAAAGAAATGTTAATGAGTGAAACCAAAAAGCTAAGAATAAATGGATGACTGAAGAAATCTTAAAGTTTAAGGACAAAAGAAAGCAAAGTAAAAATTACAAACAATAGTATGATAAGATAAATAATGAAATGAGATAAATGTTTAAAGGCAAAAGACAGTTGGCTAAACGAGCAATGCCAGAACATTGAGTTGCATTCAATTAAAGATACAAAAATTTCATTGGCACCTTGCCGTCTTGACAGACGTACATTGTGCTTCAAAAGGGCTTAATAACTACAAGCCATGCCGGTTGCGAATGTGACTGTTAAGGTCAAATCGCGCTGTAAATGTTAGTCCACAGTGGATGCAAGTGAACACCTGGTCATTTTCACCATCATGCACCATCTTACGTCTCACACGCTCGATGTGTGACTTATCTGCAATAATTTTCTCCATTGTCTTTATTCCATTTCTGATATTTGCCCTCCACGCAATACGTTCAGCGGTGACTTGCTCCCAGTGTTTATTATCAATGCCTGTATCAATCATATCCCTCTTACACACACCTTTGTGTCGTAGTAGAGGCCGATCCTGAGTTCTCCTACTCACCTGTAATTCAACAAAAAAGATGTCCTTTGGTATTCTACCATCTACCATCCTCCTAAAGTGTCCTATCCATCGAAGTCTACGAAGACTGAGCATGGAATATGCCGTTACACAACCTGATCTTTCCAATACTTCAGTATTTGTGATTTTGTCTTGCCACTTAATACCAAGTATTCTTCGCAGAAACCGCATATGAAAGCTGTTTAAACGTTTCTATTGGTGTGAGTAAATTGTCCAGGCTTCACTGTCATAAAGAAGAGTACTAAGGACACCGGCTTGATAGACAAGGACTCTTGTTTTGGGAGGAAGCTCCCTCTTCTCCCAGACTCTTTTTCTTAAGCTGTTCATTGTTGTTGCTGCCTTACTTACCAATCCTGATGTTGATTTCCTGATCTAGGGATAATTTGCTATTTACCTCTGATCCTAGATGTGTAAAATGGTCTACTATCTCTAGTTCGGCGTCGTCAATAAAGACTGATGGTACCCCATGTGCACCTTGTGACATAATCTGTGCCTTCTGTTTGCTAATTGTTAAACCAAATTCAGAACAAGCATTGGAGAATGCAGAATGTAGACGTTGTGATTCTTCCTCAAAGTGGGTCGTAATTGCAGCATCATCTGTGAAAAGCAACTCTCTGATCAGTACCCTCCTAATTTTAGTCTTGGCCTTCAATCTCTGCACATTGTAGAGGCCACCATCTGAGCGTGAGTGAATGTATATACCACCATCCTGATCACGAAATTCATATTTCAGTAGAAGTGAAAAATATGTTCCAAAGAGGGTGGCAGCTAGTACACAGCCTTGCTTAACTCCACTCTTGATTTCAAACTCTTCTGAAGTTGCACCATGAAACTCTTCTTGCCTGTGTGGAACGCTTCCACAATGGACAGAAGAGTTGGTGGGCAGCCAATCTTCTTTAGTGCCTTGAACAGACCCTCATGACTGACCAAATCAAATGCATTTGTGAGGTGATGCAGGCAATAAAAAGTGGTTGATTCTATTCACAGCATTTTTCTTGCATTTGTCGCAATGATAATATCATATCAATGGTAGACCGGTTCTGTCGGAAGCCACACTATATTTCGGGGTAGACTTGATCTCGCAGGACTTGAAGTCAGCGCAGAACAATTCTGACAAATACTTTCCCAATAATACACAGAAGTGAGATAGCCCTATAGTTGTTACAGTCGCTCCGATCGCACTTGTTCTTGTACAATGGTATGATGCTTGAGTCATTGAAATCATGTGGGACTCGCATAGCTCTATTAACTAGGTGATCTGTAGAGTGAGTGTTTCTTGCCCACTCCTGATAAACTCTATTGGAGTCCCATCCTTACCTGGAGCCTTGCTACATGCAAGTTCATTTATAGCACACTTAACTTCTGTTATGGTGGGAAGCGTGTCCAGGTGGCCAAGAGTTGGCAGGGCCTCTATGGTGTTGAGGGCATCATCCGCTAATTTGGTATCACTTGAGTAAAGCTCCATATAGTGCTCTACCCATCTATCCATCTGCTGTTTCTTATCAGTGATGATTTCTCCAGTCAAGGTTTTCAGTGGTGCGCGTCTTTTGATCATTGGTCCACAGGCTTTCTTTATCCCTTTATTCATGCTTCTGATGTTTCCTATATCACTTGCGGTTTGAATGGACTCACATAACTTGATCCAATAATCTGTTTCACACTCTCTGGCAGCTTTTTTGCACATCCTTCCTAGCTTGCTTCAGCTCACTTAGAGTTACGCGTTGTTCTTTTCTTGTTTCTTAAGACAGATATTTTCTTTTTATCAATCAAGTGCTGCAGTGTATGACTGTTTCCCGCAAACCAGTCCTGCCTCTTATGATACACGTTG
The DNA here is from genome assembly GCA_014155875.1 of Cepaea nemoralis. NCBI lineage: Eukaryota > Metazoa > Mollusca > Gastropoda > Stylommatophora > Helicidae > Cepaea > Cepaea nemoralis. The sequence continues at coordinate 47,038 of JACEFZ010009392.1, forward strand.
CCGTAAATCTCTACTGCTGTTTAGTAATAACATTAATCCTGGGGCTATATTTATGTTTTTCTGTGTAGATTCTCTTTGCTCTCTGTCTAACCCTTGCAACAACCAAAGAATGATCCGTATCACAGTCAGCAATGTGGTAACTTCGAGTTAATGATGTTTAGTTCAGATGTTGTCTCCGTGTGATGATGAAGTCCAGCTGATGCCAATGGTCCTGATCTTGGATGTGTACTTGTGACCTTATGCAGCTCTTTTGTTTTAAAGAAAGAGTTTGTAATACATAGTTCATTTCTGGTGCAATGCTCCAACAGCCTTTGCCCATTTTCATTCATGTGACCGATGTTGTATTTTTCAAGGCACACTGGCCATGAACTCGAGTCTTCGCCCACACGAGCATTGAAATCACCGAGCATTTAAATGTAGTTGGATTTTGGAACTACCTTGATCACAGAGTCTAACTCCTCATAGAACTAATCCTTCACATCGTCAGAGGAAGCACGTGTCAGTGCATATGCAGTGATAATAGTGGCAAAACCACAAGAGGTTGCCAAGCGCAGTGATAATAGTCGTTCATTACCTCGAGCTGGAATTTCAATCATTCCCAGTAGCAAATTCTTCACTGCAAAGCCCCCACCGTGTTGCCTTTTTTTCTGCCTGCCCTCTACCCTTCCCCAAAAAAGATGTAATTGTTTTCCCTGAGTGCCCCTTCCTCAGCGAGGCGAGTCGCCTGCAGGCCAGCAATATCAATGTTAAGACAATTGAGTTCGGCATCAATCACAACCGTTTTTCTCACATCGTCAATATTCGTCAGGTCAGTGGAAAATCCTAGACACATAGTTCTTATGTTCCAGGTTGCAAGCCGTAGCTTGAGGTTTCTCTTTTTATTTTTATTTGTGTGTGGTGCATTGGTTTAACAGCCTGCGATTCATATTGTGTCCTAGCCCCAAGCACTCATTGAAGCAAGCGGGCTGTGGCGGATCAACACCCACTTGGCCGGAGGCTGCCCAGCTTAAGGCGGGCGGTAGCTGATCAGTGACACCTGTAGGTGTCTCCCAATGACAGAGGCAATCCGTGGCTCCCCCATGTCTCCGCCAATTGACAAGGACTTATAACCCGTAATTGCTACCTATCGCTTTGATTCCGAGACCGGTTAAGACTAAAGTGAAGTTATATCTCTCCATAACACAAAGCCTGGGCTAAAATATAGAGACCATGTGTTGCCCATGCAGCATGATCCCTCTCTCGGCCTGCCTAGTTCACTCCAGAGGAATGGTACACCAATATATTTGGAACAAGACAAGCTGCAGAAGCTGCCGGATCAGCAAAGCAATGGTCTAACTGTCCGCTTGTCAGAGCTTCGATGCAAGGCCAGCTGCCAACCAAGACTTAGGGCCTGGTCTGCCCTGCCATGACATTTTGTCTTCGGGTTGCGTTTCCTCGCACCAGGATGCGGCTAGTACCTTCCCAATTGCGCTCTTCCTCCCGAAGCCTTTGGCTCAATGTGGGTGTCGGTTTTGGTAAGCGCCGCCCAACATTCGGCGCTGACTAAAGCAGGTAGCACCGTCTACTTTCATACGGTACAAAAATATACACAGACAAATCAGTGGGGTCACAGAAAGAAACATAGTAATAAACACAGGGTGCTTGAAATGATAAACAGAAAGATATTATTGGAAGAAGGTGCTATAATGAATAGGTGTAATTAGTATGAACGAGAATAATATGATGGAGACAGAGAAGTATTTACAGAATAAAGTACCTTAGAAGGTTCACCTATTCTGAGAGAAGAAGTTGCTGAAACTATCAAACGTATGAAGAAAGGTAACACAGCCGGGCCAGATAGAATCACAAAAGAAGAATTAGAAGTATTTGGAGAATGTGGAGTAGAAATATTAATCAAAATATTGAATAATACGAAAGGGCACCAAATGAAAACCTTACAAGTGAGATATACATATTACAATAATCACGTCTTGTAATCTGCAAATATTGTTGTTAAGGATATTAATAGAGTTAAGCACATGACATCACGAGGCAGACGAACACGGTGATATCATAAGGACAGTTTAAAGATGGCCGCCGCACTTCTGAAATGCACCAAAGAGGAGCAGGGTTATATTATCCGTTTTTGTATCGTATAGTGAAGGGATGAAATCTATAGCAATTCATCAGCGAATAAAGGTCCAGTATGGTGATGCATGCCTGTCAGTACAGCAAGTATATGAATGGAGTAGGAAGGTCCAGTATGCTGATGCATGCCTGTCAGTACAGCAAGTATATGAATGGAGTAGACATTTTCAAAACGCCGCGAAGAGGTACAGTAGGTGGTGCATGAGTGGTTAAACACGCGAACAAGAGCATTTTGTTTACAGGATCCAAACACTTTATCGGTGCTGGAGGACTTGCATTGAACGCAGTGGTGACTGCATCGAATGATTCATTTGTTATTTACTTTTTTAGAATATATTCACCAAAATAAAAATAAAAACCATTTAAGGTTTTCATTTGAAGCTCTTTCGTATTTCAACGGTGTATAGTTACATAGTGATATGTTGAAATCTGTATTTATGTCTTTACAAAAGCGACCATGAGCAAAGATTGCAAAGATTTTCTTGCAATTAACCTCATCTTCTTCTTCTTTCGTTCGCCTAAACTATGTCTATAACTGCAATGTTGTCTCTTGTATGAATCTAACAGTCTTTTTCAGTTCACTCAGCGGTCCATAGAGTTTATCTTCCACTGTTGTCTCTCTAGGCCAGAAGGTTCGCCTGGATATGTTGTAGTTTGGGCAATCCTGGAATTATTTTCCATATTTGCATTAATAGATAAAAGTAAACGGCCCCATTCCTATGCCCAGAGGCGTGGCAGAAATTTGATGACGTACAGGACCCTTCAACTGACTTAAGGCGCCCTTTGCATTTGATGCTATACCCATATTTGTATGAGCCACTAGGTACTAGGTGGATGATATAGTCAGCATCACACAGGCCACTCTTGCGTCCTATGACATTTCTTAGTTCCCATTTTAGGTTGGGTAGACCTGGGAGCCTAGATAGATAAAAAAAAAAAAAGAATCGAATCGACCCTAATGGGGATCGAACCCTTGACCACCAGGCGACAGACGAGCATCACTACGCTACCGCGGCTCCCGGACATATGGTGTTAACCCCATATTTTATAGAGCAGTCAGCACTCGGTGAGTCATGTTGTTAATATTACGTCTGCCGTCTTCGCTTTCCAGAAGACTTCCTGATTCCCACTATAGGCTCGGTCGACCAATAGTTAATAATTACACTAATCCCCGCCTGGAGGGTTATTTGAACACATGGCCACGAGCCGGCAGGCCAGCGCTCTAGCCATTACACTGTCACGACCACATGATTATATTATAGCCAGCATATATCTGTGGCGAAGAAGTTACGAACGCATTTCGTAAATCCGCATACTGCGTTTGAAGCACATCTGAGGAAGATCTGGAAGCAGACCGCCTTGCGCTGATTTCCATGCGGTATGAGTGCCTGTCTTTCAATAAGCAATAGCAAACTACTGAACGTAAACGTGCCAAGAAATCACACACAGCTAAAAATTCTGGGTGTGACTGCATGGTCCTTTACCTTTTTATTTGTTGTATGTACATCTTAGTATTCTAACCAACTCATCGAGTCATGAACACCCACCTGGCAACACAGTCAGCTCAAACTTATTTGGAATCCGCCTGATCCTTGGCTCCCTGTAAAATTAGAATAATCAGCAAATACGAGTAAATACACGTATGAAGACATCTACATAGTGGGGCACAAATATTAAACAGCGCAACACGATTTCCGATTGTCAGTTGGAATGATAGATTGGAAACACGTGAGGGGGCCAGATTGAGTGAATGTATTAAATGAAACCGTTAGAATTTGAGGTCACACCGCAAAACAAATCTCAACTGAAAAATGATGCACTTTTCCTGTGTTGCCAACTCTTTCATGAGATTGTGCAAAATATAGTAGTCGTTACCTGGATATCAGAAAAGTAACAGTGATGTCAGTTGATGTGTTTTCTGTTTTTATGTTGATGAGGGATTTCAAGTCGCAACTTCATTCTTTAAATTTATGATTGTGTCATTGTTAAGATGACTGATTCTAATTTCCGTCTCTAGTGGTTTAGTCATTGTATTTTTACAGTTTTACTGCATTTCAATACATTTCGAACACTCTCTCATCACAGCCTACGGGAGATTGGATGCGAGGGGAAGTCAATAAGTAAGTCACAAATGGCTGTATAATAATAATTAAATATGATAACAACTTGAAATCAGTTTAATTTTATACATACATTGTCCCTTTATTTTTCAACATAATTTCCACCAGTATTGATGCACTTGTCCAATCGTTTTATCAGTCCTCCCAAACCCGCTGCATAGAACTGCGTGCTGTTTTATAAACCACGATTTCACTTCACATTCAACTTCGGCGTCATTCGCGAAATGTCTCCCGTCAAGGTGGGTTTTCAGTGGACCAAAAATGTGGAAATCGCTAGGGGATAAGTCGGGGCTGTAAGGTGGATGGTCTAGAACGTCCCACCTTAGTTAGTTAATTTGTTTCCTCCACCCGCTGCACGGATGCCACTGTTGCAATCTCAACAGGACGACCAGATTTAATTTCATCGACAATTTAAGAGCGTGCTTGAGAAAATTATTATACCAAGCTATGTACCGCTTTACAGGACAAACATTTGTGTGCATAAATAGGAAGCATTTCCTTATGAATGTCCTCTGAAGGCAGTCCTTTTGCCCACAAGAAAAAAAAAAAAAACGCACAACAGCACGTCGCTCTTTGGTTGTACACTCCGTAATTCCAATCGCCATTTTGTTTTTGCGCTGCGCATGCACATGAGACAACTAGCGCCACCTGACGAATGGGAATATAAAGTTCGACGTTGCTGTCACCTAATGACATCTGTAGAAAACACCAACTACATTTATCTGCCATCCCACAGAACTGTGTAACTTACTGAGTCGCCCTCGTATCTTTTGCAAATTCTCCTGCCTAATGCAACTTCATACCCAAGTGTATTTAATTTCCCATGTCCATCTTAGTGTTAGTTGATGCCGGTCCCTTCTTCCAGGAAACATGTCTACCATCGTTGTTCTTTCTGGAAAGGTTTGACATTAAATATGCTCTAATCAATTGGATTTTAGTAATATGAGGCAATTTGAGTCAGTTGCCTTGGATGTTCAGATCTTGTTAGAATGTCATTAAATTGCATTCTTCTTGATCCATGGTAGTTTACGATTTTTTTAATGCAACACTAAAGCTCAAAACCTGTGAATATTGTTAGTGATTGCGATATGGTTTACAGCTCATGTTTCCCATGGAAAGATGCATGTTCTCAAAGTATTTACTGTACTTTATCTGCTGATGTTGCACAATAGACTGTTAATAGACTGCTGCTTAACCTCTGCATTGCCTCCTTTCTTATTAATGAAGGAGCTACGGTGGCCATTATGTGGCAGTTTCAAATTCTTCATTGTTCTCATCTCTCCTCATCTTGTTCCTCTTGTACCTTGCGGTGTCCAGGTGAAGTATAAACAGCGGGAGAGTGCCCGTTCATGGGTTTCATTTATCGAGATTCCCATGGACTCTGTTATTCCCTCTAACCATCGTTTATGTGGTCGGCCTCTTCTTCTGCTGCTTCCATCTGGTCTGTACATTATTGCTTGTTGTGGTATACTATTAGTTGGTAATCTAGTTACATGGCCAAACCATTTGACTTGCTGCCTTCTAATAAAATCTAGCACTGTTATAACCCCCACTTTAGTCCTGATTTTTTCATGTCTGATTTTCTCACTTCTTGATACACTGAGTATTTCTTCACTGTTAATTGTAATATTTTGTCGATATAAGTTTGTCTGTGGCCTTTAGTTTATTTATTCATTATACGTATGTTAAGTTTTCAAACAGATTGTGATCACCATTGTGTCAACAGACGAAAACCAGACCCAAAATACTAAATATTTCCTATTGTGGGGGTACGGGTGGGGTGGGGGTGGTGGGGGGGGGGTGTTGTTCCAAATTGTGAACTTTAATATTGGCAACCGGACTTTTAACGTATCCGAAGTGCATACTGGTCATTTAAGTTTTTCCACCCATATCCGAGATGGGTGGATAAAACATCCACTATCCCATAATCAGGGGAAGGTATTCGAGTCTCGATGTTCTTATTTTGTAAAAATCATCACCATCCATGCTCTGAATCGTATCCGGTCTATTGGAGAAACGGGCGGACGTCGTAGATTTAGGTAGTTCCAGCTTTTACAAGCACAGCAATGCACACATTTAACGGAAATACACAACAAAGCAAATAACAAACGGAGATACACAACAATACACAAGACACAGAAATGCAGCACAATACAAACATTAAACGGAAATACAGCACAATACAAATATTAAACAGAAAAACACGACAATACAATCAATACACGGAGATACAGCACAATACAAACATTAAACGGCGATACAGAAAAAATGCAATCAATTAGCTTATTAACGTAAATACAGACTGATAAACACAATAAGCGGAAACACGGAACAACATTCCACAATACAAGCAATAAAGGGAAATACACATCAATACGAACTAAACAGAATTAACAATTAACCGAAATACATGGCAATTCAAATAATCAACGGAACACAGACAATACTAAACATAATCACGCATTCAGAACAATACAAACAATAAACGGAGATACGGAAAAATATAATCAATAATCGTAAAAAAAGACTGACAAACACAATAAATGGAAATACAGAACAATACTCCACAATACAAACAATAAACGGAAATACGCAACAACACACAGTGAGCAATACAAACAATAACCCGAAGTACAGAACAACATAAATAATAAATGGAACACAGATAATGCTAACCATAATCACACATGCAGAATACTTCAAACATTAAATAGAGACACTGAAAAATGCAGTCAATTACGCAAATGCAGATCAATAAACATAATAAATAGAAATAAAGAACAATACACACACAAACCGTAACTACAAAAACATACGCATACTAAATGATAGTATTTCCAGAGGCGGAAGCATTCACCTATTTATGGTATCAATGTAGACATATTTGGGGAATCCGATGCAGTTATTACGAGTGCAAAATGTAAGAAGAGCTTGCATAGCATTAGAGAATAAATAATTTTAGCTTAGCACCAAAGTTAGAATATGCGGCTCTAAATGTAATCCAGTACTTCAGAAACACGAGGAATGACTAAACATGACCAATTACTACAAACAGTCATTATCTAGTGTCTTCGCAGAATAGAAGAGCTAAGAGGGCTCGACAGAATAATCAATATGGATTTTATCAGGAAAATCAAAGGAATACTATAGAACAACAGCTAAGCGAAAACAACTTGGATTTAGAAAAACAAAGGATGCACAGATGCTATTTTTTCTCTTAGACAACTTATAGAAAAATCAATCGAATTTAATGGAACACTCTTCTTAGTCTTTGTCTACCAAGAAAAGGCATTTGACAGAGTAGATGGAAACAAGCTGTGGGAAATCCTTAAACAATATGGAGTGAGTACACATCTAGCAAACTTACACAACAGTTTACACAACAACAGTGAATGCATAGTGAGAGCAACTGGAGGACACTCAGAACGCCTTCACCATAAGATCCGGAGTAAGAAAAGGTTGTTTCCTGTCCCCTCTCTTGTTCATAACCTATATAGACACCATATGTAAAGAAACCAGCCAAACAGAGACAGCAAGAATACCGCATGACGAGAACACAGAAGAAGAATTATCTGCAAATTACACCATTAGAGAACTCCTGTTTGCAGACGACCAAGCACTAATAGGAAAATCAGAAGCTGAATTACAAGACTACATGAATAATCTAAACAAAATGTGTAAGGAACATAACATGAAAATTAGCACAAGTAAAAAAGAAGTAAAGACTATAACTAAAGAAGAAGGAAAAACAAAACAGTTCACCTAAACGTACATCCCCTGAAACAAGTAAAGAGTTTCAAGTACTTGGGAAGTATAATATCATCAAATGGCAAATCAGAAGACGAGATCGAACAAGATGCAATAAGGCAAAAAAAAACCTCATTGGACAAATGGCACCAATACAAAAAGAACAAACATGTATCAATAGTTACTAAGAAAGCACTTTACAACACAATATTCCTACCAACTCTAAGCTTACCAATGCCGAACCTGGACAATGAAGAGAGAGAGAGAGAGAGAGAGAGAGAGAGAGAGAGAGAGAGAGAGAGAGAGAGAGAGAGAGAGAAAGGAGAGAGAGAGAGAGAGAGAGAGAGAGAGAGAGAGAGAGAGAGAGAGAGAGAGAGAAGAGAGAGAAAGAGAAGAAAAATCACAACAATAGAAATGAGATTCCTGAGAAGAATACTCAATGTATCAAGAAGGGGATGAGACCAGAAATGAAGACATCTGGATTAAAGTTGGGGTTATAGCAGCGCTAGATTTTATTAGAAGGCAGTGGCAGGTCAGCATGACCGAATGGATAAGAACGCGTGTTCTTAAACATCCGGTGTGCTGATGCTAATGTTAAGGGTTCAACCCTACACCGGACAGTTAGACTAAAATGTTGACCTGTCGTCGTTGACTTGGGGACGTAAATTACAAGTACCTCTGAAGTCGGAGTGGGTTCGCCTGATGGCGAGGGACACTGTTAATAGGGAAAACTAATCCACACGCAAACTTCAGTCCTTCACTACTATAAATAGTTTGTATGGACTACGCTTGAGTTCAAAGCGAGCGAGCGCAAAAAAATTAATAAATTAGAAGGCAGCAAGTAAAATGGTTTTGCCATGCAAGTAGGTTATCAGCTAACAGTATACCACAATAGGCAATGATGTACAGACCAGAGGGAAGCAGAAGAAGAGGCCGACCACGTAAATGATGGATGGAAGGAATAGCGGTGTCCATGGGAATATCGACACATTAAGCTCATAAGCGGGCACTCTCCCGCTGTTTATACTTCAACTCGACACCGCAAGGTACAAGAGGAACATGATGAGGTGAGATGAGATGAGATGAGATGAGAATCAAAGAAATATCAATGAATTAAGAGATGAGGAAAACACCGTGTCACTGGATAGGACTACACATTTAGAAAACCCGAGAGAAGTAGTATAATTAGAAAGTTCTTTGTCTGAAACACACAAAGCAAATGAAATATATAGAGACGTAAAATCAAGAGAAGAGTATTGGACATTGGGATGAATAAAAATTATGAGGACACTAGACATAACTTCATAGAACAGCAAAATGATACAACAGCTTGGAATGAGTTTGTTGAGGGAATTATAATCCAATAAGGGATAAAGGAAGACATAAGAAGACTATTGATTAACGATAATAAACAATTTCTCAAATATATCTAGACGTTAGCAATTAGCTCCAATTAATGTTGTGCAAACAGAAAGAATTCGTTTAAAATTTACGATTACCATTGGGATAACTAATGCTCCTTCATTCGAACAATATCAATGACTGTATTTTAAGTATTGCAGGTAACATATAATTCATCCCCTCCCCCCCCCCCCCCACTTTATTTAATATATATAACTCTACAGTATGCTTCTGACGAGATGCAGCGAAATATGCTGGGCAATAAATAGTGCAACCTAATGTTTATGGCTTCTTGGATTTGCAGCTTATTAATGGTAGAAAATACTGAAAGAGATTCATTGTAAGTAATCGGTCACGCCTGGAATACTTAACTGCATGAACGGTTAAATATTTCCATCTCTGCATCTGTCACAGGGTAGATGTAGGTTTTATCAATGACAACAGTTCCAGCGTAGTCTGAACAGGTCAGCTGACGTTTGAATGGACGGCCACAGAACCAAGGCGATCCATTGATGTGTGTGAGGTTACACAGCTCGGATGGATCAAATCCTGGGACAACTGGAGTGTGGTAACATGGAGTAGCCTCACTTGCCTGTGATACATGAAAATGCGTAAGTGTTAAAACGTTAATTCTCCCTCTGTTCATATCAAACGTTATGAGAGGGTATCACTGTATGTATGGGCAGATTTCTGATTTATTGAATCCGCGTGAAATAATGTAAGTGTTAGTAACATTTGGCGCTTATCCAGCAATATCAATGTTAAGACGATTGAGTTTGGCATCAATCACAGCCGTTTTTCTCACATCGTCAGTATTAGTCAAGTCAGTGGAAAATCCTGGACACATGGTTCTGACGTTACAGGTTGCAAGCCGTAGCTTGAGCTTTCTATTTTTCTTTTTATTAGTACCTGGTCCATTGGTTTAACAGCCTGCGATTCAGATTTTGTCCTAGCCCCAAAGAACCCATTGAAGCAGGCAGGCTATGGCGGATCAGCACCCAATTGGCCGGGCTGCCCAGCTTGAGGAGGGCGGTAGCTGATCAGTGACACCTGTAGGTGTCTCCCACCGTCAGAGGCAACCCGTGGCGTCCCATGTCTACGCCAATTGACAAGGACTTATAACCCGTAAATGTTACCTCTCGCTTTGATTCCAAGACCGGTAAAGACCAGGTATAGAGTTATTGCCTCTCCATAGCACAAAGCCTGGGCTAAAATATAGAAACCATGTGTTGCCCATGCAGCATGATCCCTCTCTAGGCCTGCCCAGTTCACTCCAGAGGAAAGGTAACACCTGTACATCTGAGACAAGACAAGCTGCAGAAGCTGCCGGATCAGCAAAGCAATGCTCTAACTGTCCGCCTGTCGGAGCTTCGATCCTAGGCCAGCTGCCAACCAAGGCTTAGGGCCTGGTCTGCCCTGCCATGACATTTAGTCTTTAGGTTGCATTTCCTCGCACCAGGATAAGACTTGTACCCTCCCAATTGCGCTCTTCCTCCCGAAGCCGTTGGCACAATGTGGGGTGTCAAGTTTGGTAAGCGTCGCCAAACATTCGGCACTAAAAGAAAGCAGGTAGTAGCGTCTACTATCATTACGGTAGCTCAGTATCTGACTAAGCCTGACACTGAGTCAAGAAACATAATATATTTACTATACAAACAGGGCGGGGAATTCACTATCACTCCTCTAGGCTCCCTCTACTCTGACCAACCTAAACGAACTTATTTTGCTAGATGTCCATTATTGAACTTGCTTAAACTGACTCCCGTCTACATAACTCTTTAGAAGGTTTTTTTCTTCTTTCTATAGTGAGAGAATAATGCCATTGTTAATACACTAGCAAATACAACCGCAATACAAAGAGTATGTCTGCTCACAACAAACAAAAATAACGGCTATCTTTTATTTTTAATATTTTAATTTAAAAACAAAAATTAAAATGTTAAATTTTAAGTTTTTAAAATTTTTAAATGTTTAAATGTTTAAATTCTTAATTTCTTAATTGATAATATGAAAATATTTATATTTTTTAAATTGTTTAATTTTTTCTTTAATTTGTAGTGTTCCATTTTTAAAATATGTATCTTTTAAAATGTTATTTTATAGTTTTTAATTTTCTTTAAATTGTATCCCATCACCCCCACTCATCACATAATTTTCCATGACGACAGGATAACCTTGCCGCACCCCGCCATGTTCAGACCCCAACACTGGACATGATCAGGCTCCTTTCTAAGCTACAAACCTACTCACCCAGCTATTTACGGGAGAAGAAAAAGGTGCAGAAATAAGGAGGAGGAGACGGAAGGTGGAGAGATGAAGGGGGAGAAGAAATGAGGAGGCGTAGAAATTCTTATTATATATCTCCCTTAGCGAGGAAAACCGGAAGTAGTAAAGTCCCTTAGCCCAGGAAGTGTAAAACTGGAGGATTAACTTTGTGATGTTTTATGACGTTATACTATGACGTCACATAATCTTATAAAATAAATGAAATATTAGAATTGAATTCCTATTTCATACCGCAAATGCGCCTGACATAATATTATAGTCTGTTCAAAAATGAATGGCTTCATTCACGATAAATTATTTTGAAAACTGTCTGTTGCATCGTTATGAAATTTTTCCTGCCGTTTTATATTTACCCCCACCCAAGGAATATGCCTTTGATAGGTCCAAAAGCAACTTAAATTGTGGAAAGCGGTGACATTTCTTTGATGCTTTGGCGAAAAACTAGTGAATTCACGCTAACAAAGTTGTTTTACAGTACCGCAATCTCAATTCGGATGACAACACTAGGCGTATCCAGATTTTTATGGAAGTGGGTGCAAATGTGTATGTAATATAAGTAAATACAGAATTTACAGAGGCATGGGGTACATAATGTGGAACCGAAATGGATTTGGACAGGAAAGTAGGCAGAATATATTTCTTACCTTATATTTCATTTCCTTCTTGTTTCTTCAGTTTCTTCAGCTTCTGGTTAATAACATGTACACAAAGAGTCATGTTACTATAATGTTTTTTTTTTTTTTTTAATTTATAGGATGCAATTAGCTTTATATATGGAGTTCGTGATGGCTTCCAAACAGCTGTGAGTTAATTTGCGTATGGAGTGACCATAGATGATACAGCAGTTTAGTTATCATGTGTCAATTTTTAAGGATCTGTTCAGCTGTCTGTGTAGTTTGTTCACACGTGCACATTGGTGACAGAACTGTTCTGAGTCTTCGGGAAAGATTGTCTACTCTGCTGTTTACTGTTCATAGACGGAACATGATTATTACCTATTTTGCACGATTAATATAGCTGTGAATGTCTCTGTAGTGGGCGTCCTTCTTAACGGCCAAGCTGTTGGCACTCCTTTCTTTGAAGTTTATAGATTGATTCGTATGTTCGTGTATTGTTCCCTCGTTTGACAACGTGATTGTTCTCACGTTTCTTGGAATGCCTCACTATGTCAGTTTCCACCGCAATATTACTCTTCTGTTGGTATTCAATGCGTTTAGTGTTTTTGTTTTCAATACCAGTTGTTTGTCACCGCTGAGGGCTTGTGGAATTGAAAATTCATCACTGTGGAATACAAATAGTTGCCATTGACTTTGTGCTGATGCTGTAATGTTTAGTACCTGCAATTCTTCTGAATAGTTGGAGCAAAATATCCCAGTAAGTGTGCACGTGGATTAAGGTCTGCGATCTGCCCATACCTTAATCTGTGTCGGACGATTCCAGTAGGCTGATGACTGCTGTCGGTTGAATAAAATTCAATCCATCCTTTCTCCAATAGTCCTCTTCCTCTTTCAACACACGGTCCTCACATATTTTCCAGTAACTTTTATCAATATTTAATAGCGCGGACTGGGTTAGTATCTTGACGTCAGACAATTTAAATGTAGTATTGTCAGTTGCCACCTGTCCTTTAATTTTAGCCCACACAAGCTCTATAAGATTTAAATGAGAATGGTACGGTGGAAGTCTCAAGCACCTGTGGCCATGCTCTTCTATCAACTTGTCGATTTGATATTTCTTGCCTTTTTGCGGCTGTTTTACAAGGGACAACAACTGTAGCTTGAAATATGTTTCTGGAAATGGTATATTTTCCCTTTGGAGCTTTATCTTTATTGCCTCATTTGTGTTCGATGCCATAGGTATGTTGTCTTCTTGGGCAACAACATTGTGGTATGATTAGACTAGACGGTCTATCAAGAGATAGAAGTATTGTATTCTCGAGCCAATCTCTAAATACATTACCATTCATCTCATTATGATAATACCTATTGTCTGTATGCTTTGAAACAAACACGAGTCCGGCATTCGATAGTAAGGCATTATGATTACTACAAGCATAGGCTATGACCAAACTGTTCTTTACTACTGGGCACGTATCGCTTTATCTTTCCATCCACATTCCTTTTCACTTATGTGGTGAGCATTGATCCACGTCTCATCCAAATACACTATGTCATAATTGTCTTTACGCATTTCCCTTATTTCACGTAGGTAACTGCTTCTCATGGCTCCTAAAGCGGAAGCTCGCAAAGGATATTTCTACCTCCCTTTACTTTCTAAAAGTGAAGCCTAATGTCCTTATAATTTTCCACAAAGTTGTTTTTGAATACTCTATGCCATTGTTCTTTCTCAACCAAACCTTAAGTTTTCATACAGTCACTGTTTCTTTGGCATCCGGTGTATTTATAATAGCTCACCTTGCCTTGTGACATCTTTGTCAAAGCCGTCTACAATTGCCTTTCTACCTACCGTTTGCTTATCGCGTGTTGGTTTGATTCCAGATTCTTGCACCCATCGACGAAATGACCGTTTACTCAAACCCAGTGCATTCACTGTTCTTTTTTCGGGATTTGTAACAGTATAAAACAGTTTCCTGCCGTCAGCTTCTTGACAAAAATATGTGTACAACTTCATAGCGATGCTTTTGAAGTGTACAAAATTTCAATTTCAATCCCAATGAACAATATTCACACATTCAAATATTAGCGATAAATGGTAAGATTTATTTATATAATCACGTTTCATGAAAGCATCCGCATTGACAACATCTCTGAACACTCCCATTTAACTGCCCGCCGTTCTTGCCATAGCGTGTACCAAGAGAAACATTTTTTAAAAAGCGCGGATGTGTCTGGGTGATGGTGTAATACATTAAAAAATATGGACTTAATCTCTGACCCATAAATTATATACCGCATATAAACAAACATTGAAATCTGCTGTACAATCTCCATAACAAATTTTTTTTTGTGTTGGCCGGACATAATGATAAGGTTGTATGCTAAATCTCATCATTTTCCCTCAGTTGGTTACTGAGATATGGATGTTTATATGGAGGCACCCAAATGTGAACAGACTATAATATACAACACATGTAACACGAACTCACCTCATTCTTTTTAAACACTGCAGCAATATGACGCATTGCTTTGAACACTCGATGGGTATACAGTAGAGCTCTGATGTACTCTCTAGGGTAGGCTAATGCCACATGTAACCTGGTGAAGAAAAAATAAATTAAATAATTGTCCTCCTGTCTTATTTGTGGTTCTGTCAGATGTCAATATTGTTACCCCTCACTGCATTTAAATATTGTGTATATGGCTCGAATGTATTTGGGGCAAAGCATGATCGCTATCGTATAGCATTAAACGTTGTTGGTGATGGTGGAAGGATAATTAGAATTGTTTTTTAAAGTTGCATATCCCTTACAGGACGTTGCAATCGACACCAGCACTTGTCAGCTGCTGTTGATGATGTTGACAAGATTACTGTTTACCATTGCTTTCTGAGCGACCGGCTCACATAAGTAAGTGAATAACCAACGCGACGCGATCCGCTGCCAAATCTCGCGCAGCTGTGTTCATCAAGTGGATATCTGGGATTACGGAGAAAGTCGTTAACCCAGGCAGACGGGCTCCGACAGAATTAACAACGTTAAAACTCTTCCAATTTAATCATCCTCCCAACATCAACAACGTTAACACTCAGCCCACGATATCGTCCTCCCGACAACACTGTCTGTCATCTGTCATCTACTGCCTGTAGACTCAACTTCTCTAACAATACTCTCGATTGATTGATTGATTGATTTAGGAACCGACAGCACAGCATTCGGGGCATTCCCATAAGCGCTCCGTCTCCATCCTCAGCAGCCAGCGAAGAGTTCCAACACTAATAGTACCAGTAGCAATCTGATTATATGTCCGTCTCGCCTTTCCTCTCGTCGGCCAGATCCCCTCGTCACCCCTCGCTGTCGCATTCTTGCCAGACCATGGTGATCCATTTGCTCCTCCGAGGTATACACATGCTCCCACAAGGTCGCAACCACATCTGCTTTGTCATGCATCAATACTCCACCAAGTTTTGCCGAGCCAGCCAATCTGTCCGCCTGTTCATTCCCCAGCACACCAGCATGTCCCGGAGAAAAGATCCAGACGATGCTTGTCACCCGTGACTTCCGAAGCGAGGCAAGCCACTCTGCACGAAGCCTGTCTGTCTTCACCCTACTCAGCATGCTTTCTGAGTCAGTTACAATCACGATGTGTGTGTGTATCGTATTCTCCATCCAGCGGAAAGCTGCACTGACCGCCTCCACCTCCATTCTTAAGCTAGATGTTGTGGTATCATATGCCAGGCTCTCCTGCACCAAACGTCGACCATTGGCTTTTGCTAAGAACCCCCAGGCACTTCTCCTACCTCTCAACACTGACCCATCTCTGTAGTTAATCACATCACCTGAGCGAGCATTATCCTGCATTAGTTGCTGTGACGAAACGCGATTATCTGTCTTGGGTCGTCAAGATTCCGCACTATTTTGGCGCGTCATCGGAGACTTTCCCAGCTAAAAATAGACTGAGGGAAGCCGATGGACTTACGATCTAGAATATTCTCGAAACACCGAAATTCGAGTAACCCGTGATGCTGGGTATCGCTCTAAATTCTCGTGCAGAGAGATCTTGAACCTCTAGGCGGGGAATGACGGTTTCCCGAGAAAGTATCTTTTCTCAAGAAGCACTCGCTTCTAGTGCGCATTGAGTTGGCACGAAGCGGGAATGTGGCTAAATCAGTCATTCACTTACTTTCGTTGGAACAGAACAGACGCAGGCCTGATGTGAGCCATTTTTGAGTGCGTCTGCCCTCAACCATTATTCGGCTGACTGTTATGTCAAGGAAGCTGAGAAGCCCTTGAACAGTTCGGAGCTGACTGGAGATCTGGTTCACCAATGCATGTAGATATTTGTTTAAATCATTTAACTTTGTACGTGTGTTCCACACGCCATTGTTCTAACCTCATTACCTAGGCGGATGTCCTTGCATACTAATTAGCAAACCGATCGATAACGCAGTTGACGGCGAATCGTGTTTGTTTAACGTGTGCTCGCGAATCAGCTGTTAGGAACGCCGTATTGTGATGTGGGCGATTTGGGTTCCAAATATATGTACCATATTTTGCCAATCGTTGCATCTATTAGGTTGCTGTGTTAGAATAAAACCTAGTTACTTGTGTCGGAGGGAAACTTAGATTATGTCAGTCAGTTGCTGAAGCCAGAGGAACGGTTAGAAAACCAGGTAAGTTGGTAGGTGGAGATTCAGACAAAATTGTGCTTAGTTACTAAGTAAAGGAAGAACGTAGTTCTGTGACACCAGGAATGATGTAACTATTGTGTAATAACTTAATAGTGAATTCATTGTGTGGAACAGCGGATTTCTGTGGACAGGTAAGTTGCTTTGGTGCTATATCTATATATATATATATGATGTGACATTGTGTGTATATATATATTAGGTCATGGCATGTGATACTTCCTGGAGTAAGTCCGAACGCCGAATAGCTCGTTGCGAGATAACACTGCGTGCCGTCGCGATATAAATATGCGTTCTGAAATCTTGTCTGAGCTATCCTGTTTCTTTCATACTGGCGCTAGTGCGAGTGAATGCTCAGGTGCTGGAAGTATGGAAGGATGCAAGGAGGCTGTATGAGACTGGGGAAATATAGGATATGGGGGATGTAAAAGCAAGTTATGAAAGTATGTGTTGGTAGGCCAAGCCAACGATGAAGTTCAGTCCATGCCAAGGCTAAACCACTTGGGGAGGACAGAACTGGAAGATTACCCTTGGAACATGTGGGGAACATGTATTCTCCAGAAGGCTTCTTGACTCTAAGGCAGAGTCTGATAAGAAGAGTTTGCTATGGCAGGGGCAGGTGGTCCCACCAGCAAACAGGCTTGTGTACATAGTGGATGTGATCATGTCCTATTCCTATATCCCGAGGGATGGGATATTGATCAAGCTTATGTTTCTTAATGTACATTGATGATGTTAGGAATGAGTCCAGGGACTCTTTACCTATGATTAGTTCGATTAAATTAGAACTATAATAACAGCTTTGTATCACTACTGACGTTAGCGACGACTGGTAGATGATTAGGGATTGGTGAGACCAAAGATCAGACTCGTCATTCTGATTTCTTGCTCTGTTTGACGGGCTGTTCTGTGAGGCCAGCTGACATTTGTGAACCCATGCTGTACTACTCTCCATATAGAGATAATGCTTTAGTTATATGCATAACTAAGTAGCATGACTGAGGGTTGAGTAGTTATTGGTAGGATGCATGTGGACTTATGTTTGGGCCAGTATACTCTCACCGGTCGCTCTTCCTTTTCAGGAGTTTGCCTGTTGAGGAACCAGTCAACTATAATTGTTGTTGGCAGGAAACCACTTCGTGTGACAGAGCGAAGGGTTCAGTTCTTTACTTATCACGCCAGACTCAACCACATCAGGTACCCAATGTGATTCACCATGAGTGAAGGTGGCCTCAAGACATACAACCACCCTGAAGGTGCACGTGTGGGAAGTGATGGTTTGTGATCGTTTTGATAATAGACGACACTCTGTTTTTGCTAAGAACATTTCAGCATTTTGAGTAATCATGCTCAACGACAGGGAACACCGGTCCGTCTAGTTTGACGGGGGTTCTGCCTAAACGCAGAAGTAACTACTCTTCAGACACTTGAATGGTTCTTTGGACAGCTCTAGTAGCAGGTCTTGAGAAGAACTACACCAGTTATTGACTCGTGGCAAGTGTACCCCGGTGGAAGGGACTATGGGATTATAGTCCAACCTGAATTGTTTCCGTGAAAGAGATGTCTGGTTCTATTAATGTACTGGTGCAGTATCAAGATTATCAACTGTGTTCTAGAAGGACTCAGTAACATTTCAGTAGCCATATCTGATTCTACAAGCAGTGTGACTGTAGGAGACCATTGAATTGGTCCGGGACAATTTTCCATTCATGTTCCGGTGCTGTGATGAAGGGACCATTGAACTGGTCCATGCCATATCTGTTCTGCAGTGGGACTGTGTTAGGAGTGATAGACCATTCGATTGGTCAGTGACTAGTTAAGTTCTTCGAAGTGACGAATACTTGGAGTCAAGTCCAGGAGGATTGTCTCCCAACCGGTATTGTTCGAGAACGGTATTAACAGTGACTCCGTGGGAGTGATATAGATGCAGTTGGTCCAGTGAAGTGTGGTCCAGCAGGGACTCTAGTGTTGTGGATCCACGCTCTGGAGACAGAGTGGTCTCCAAGGTTCTAGTCATCTCACTGGAAGGAAGCCGGGTGAGTGGCGGACCGACTGGACGGGACATCTGCATCCAATCTACTTCTCAACTCGATGAAGACACCTACATCTCTGAGTCTATCTCTACTCTATCTTCTATTTGTGTAAATAGATTCTTCTATCAGGATGTTCATTTCAGTTCTATATTCTCAAGGGTAGAATAAACTTTATGTAAGTTGACTTGCTCTTTGTATAATGATTGAGTGTGGTCTCGGACGATGCCTCAGTGTTCATTGTTCCACAGGTGTAGGTAGTTAGTGGGGGTCTAGAATCTGGAGGGGTTTGTAGACGTAATTAACTAATATGAGATCAACCACAGAGTAAAAATGTGTATCTGCTCGTCCAACCCCTGGGGCTAGAATACACGGGAGTGCCAGAGACACCTCGGGTGTGGTTCACTCTCACTACCCAAGGTGAACTCGTCACAGTTGCTGGATTTCCACTTCCGTGACCCCTGCTGGCCACTCCCCCCTGCACTCCCTGCTCAATGTGATTATAACTCTGCACAAGTCTGACTGCTCCGCTGACACTCTGACCCACTCTTCTCCTCTCCTGATGTTCTCCAAGGGGCACATCTGCCTGATCGTATCCTCCGCCTGAGTCATCCATGATTTCCCTCTTATCAGTCGCTGACCCTTAACGGCGTCCAGCGCCTCATGCAACGGGTGATCTGTGTCTGCAGCTACTCTGAGGTATGCCTTCGCCTGCATCACCTTCAGCCTACCTGCAACAGACGGCAAACAAGGATGTACCGTATACACACAACTGGGGTGTCTCTGGTGCATCCCAGAATAACTCGCATCGCCTCGTTCTGTATGCGCTCTAATTTCACCAGCTGACTCTTTGAGACAGTGAGCAGTCCTAGTCCATAATCAATTACTGAGAGAATCAAGTGCTGGTATAGTGTGAAAAGCATTCTCTGCTCTGTGTCCATTGCAGCCATAGTTTTAAGTGCATTGAGTCCCTTTTGAGACCTTGTCACAACCGTCTCAACATGGTCCTTGAAGGACAGGCTCCTGTCAAATGTGATTCCCAGATACTTCAGTTTGTTCTCTCTGTTGACGCTTCTACCATCCATCGTGAGGCTTGGGACATCAGCTCTCACAATCCTGTTGTCCAGAGAGCACCACAAAACAGCTGCCTTTTCTGGGTGGATGACAGCACTCATTTCAGTGCACCAGTCAATCATATTGTCTACTGTTGCCTGTAGTTCCTGGGCTGTTTGCTCCCTATCTCTCCCCTGCCTATATGCAAGAATATCATCTGCAAATGTTAGTATCCTTCCAACTCCTGGTGCTTCTAGGTTTGCAATCTTGCTCGTATACACATTAAAGAGCACCGGTGAGATTGCTGATCCCTGTAGCAGTCCCGGGGTTAAAATATGTGGCTCTAAGGTCCATGCACCCAGGCGGAGAGCAACCCGGCGAGAATGTAGGACGGCTGCTATCCTGTTCACCAACCAGGGGTTGACCCCTTCTCCATCAGTACGGTCATCAAAATATCATATCGAACTCTATTGTATGCATCCTCGAGATCAAGCGCTACCGCCATCGTTTCCTGTCTACTCTGGAACGCCTCATAAACATCAAAGGCAAAAGTGGCTGCATTTGACCAGGTATCTTTTCCTGGCCTGTAGCTCCCCAGGCCTCTTGGAAGAAGCTTCCCCCTTTCCAAGAACTCTTGCAGCTTGACAGCGACTATCTTCTCTAGAACCTTCCCAAATGTATTTTGAAGGGTGATGATCCTAAAGCCACTAAGCTTTGAATGATCCTTGAATGGTTTTGGGAGAGGGATGAGATAGCTGTGCACCCAATCCTGCTGGTACTGATGCTGTCCTAATGCTCTGGTTAAAGCAGTCGGTCATTTCATTCAGGCATGCATCGCTCAAAGCCTTCATGTGGCCATACCTAACCCCATCGGGCCCTGGTGCCGTGTCGTTTGCCTTTTTCAAAATAAGTTTAACATCTTCAACCCGTATGATGTCTTCATAATGCATATTCTTCATGGTGCCAGACAATTCCTCTCTAACTGCATCTCTGGTGTCCGCATCATTATGATTGGTCTGCTCTAAACACCTCTGGAGAAACGCCTCCACTTTCTCTTTGTCTGTTGTCACGCGCACACCATCATCTCTATCAGTTGTTCCCACTGCCATAGGCCGATCTTTTCTTTGCATTTGTCTGTGCAGTTTCCTGTATTTTCGCAGTGTTTTATCAACTCCAATCTCCTTCATGAAACATTCCCATTTTGCGTTTTTGGCCTCTGCAGTACAGCGCTTGAAGACCTCCACCTTGTCTTTCTTGACATTTTCCGCGGTGTCCACTTCCTCTCGTGAGCTTCGGGGTGTCTGTCGCACTTTCCTTAGCTGCTTCACTGCAGCTCTCTTTGCTTTCCAAGCCTGGTCTACTTCTGGGGTCCACCATGGGGGCTGCAAAAAAGGAGTTTTAACATTCCTGTTGCAAGCCCGCTGTCTGAGGCGTCCAAGAAGGCTATCGGTACACTCATACCGGAAGGTCTTGCGCGCTCTCCCAGCCTTAACTTTCCTGGCTTTAGATATCAGGACTGAGCATGGCATGTGATCACTCCCATGGTCATTAAAAACAGTCCACTTTACATCAAGGACTGATGACTGGGAGACAAATGCCAAGTCAATACCTGTGTCTGCATCGCCGGCCTCATTGCCATTCTAGTCGGCCTACCATCATTTATGCAGACCACATCGGAGTCCACCATGGCATCCGCAAGGGCAATTCCCTGTCGGTTTTCTCCCCTACTGTCCCAATCTCTGCTCCTCGCATTGGAGTCTCCACATATGAGTAGCCTATCACCCGGTAATTCCTCCAATTCCTTAAGCCAGTCCCAGTGTTCCTTTCTGACTAAACAGTCCACTGTAGCATATACATTTATGATGTTCCAACTTAAGCCACTAATCTCCATTTGTATATCCTGGACCTCTCTTGCACTATGATTCCACTGGCTCAAGTCAAGTACCACATGCTTCACTCCTTTCTTCACCAGCAGACCTTGCCCATGTCTCTTCTGCCCAGTAGGGTTTATATAACTGGCGTACCCAGGGCAATGGTATTTGTCTGTATTTAGCTCCTGGAGCATGAGGACATCAAAATCATATATGAGCTTCTCCAATATAGGACCTCTCTGCCTGGCACTACGACAATTCCAGTATCCCACTCTTGCATGGTTGAAACCTAGTCTCTCCACTTTTCGTCTTGTTCTCCTGACGCCTGCCCTCCTATTTCCATGTCTTCTTCTCACACCATTTCCTCGCCTTCTCCTCCCCACTCTCTCTTCGCTAGCCTCTGAAAGATGTGTCAAACGCAGAGCACGTGCTCCGTACCTCCGGCGACGATTCCCGTGTTGAATTAATTCCATAAGCAAAGTTTGGATATTGCAGGAAATAAACGGTCGCCCTAGCATTGCCTGCTTGCTAGGGAAGAGACAGGGGATGTCCTGCAGGAGTCCATACGTCTGGTGCAGCCTCACACGCCTGCCAGACGTCCAACGTTCACGACCAGTTTACCCATGGCCATCCAGTTCCTCAGCACGCTGGTCCACCTTGAACTTGGGGGTTTATATTTGGAGTTTTCTATCTCCTAGATGGACTGCTGTCCAAAACTAACAGGTTCCACCTACAATGGGGAGAGGTTAGAGCGCCCCTGACTCGCTTGGCAGGCACGTCTCCGAGCATATGAGGCATTTTCTAAGGAACTCAGAACCCACCCTGAGATCACGCCTCGCCCTCTGTGCCCACCGCCAGTTGGTCCGCGGCTGCTTATTGGGTATTCGCAGCTAACCTCTATATCTAGAGGTCGTTCCACGACCCGCCAGTTGTGGACGCACTGGGTTGGGGATAGTCGCCCCACATTGAAAGTTATTTCTCAGATAAGGTGTAAAAAAATGTTAATTTGATTAATGTTAATTTAATACTCAACTTCTCTAACAACACTTCCGATAACACATTGACAGTTATTTCTCAGATAAGGATAAACAAAAAAGACCAAGGACCATGTATCTATTTCAGTTTCACACTTGCCCTTTAGGAGTAGTTGTATTATGAAATATAGAAAAGACTGCTTAAAACAAAACAGAAGACACATGAAACATATTTTAGTTACACATGTACGTTAACAATACTTGGTGTTTGTGACCTGGAACGTGAGGGTGAGTAACGAAGATTCAGAATTCCCTTACCTATTAATACGACAGTTTCACATCAGCCGCTAGTGGTTGAGAACGGGATCTTTTGCGGTCATTTTATTTATATGAGCATCAGCTTTCAGATATCAACTCATTCTACAGAACGGAATAATTGCCCAGTACACTACAAACAGACAATAAACGATGAAGTTGATTGCAACGTCATATAGAATGACATGCAGCTAACTTTTTTAAACTCAACAACAGCACGAGTTCACAAGAAGTCTCAAAAGTCCGGCTTTAGAAATGCAGAGGAAATAAGAACAAATGACATAACAACATGAAACAAATGATAGCAAACATTTTGACAATGGGTATCTTTCAAGTGGCAATATAGTCACTGGAATCACTGACCATGTTAGAAGCACCGGATACATAACTAATTTCAACTAAAATGTTGATTTCTCGTCTTTGACTTTGGGACGTAAATTAAAAGTACCTCAGAAGTCGGAGTGGGTTTGTCTGATTGCGAGGGACCTGGTGATATGGAAAGCTAATCCACACGCAAAAATTAGTCCAGTGCACTAGAAGCAGTAGCACGTTTATGGACTTCGTTTGAGTTCAAAAGCGAGCGACCACAAACACCGTAGAAAAAACAAGAAAAAACATCCAGACTTTTAACATAAACTTCTAGTGAAAACATTGTTAGAAATTATAGGCCAAGATGCAACAAATACTGACATTCTACGAGGACTGATCATTGAAGAGAACTGGCTCATATTATGAGTGGTAACTAACATTATTTATCTACACTAACCATCACATCTGTTTAGAAAGAAATGGTTTGGTTTGTGCTAGGCTAGGCAGAGTCGGACCACCAGGATGCTAGGTGGGGAACACTAAAGACATCCTGGGAATGAAAACGCATGAGGCAGTGGATCTAGTAAAGGATTTAGATTCTCACTATCAAATCATGATAAAAGTGACGTTCTACACAGTAATCGCCACATGATGATAATGTACCTTATCTTTCCCGCCCACAGAAGAGATGAACTGACAATGTAAGTTCCATTGTTCAGGTCAACGACCCTGGCTGCCATTTTGGACTTCGTGGAATCATCTACAAGCCACGCTCGGATCTGATCTCCACCTTTCTGTTTTGGATGACCACTGTTGTTTCTCATTTCTATCTTGAATGCCGCGGTTTCACCAACTTTGAACTGCAAGCTATTATAAAGGAAATTATAAACGATAATATTAAAAAAAAAGGAAAAAAAACTATGTATGACAGAATGTGCTGTTACACTAGTCAACACATTTTAAAAACTTATTTGTATCAGAATTTAAATGCCCATTTTTAAACACTGATGTTAACCTGCTGATCTCAAATATCATAATAATATTACACTTTTGGATCTGTTTATTTGTTTCACTTTTTTTAAAAAATTGGTTTTTAGATGCTGAATTGAAATTATAGTAATGCAAACAATGTGTTCTTGTTTCATTCTCGGGGGTGAACAGTTAGTCTTTCTACTTTAGCATTCTAAACATTGTGGCTACATAGTCAATTAATTGCTATTTCAACATAAAATTATAGAAAAAATCAAACATATTATTTAAAGTTCACATATAATGTTTAAAAAGGCACATTTGAACCCATTCCGGCATTATTCAGTCACTGATCAAAATCTCTTTTCTTGCTTCTTGTAGTCAATCAGCGAAGTGTCTCTTGTCACAGTCCAACAGTAATCAGCAAGGATTGAAGGTTTCCAATTGCCTTGATACCTTGTCCCCATAGCAGCAATGTCCAGGTGAAATTGTTCACCATGCTCATAACTGACAGCTCCAATCTGATGTAGAGAAATCCTGATGAAAATCCAGAATATGAATTCTCAAAGACATGTTGCAGCCAAGACTCTTGTACTTCAGAAGGAGATCTTTTACAATTTCATGGTAATTATCGGATCTGTTGTTTCCAAGAAAATTGTCCACCACTGGCTTAAATGCTAGCCATGCTAATATTTAATTCCCATGCCCGACGCAAAGATGCTCGTAATCATGAAGAAGGTTTCGAATTTGCGGACCAACAAATACTCCTTCTGTTATTTTAAACTTCAATCAGTGTTGGAAATTTTATGATGAGGTATTTGAAAACCTTATCTAGTTTCTCCATTGCCTTGACAAAGGTTTTCATGAGACCCAGATTAATGTGCAACTGTGGCAACAAAATCTTGCTGGTGTCGACAAATGCTAGGTTCTCAACGTTCTTACTGCCAGGCTGTAAAGACTGCCTGATCAGCCAATGTCTTCTAATGTAATGGTCAATTCGTGCACGGCTATCAAACTTACAGAGAAAGCAACGGTACTTGGCGTAATACAAACAAATGAGCCACCATTTTTAAGTCACCGCAAGAGTGGCGACATATATATATATATATATATATATATATATATATATATATATATATATATATATATATATATATATATATATATATATATATATATATACGAATGGAGACGGCTTGTATCTGCAGCAAAGAACCTCAATGGCTCGGAATCGGAATGCTGAAGAAGAAATATATATATATTCAATTTTTAGTTTAGTTTTAGTCGATGGATCAACATCACGGCACACGGGTGTAACCCATAAGTGCTCCGTTCTCTTCCTAACTCAAACCTGAGTCTGGAGAAACTCAGCTCAGTGCACGAACTCCGTAGCACCGACGACGATCCTGAAATACTTTGGGTACATTTTTAACTCGAAATTTTGCCCGGGCAGCGCAGTTAGATTGCTATTTTTCGATTTCCAACTGCCAAGGGAATGTTTACGTGCCCAACAATACACACAGGCGTCCGATCTCACTACCCAGAGACCGGGAGAAATTTTATTACTAGAAGTCCACGTGAAAAAATCCCGGTCCTCACCGGGGCTTGAACCCGGTACCTCCAGCACTCGAGGCGGACACCATACCTCGAGACCACGCAGCCCCCTTAAGCAATACATATGTGTGACAGTGCTATAACTTGTCCATTCTTCATCAGTTCAAGAATTGAAACCATATATGCACAGCATTTAACAGTAATGGAAGTAACGTTATCAGCAAGAACTGAAGAGCCAGTTGAGAACTCATGTGCTGAAACTACTGGGCAAGGCTGCAGAGAAAGCCTCATGCTGGCTGTGAAACAACAAGAATGACCAATGTAACAAATGAATGCTGCAATATGCGACATTTCAATAGAATTTCTACACCTTATAAGAAACAATCTTTTGCAATACCTTGCCAAATATATTCTGCAAGGTGATAATCCTATAGCCATTAAGTCTTGAATGGTCCTTGCCTGGCTTGGGTAGTGGAATTAAATAGCTTTCACCCACTCTTGGTGCACTGATGCTGTGATTAAAATAAGTAATCATCTCCTCCAACGTCCTTAAAGATATGGCGAGAACAGAGGACTTTGACGTCAGTGATTCCACATCGCTGTCCAGGATGAAAGACTTGGGAGTAAGAATCGGCACAGCCAGACGCGAGAGGTACATCTGGAAAACAAAGCGCCTCGTCAACCAACACAGAACTGGCACTATTAGCCACCGGACGCTGATGCATATGCTGGGGGTGGGGGGAGGATCTGAGCACCTTTGGACATGTCCGGAGTGCAATGAAGATACCCCAACTGATAACTGATAACTGATAATCATCTCCTCCAAATCTCCATCGCTCATATCTGTCATATGCGATTACCTGATTCTGTTACGTCCTCCTGACAGGGTCTACTTTGCTGTTTTCAACACATACTTCTTCTTGTACAACATTCTCAAAGCCGAAGTCCTTGATGAAAACTGCCAGTTGCTCTCTAACAGCCTCCCTGCTGTCTCCAACGCTGTGATTTGTCTGTGTTTTAAACCTCTCCAGGAAAGCATCTCCTATCTCCTTGTCCATTATCCCTATATACTGTTGCTATTCTGATAGATTGGTATTGTTTACGCATTTGTCTGTGTAGCTTACATAATTTACCCAGAGTCTTATCACCTCCCAGCTCACTCATTAAATTATCCCAATTACATAACTATTCAGGTGGATGATTTTGTTCGCCAGTGAGTAAATGCGTAGTTTTTTGTTTTTTGTTGTAGGGTGTCAAACTTGTTATAATTGTGTATTATTTAATAACAGAGACGAACAGTATGATGTTCAAAATAATAATGAAGGACCAGCAAATTTGAAGAAAGAGGTTCAGAATGCTCTTAACCATATGAAATCTGGCAAGACCCCCGGTTCAGACAGAGTCACAACAGAAATGATTAATGCTTTAGAAGAATATGGAATAGATAAAGTTACCAGTCTGCTTAATACAATATAAGATACTGGAAATATACCTCAGGAGTTATGTAATTCTGTGTTTATTGCAATCCCAAAGAAATCAGGAGCCTTGGAATGTGATCAACATCGAACAATTAGTATAATGAGTCACATCACGAAGATTTTACTAAGAATTATCATGCAAAGCGTTAGGAGGAAAATACAACCTGAAATAGGAGAAGAACAATGTGGGTTTGTAGAAGGCAAGGGTACAGTAAATGCTGTGTATATACTGAGAACCGTAATCGAACGTTCTATAGAAGTAAACAAAGATCTACACCTTTGCTTTATTGACTACACAAAGGCTTTCGATAAAGTGAGACATGTCAACATGATAAGGATGCTTGAAGATCTACAAATTGATGGAAAAGACCTTAGACTTGTAAAAAAAAATATTGGAAACAACAAGCTGACATAAGAGTTGCTAATGAAGTAAGCCAATATCAGCCTAAAAAGAGAGGTGTGAGACAGGGATGTGTAATGTCTCCAGATCTGTTTTCCCTGTACAGTGAAAGTATTTTCAGAAATATTGAAGATATGGAAGGAATCAACATTGGGGGACGATGCATCAATAACATTAGATATGCAGATGATACAGTCTTGATTGCAGACAATGAACAGGACCTGCAAAATTTAGTAGATGCGGTTGTTACACACAGTGAACAACTAGGGTTAGAATTATATTATAAAAAGACACAGATTATGGTCGTCAATAGGAAGAACGAAATACCACAATGTAATATACAAGTAAATGGGACTATTCTTCAACAAGTGAATATATACAATTATCTCGGAACAGTAATAACATCTGATGGGAGATGCCTTGAAGAGATTAGAACAAGAATCGCCATGGCAAAAGTAGCCTTTAGCAAGATGAAAAACATACTGACCAATAAAAAGATGTCAATTGAAACGAGAAAAAGAGTGTTGAGATGCTACATAGAACCTGTACTTTTATATGGATGTGAAGCTTGGACAATGAGCAGTCAGGCTGAAAACATCTGATGGCTGTAGAAATGTGGTTTCTGAGGAAAATGCAAAGAATACCATGGACAGCCAGAAAGACCAATGAACAAGTCCTTCAAGAAACAAATGAAGATCGTAAACTGATTAGAGACATTAGACGTAGAGAGTCACAATTTTTTGGGCATGTTATGAGAAGAAATGATTTGGAGAACTTGGTGACAACGGGTAAGATCGAGGGGAACAGACCGAGGGGAAGACCTAGAAGCAAGTACCTGGATGGCTTTGCCTTGTGGCATGGTCGAGACAGAAACACGGAGCTGATCCACGACTCTGGTGATCGAGTGATATGGCAGAACATGACCGCCCACGCTTACCGGCATGGCACATGATGGATAGATGGATTATTTAATAAGAACACCCAAGGTTCACGGGCTGAAAACATGTTTTTTGATCGCAGTCAGGTTTCCCTTAGGTCGATGTTTTCTGCATATCCTTTGAGGGAAAATCTTATGTGTTGCAAAAGCATCTCCTTTCTTGTAATGCAGCACACATTTATATCACGATTTTCAAGAAACTTTTGTTTTGTTTTCTTTTTCAACCAACTATTTTAAGACTGTCAAGATGTATTTCTCTGGCCTTCCGAGAAGCATTAGTTTATTGTTCCAAACATGTTGGGCAGATCTCGTCTTTGACATTATTAGATTTACACTATATGATCATTCTTTTTGGCAAATATAAGAAGATGTTAAATCTACATTTTCATGTAACACAATTACAGAATAAACCAAAATTGTCCTGACCTCAAAATCTAGTTTTATTTAGTTTATTTTACATTTAGAATGCACACTTTTTGGTGGTAATATACAAGGTACAAGATATATATATATATATATATATATATATATATATATATATATATATATATATATATATATATATATATATATATATATATATATATCATCATCATCTTCAAGAGCCGTGCCGGCTGGCGTAGGCGTTCATGGCTCTCCACAGATCTCGGTCTTTGGTTCTCTGGATCAACTCCGCTGCTGATATTCCTCCATTCCACCGTCTCAATCCATCCAGCATCATTTCTCTTGGTCTGCTTCTGCCTCTCTTCCCCTCGATCTTTCCAGTTGTTACGATGTTCTCCAATGCCTCTCTTCTCATCACGTGACCGAAGAAAGATGTTTGTCTCTGTCTTATTGTTGTATATAATGTTCTAGTTTCATTAGCCTGTTTCAGGCAGTCATCGTTAGTTACTCTGGCAGTCCAAGGAATTCGCAACATTCGTCTCAGGAACCACATCTCTGTTGCTTCTAATTTCTTCTTACTTTGTTCATTTACATTCCAAGATTCACTGCCATACAGCAAAACTGGTTCTACATAGCATTTCAGCACTCTCTTTCTTACATTCAGTGATAGTGACTTATTGCACAAGATACTCTTCATTTTCTGAAATGCGGCTTTTGCCTGCCCTATTCTGCTCCTAATCTCTGTTGTACATCTTCCATCTGATGTTATAAATGCCCCTAGGTATCTAAAATTATCCACTTGGTTAAGGATTTTTCCTTCTATTTCTATGTCACATTTTGGTGTCACCATTTTCTTTGATATTACCATTGTTACTGTTTTCTTGATATTCAAGGAGAGTCCTTTCCTTGCACTCTCTGTTACTACAACGTCTAATAATTGTTGTAGGTCTGTTGAATTATCCGCCACCAATACTGTGTCATCTGCATAGCGTATATTATTTATATTATAACCTCCAACTAGTATTCCTGGCATCTCTTTGATCTCTCTCATTATTACTTCGCTATACAGGGAGAAAAGATCTGGTGACAAGACACACCCCTGTCGTACTCCTAGCTTTATCTGTTCGTAACTACCCTCTTTATTTCCCATTTTAATTGCTGCTACTTGGTTCCAGTAAACATTCTTTATTATTCTTAAATCTTTTCCATCAATGTTGATATCTTCCAACATTTTAATCAGTTCATCATGTTTTACTTTATCAAATGCCTTAGTATAATCTATGAAGCACAAATATATGTCTCTCTGTTTCTCTATTGACCTTTCTATTAGTGTCCGTAATGTATAAATTGCATTGTTTGTGCCCTTTCCTTCCACAAATCCATACTGTTCTTCACTAATTTCCATTTTTATTTTCTTTTTGATTCTTCTCATTATGATTCTGAGTAGAAGCTTAGTGATATGGTTTATGAGGTTAATTGTACGAAAATCTTCACAATCAATTGCTCCTGGTCTTTTTGGTATAGCTATAAATACAGATTTCAGCATATCACTGGGTAAATATCCACTACTGTAAATATCATTCAACATTTTGGTTAATATATCTACTCCAAATTCTCCCAACACTTCTAATTCTTCTATTGTGATTTCATCTGGCCCAGCTGTTTTTCCTTTCTTCATATGTTTCATAGCGTCAGCGACTTCTTCTTTCAGAATAGGTGGACCTTCTAAGTTACTATCTTCTGTTAATTCTTCCCTTTCTCCGTCATATAATTCTCTTATATACTCATTCCACCTCTTCATTATAGCACCTTCCTCTAATAATATCTTTCCTGTTTTTGATTTCAAACACCCTGTATTTATTCTTATTTTTCTTCCTGTAAGCTCACTGATTTGTCTGTACATATTTTTTGTATCATTAATGGAATTTAATTCAATTTTTTTGCATTGCTCGTTTAACCAACTTTCTTTAGCCTTCCCACATTTATCTTTTATTTCTTTATTTATCTTAGCGTATTCTTGTTTGTCATTTTTACTCTGTTTTCTTTTGTCCATCAGTTTTAAGATTTCTTCATTCATCCATTTTTTCTTAGCTATTTTGCCTCTCTCCGGTAATACTTCTTTGCTAGTTTGATGAATGGAGTCCCTTAACATTTCCCATTGTTCATTTATATTCTGTATTTTAGCTATCGCATTGTACCTATTTTTCACAGTCACTCTGTATTGTTCTTGCAGTTCTTTATCTATTTTCAGAACCTCTTTATTAAGTCTCATGTTCTTAACCATTTTTTCCCTCTCTTTAATCTTACTTTTATTTGTCCACATAGTGGTACATGATCACTATTACAGTCAGCACCAGGCATTGTCTTTACATTAATTAAAGCATTTCTAAATCTTTTATTAATTAGTATGTAGTCAATTTGGTTGCGTATTTTCTTATCAGGGCTTTTCCATGTGTACAGTCGTCTTTTATGGTGTTTAAACCATGTGTTTCCAATTATCATATCATTGATATTTGCCCATTCTATTAGCTTTTCCCCTCTTTCATTTCTTGTACCTAAACCATAATTCCCCACTACATCCTCCATTTTCCCCTTTCCTACTTTTGCATTAAAATCACCAAGTATTATTTATATTTCTTGTGATCCAATTTGAGCCATCACCATTTCTATTTCGTCGTAAATGTGTTGTATTTCTTCATCACTACTGCTTGTTGTTGGTGCATATACCTGTATAATATTTATGTCTATTGGTTTGCCTTTGATTTTTACCATAACTACTCTATCTGAAATACACCAGTATCCATTAATTGACTTGGCTGTTTTTTCGTCTAATATTATTCCTACACCTTTTTCATGTGTATCCCCTCCAGAATAAATTATTGTGTGATAGTCAGCTATAATTTTGCCCGATCCCTTCCATGTCATCTCACTAACGCCTAGTATATTCATTTTCATGCTATCCATCTCTCTTAGAACATTGGTCAACTTTCCTAGCTCATTTAACGTCCTAACATTCCATGTTCCTACTCTAAATTTATTTAGTTTAGTTATAATTTTGCCATCAGTAGCTGGATGACGGTCTGGTGTCACCTGTGGCTCATGACTATCCCTACCGGACGAGGATGCCCTAAGGCAGCCATTAACGTCGTTCACTAACTCTAATATATGTTTTGCCATGAAGTCTTGGGAAGATAATGTGGTGGTTTCCCCTTGCCTTCCACATTCACATGGTGGTCTTTTTACCTCGGCCTTTGACAGCCATTTCCGACTGTCAGGACAAGTGAGTGCCCTACTCTGCTCAGCTGCAGAGTTGTCCACTTATTCCGGTGGATACTCGGTCCCCAGTTCTGTGTTAGCCACACCGTGGTGTGTATATATATCTTATGCCATCAACATACTGCTTTTCTCAAGACAGTTCATGTTGGGTTGGTGGGAAAACATTTTCAGTTATTAAACACATTTTTACTGAAAATTGTTTTAATTGAAATAGGAAGCATGCAATTTTAGAAATAAAGAAGATGACACTCAAGACAATGTTTGGTAATGCAATATCCAGCAGTGTCTTGTGTAATGTTCTACACAAAGTATTATACATTCATTGGTTTCACAACTGTTACTAACTGCTTGCTGTCACATGTATGGAATATATATATATATATCTTATATATAAATAAGGAGCGTATGTCTGTCTGTATCTATGTATCTATGTATGTCCTATGTGCGCTCGCGAACGGCCCATCCGATTGAGATGAAATTTTCTACACGCCTTCCTTTCAGTCCAGAGCTGTCAACTGTCATAGTTTTTTAGTGTGAAATCGCCTGCTTACTCAGTATTATTTCATTTTTCATTTTTCATTATAATTGTATATATTTCAGGGGACCTAACTCCGTAAAAGTTATTTCAAGGGGCATAACTTTTCTGTATAACTTATAGTCATATTGTGGCATCGTTTTCAAAGATTTATAAACTCTGTGTCCATAGTTATTTACCGGCATATGAGTTATAATAAATAATGATACAAACTGTAAGGCATTTTTAAAGTTTTCATAAAAATAATGCACAATGCATAACATTGTAACTCATCTTTATTTGCTTAAGAAGTTACTGTAGTCATGCAGGTGATTAGCAAGCGTTTTCATTAAAAATAATGGATGGTGTCTGGAAGGACATTCTTTTAAGTTATTTTTTTTGTTGTATGAATTTAATGAGAACTTATATGACTACTTATGTGAATTAAATGAGATGCTCCCCACCAGGGACTGGGCGAAGCCGGACAGGGTCAGGCAGACAGATAGACAGACAGACAGATAGACAGACAGACAGACAGACAGACAGACAGACAGACAGACAGACAGACAGACAGACAGACAGACAGACAGATAGTCGGTAACGGGAACGGGAACTTATATGACTACTTATATGAATTAAATGAGATGCTCCACACCAGGAGCTGGGCAATGCCGGGCCGGGTCAGACAGACAGACAGACAGACAGACAGACAGACAGTCGGTAACGGGAACGAGAACTTATATGACTACTTATATGAATTAAATGAGATGCTCCCCACCAGTGACTGGGCGCAGCCGGGCAGGGTCAGCTAGTATATATATATATATATATATATATATATATATATATATATATATATATATATATATATATATATATATATATATTGACTGTAATTAAATGAACTAGTAGCATATATCGTGAAAGCTAGAGCCAATTAACATTTTAAAATGTCATTTTCGTTTTCTGCACACCAAATTTAGTTAAGATCAGATATGTTCCTATCCGGTACAATTTGGTTGATAACTAGTGTTATGTATTGACATGATCGAGTGGGTCTCTCAGGTGCAATGCCACTTGCATATATTCATAGGGGGCTTATAGATTACACCCGTGTGCCGTGATGTTGACCCATCGACTAAACTAAACTAAACTAAACTAAACTAAACTAAACTAAACTAAACTAAACTAAACTAATATATGCATACACTCACAACCTGGACTACCTTCGTTAATCACCACAAAGAATAGGTCAGCGTGACCGAATGGATAAGAGCGTTCGAATTTAAATTTCCTGTTTGCTGATGTCGAGTTAGCGGGTTCAAACCCTACACCGATAAGTTGGACTAAAATGTTAACTTTTCGTCCTTGACTTGGGAACGTAAATTACAAGTACCTCATAAGTCGTAGTGAGGTTGCCTAATGGCGAAGGACACTGGTAATAGGGAATGTGAATCCACATGTAAAATTCAGTGCAGGACATTAGAAGTAGTAACACTGTATGAAGTAAGCTTGAGTTCAAAGCTAGCAAACACACGCACGCACACATGCGCGCGCGTACACACACACACACACAATCACCACAAATGGGTTCTTTGTGCAAAATGCTAGGTTTAAATCAATCCCAATTAACCTGGTTGTCCGTTGATCTGCTAGGTTTAAATCTATCCTTATTAAACTGGTTGTCCGTAGAAATTTGCCAGGTTTACTTGAAACTTAATTAAACGCGCGTGGTTCACTAACAGAGTAAAAGCTGGGTACGGGGGAATCGACGTACCCAGGTCATCTTGCCCCATAGTTACCCTATCCCAGTAAATCAGCGTGTTTTGGGGCAGGGCAAGGTAATAACAGGTGAGCGGTGGACCAGAGAAGTGTGGAGGTCAGTTGGGTTTGTTGCGTCAGGTTGAGAGAAGTAAACAAGTTGGGTTTGTTGCATGGAAGATACAGCGGCACGTGAAGATTTGAACATTCTCTCTAGTTCGAGAAGGGTATTTAGAAATTATAATGTTCAACAGCCGGTCTCCCTGGTGAAGTAGTTAAGGACATTGTTCATAATCCCTTATACTCAAGTACGAAACACAGCTGCGCGAGATTCGGCAACGGATCGCGTCGTGTTGGTTTCTTATGGAAAAGTATGTGAGCCGGTCGTTCGGAAACAATGGCAAACTACTGAACGTAAAACTTGCCAAGACATCTACAGCAGCTGAAATTTTCTGGTGTTAACTGCAGTGTCCTGTAAATAGGATATGAAAAAAAAAAATTAACAAGAAAAGCGTGCTGCACTCCAACTTTCTAAATTGACGAGTAAAGACTGACGCAGTCAGTCGCTCACGGATGGGTATTAAAGAAGTGCAAGTTACTACAGATGGAAAGGCAGAATCAGGGATGTAGAGTAAGGGAGTGTCAGAACAAGGAGAGATGAAAAAGCAGAGTCGGGGTTATAGAAATGCTGCAAAATGTGTCTTTGGGCTTGCATTCCATCGGCGTGCTGGTACGCCAGATAACAGCGGTAGAAGTTATGTAAATTGATAATCACTATACTATCATCTTCTTTTTCCTCTTCTTCTTCAGCATTCCGAGCAATTGAGGTTCCTTGCTGTAGATACAATCCGTCTCCATTGTATATCAAGCTATACTATCATAGCTTGATCAATTACATGCGTCTTGTATACTATCTCATTATGTTGAGCTATCAGAGCACAATCGAAACAAGAGGTGTATGTTTTGTCGATGAATTGCGATCCCTGTCACAGGCCATACCCAGTTATACTTCTATAATCTAGCAGTATCATACACTGCAACAGGTGTGTAGAGAAGTTGGTCGCATGAAATTCATAAAGGGGGGGGGGGTGGGGGGGGGGGGGGGGAAGAAAACAATGTTACAGTTCTTTGTGAAAACCTGCAATGCTCAATTGGTACTGCCATCACAAATTAGGCATGACAGACAATAAATTTATAAGTTACACTGAATATGGTTAGCTAATTTTATCAGCACTTTCAGTGAAGGAAAACTTGAGTTTATATTGAAAAGTTAGTTGCATGTCATTTACAGGACTTCGCAATCAACCCCATCAATTTTGGCTGTTTGTGATTTAACAGGCAATTGTACATTCAGTACTTTGCCATTGCTTTCTGAACAACCGACGGTCATATCATTTTATGAAAACCAACGCAAGGCGGTCTGCTTCCAAATCGCCTGCAGTCGTGTTTAGGACGCCGTATGCGGGATTGAAATTCGCGTTCGTAATTTCTACGCCACAGCGCCGCCGTTGATATTGCATGATCAATAAATAGTCTATTTATTTTGATTAAAATAGAGTGATAATATGGGACCTTTTTAATTCATTACTACTCTGAAATCAGTCCTTGGCATTTAGGTCATCGGTAATACCAAATACAGTGTAACCGCTTGTAACATAATGGCTCCAGACGTTCGCATCCCCAGTCCATTTACATTTCTCAATATTAAAACAATTAAATAACGTAAGCCGTCTTGATAACTTGGTCTAAGAATAACTTAGAAACTTCGAGATCGAGAGAAAGGGGATGAACGGTGGTGACCCATAGTGATTGGTTGATCCTTGGGCGAGTAACGCTATTATCTAGGCATAATTAATTAGCCCGCCAGTCGAAGCTTTGATTCCATCTCGATAGGATGTTCACGCCAAGTTTTTGAAGCCTTGCCAAATCATGTA
>JACEFZ010009393.1:0-2500 GCA_014155875.1 Cepaea nemoralis
AACAACAACAAAACAGTAAATTAAACAACAACAAAACAGTAAATTATCATCTTATTTACTTCACCTTTCTATCTATTGTGCAGTTTAAAATGTTCTTATATAATATCATGCATCCACAAACACACAACATGAAAATAATTACAACAAATACTTTTACTACTAATATTTCAATTACGAATTCAATTTCAGCTGCTACCACCACCACCACAATGACCATGACCATCACCGCCACCACAACAACTACTACTACTACTGCTCCTACTACTACTACTACTACTACTACTACTACTACTACTACTACTACTACTACTACTGCTACTACTACTACTACTACTACTACTACTACTACTACTACTACTACTATTACTACTACTACTACTATGAATACTACTACGAATACTACTACTAATATTACGACAACTAATTCTAATATTACTATATTTATGTTTACCACCACCATTTCTACAACTACTAATACTACAGCTACTACTACTACTACTACTACTACTACTACTACTACTACTACTACTACTACTACTACTACTACTACTACTACTACTACTACTACTACTACTAATAATAATAATACTACTACTACTACTACTACTGTTGTTGTTTGTTGTTGTTGTTTGTCCATCAAGAATGATGATGACCATTCATTTCATCCAGTGGGGTTGAAGGTATGGAGCCGTGGGTTCTAAGATGGCACTACTACTACTACTACTACTACTATTACTACTACTACTACTACTACTACTACTACTACTACTACTACTACTACTACTACTACTATTACTACTACTACTACTACTACTACTACTACTACTATTACAACTACTACTATTACAACTACTACTACTACTACTACTACCACCACCACCACCACCACCACCACCACTATTACTACTAACCAATTTCTTTCACTACCACAACTTCAATGAAGTATAAATCTTTAACTCGAGAAATAAGAAAGAACACAAGAAAGGACAAAAATCAATACATACAAGATTGCTGTACCAGAACAGAGCAATGTCATAAGACTGGAAGAGATTATGAAATGTTCAAAGAAATGAAGGTATTGACAAGAAATGTTCAACCTCAATTGAATGTTATCTGTGACAAGATGGGAAATACCTTAACAGAATCTAGGCAAATTCTAGAAAGATGGCAGGAGTACTGCAGTGGAATGTATGATATGAGTGAAAGTGAGGATATGAATGAGATACATGAGCCAATGACAGCAGAGACAGAACCTGAACCCTCATTAGATGAAATTGCTTGGGCTATAAAGAACCTGAAGAATGGTAAATCTCCTGGATGTGATGAGATACCAGCTGAACTAATTAAAGCGGGAGGAGAAGAAAGCATACACATATATCATGCATTATGTACACAGATTTGGAAATATGGTATATGGCCAAAAGATTGGAAGAGAACTATCTTCATTCCAATACCAAAATAGGGCAACCTGAAATTATGCACCAACTATAGAACTGTTGCCCTGATCAGTCATGCAAGTAAAATTCTACTAAAAGTCATAATGGCAAGACTTCGTAAGAAACTGGAAGAAGAGATTAACGTAGTTCAAGCTGGATTTAGACAAGGAAGAGGAACAAGAGATCACATATTCAACATGCGTTTAATAATGGAGAAGTGCAGAGAATTTAATGTAAACCTATACTCATGTTTTGTGGATTATTCAAAGGCATATGACTGTGTAAAACATAGGAAACTTTGGGAAATCATGAGGAATATGGGCTTTCCATCACATGTAGTACAACTCATAAAAATGCTCTATCTAGACCAACAAGCAGCAGTTAGAATAGATGGCGAGACATCAAATTGGTTTGACATCAAACAAGGAGTCCGTCAGGGCTGCGTGCTGTCACCCTATTTGTTTAACCTGTACGCCGAAAATATAATGAGAAATGTAAGAGATGATATAAACAGGGAGCTATATGAAGCCCTAAATATCGGCGGTCATGACATACCAGAGATTCGATATGCTGATGATACAGTATTACTATCCACAACACAGAATGGCATAGAAAACCTCATAGCCTCAACCCAATTGAATAGTGAAAATCACAACGTATATCTTAACATAGCAAATACAAAGATAATGCATACAGACAAAACTGCAATGGAGAAAGAAATATACGTTAATGGGGAACAATTGGAGGTGGTGGAAAATTTTGAATATCTTGGGTCACTGATTACCAACAATGGTGACACAATGACAAAAATTAAACGGCGACCATCAATTGCTCTTCAAAGACTAAAACAACTGAATAAATTATGGAGTGGGACATCATGCTTGTGATCGCGAAGTTTTCCGGAAGGTTGTTATGGCAGCGAGGTTCTGCAAAGGACATGCTACTGAATGAATGAATGAATGACCACAACTTCAATTACTACTACTTCTTCTACTACAAATACTTTTAGTGCAACTAATTTTTTCTACAGCTACTGCTACTTCTACTAGTACAACGTCTAGTAC
>JACEFZ010009393.1:5000-30000 GCA_014155875.1 Cepaea nemoralis
AGATAGATAGATAGATAGATAGATAGATAGATAGATAGATAGATAGATAGATAGATAGATAGATAGATAGAACGAACGAACGAACAGACTTTATTTTCAAAGGGTAACAAATTGGGCACGCAGGCCCGTCTTACATTCGGCCCTTCCAATCACTCATCTTTCTTTCATCAACAGTGCATAGGAAAAAAACATTGTCACATGAATTTTGTAAACATAAACAATGCATATTACTATGTTATGAGACACATCCACCACCCACCCACACATCCCCCATTCACTCCAACTCCCCCACCCAACCACACACACATACAATACATTCCCCCACCCATCCACCACATCCCTACACCTACACATCTCCCCACCCACACACACCTCTCACCCACCACACATCCCATCCACCCACACCCCAAGCACACATACATTCAATAACCCACACATCCCCCACCTACACACATCTCCCCACCCACTCACATATCCTCTACCCGTCCCATTTCCCACCAACAATCACTCACCCAATATCCTCCTCCACCCACACACCTCCAACCACCCAACCAAACACACATTCCTCAGCCACACACACATCTCCCCGTCAACTCACATATTCCGCACCTACCCACACACAAATTCCGCACTCACCCACATAATCTCCCATCTCCCCCAGCCCACTCACAGATCCCGAGCCCACACCTACAAACATCCCCCACCATCTCCTAACCTGCACACACTCACCCACCCACATATCCTCTACCCACCCACACATCCTCTACCCACCCATCCCCCAACCAAACATCCCTTAACCACACACCCTTACTCATATACAATCACCCACCCACACATCCTCTACCCAACCACACATCCTCCACCCAACCACACATCCTCCATCCACCCATTCCCCCAGCCACACATCCCTTAACCACACACCCCTACCCATATAC
Organism: Cepaea nemoralis; assembly: GCA_014155875.1. NCBI lineage: Eukaryota > Metazoa > Mollusca > Gastropoda > Stylommatophora > Helicidae > Cepaea > Cepaea nemoralis. The sequence goes on from JACEFZ010009393.1 coordinate 5,936, forward strand.
ACACACATCCCCACCCACGCACAATCTCCCCACCCATACAAACATCCCTCACACACATCCCCACCCACCAACACATTCCCCATTCACAAACACACACCTCCCATCCACGCACACACAACCCATACATTCATCCCCTCACACATCCCTAGACACACGTACTTATCCCTCAACCACTAACACCCACACATCCCTTACCCACTCATCAACACATACATCTCCTATCTACCCACCCACACTCACACATCCCAACCACCCATCTAAGCACACATCCCCCACCCTCACACACATCCTTCACCCACCCACAAACCCAACCACACCTTCACCCACCCACACAAACATCATTTATCCACACCCAGCTCCCCTCCCACACAATACCACACCCACACACATCCCAAAGACACATCCCTCACCCACACACACATCTATCCACACATCTCCTACCCATCCACACATCCCCCAACTACAATCACCCTCACTACCCACACATACATCCTCCATCCAGCCACACACACCCCCACCCAGCCAGACATATCCCCCACCCACACACACATCTCCAAATCCATCACCCACACCCATCACGCACCCCTCCCCCAACCCACACACATCCCCCACACACATTCACCCACACATCTCTCACCCACACACACTCCCCACCCATCCACCCAAACATCCCACACCCATACACATCCCTCACCCACACACACATCCCCAAACCCACAACCACCCCCACCTGCACACATCTCCCACCCACCACATATCCCCACACCCACATCTCCCCACCCACACATATACCCCCACCCATCCCATAACCCACCATCAATCATCCACCAACATATCCTCCTCCACCCACTCACCCACAACCACCTAGACAAACACACATCCCCACCCACAAACACATCTCCCCATACACCCATACATCTCGCACGCACCCACACACAAATCCCCCACCCACCCACACACAAATCCCCCACCCACCCACACAAACCCACCCCGCCCACCCACACATCCTGAGCCCACCCACACACATCACGAATCCACCCACACACACATCCCCCGATCCCCCAACCTACTATTATGATCAAACTCCCACACTTTACACACACATACAGTGACGATTGTCGTGAGCATTGTCGCAAAATTGTAAAGAAAATGGAGAAAAATTGTACATATACATTTTGTAACTTAAAAATTAGTGATGCAATTCAACTCTCTCTCTCTCCTCTCTCTCTCTCTCTCTCTCTCTCTCTCTCTCTCTCTCTCTCTCTCTCTCTCTCTCTCTCTCTCTCTCTCTCTCTCTCTCTCTCTCTCTCTCTCTCTCACTAACGCTCTCACTCACATTACAGTAATGTTATATTATACATGATAAAATCAAGTGTCATACATACAAAATGATAATGTGAAAGATGAAAATACACAAAAAATATGGAATGGCATGTTACAGGACATGCGAGCACTGAATTCTCTCTCTCTCTCTCTCTCTCTCTCTCTCTCTCTCTCTCTCTCTCTCTCTCTCTCTCTCTCTCTCTCTCTCTCTCTCTCTCTCTACACAGCACACACACATTCCCCACACACAACATATCCCTCACATATACACCCATACATACATCCTCACATCTAGACAAATACATGATGCCTCACATGATCACTGAAACTAATAAGAACAAACTCCCACACTTTACACACAATTGAGACACTGACGATTGTCGTGAGAATTCTCGCAATTGCAAGAAGTGGAGAAAAAATTGTACATATACATTATGTAGCGTAAAAATTAGTGATGCAATTCAACTCTCTCTTTTTTTCTCTCTCTCCTCTCTCTCTCTCTCTCTCTCTCTCTCTCTCTCTCTCTCTCTCTCTCTCTCTCTCTCTCTCTCTCTCTCTCTCTCTCTCTCTCTCTCTCTCTCTCTCTCTCTCTCTCACACTAACTCTCTCACTCACATCACAGTAATGTTATATTATACATGATAAAATCAAGTGGCATACAAAATGATAAGATGAGAATTAAAAAAAAAAATATGGAATGGCATGTTACAGGACAATCAGGTGGCATTAAACGATACCTCGTAATATGAAAGATGAGAATACATAAAAAATATGGAATAGCATGTTACATGACATGCGTGGGCTCAACTCTCTCTCTCTCTCTCTCTCTCTCTCTCTCTCTCTCTCTCTCTCTCTCTCTCTCTCTTTACATACACACACTCTCACACTCATTCACTCTCTCTCTCTCTCACTTACACTCACTAACTCTCTCACTTGCTTTACAGTAATTTACATGAATTCATTTTATGCATGTTAAAATCAAGTGCATCAAAATGATAATATGAAAAAAAATGAGAATACACAAAACATATGGATCAGCATGTTAGATGACATGCGTGCGCTCAACTCTCTCTCTCTCTCTCTCTCTCTCTCTCTCTCTCTCTCTCTCTCTCTCTCTCTCTCTCTCTCTCTCTCTTCTCTCTCACACACATGTACATACACACACCCACACACATCATACCCACGCAATACACACACCTGCACACATCCATATACTTACTCACACGTACTCACATAACACCCGAATATACACTCCCTCGCATACACTGCATGCATGCACACTTACACATACAAAGATATACAATACATACACGAGCACACACACACACACACTCATCCATACACACATACACACACGCACATGCATATAAACGCATATAAACACATGAACGCACACCTTAACACACGTACAGACATACACACAGAGTCACACACAGATACACACATGTACATAAATATACACCCATGTACACACATATACACCCTATACACACATCCAGACATGCACACACATACATCACACTTTTTCATGCACTCTCTCATTCACCCACGCTCTCTCTTTTACACACTCACTCGCTCTCACACTCACTCATTCGCGCACATACACGCATACCCACAAATTCTCTCTCACTCACTCACGCTCCCTTACTCACTCATTTACTCGATGACTCTCTAACTCACACTCACTCACTAACTTTCACACTCTATCACACAGACAGGCAGACACACAACACACCCACTCTCTCAGATTCACTCATTCTCTAACTAAATCTCTCACACATATGTCCACACACTCACTCACTTTTACACTCACTCAGGCACACGCGCATGCATACTCTCTCACTCTCACTCATACTAATTCTTCCACTCACACTCTTTCTCACTCACTCTCTCACCCACTGTCTCGTTCACACACATACAGTGAAGAATGATAGTGGAAAAATGATACTAGTAGGTGACTTATGGAGGCATATAGTCGGTATGAAGTAAGTATTGAAAGAGTTTTCGGTTGAATGTGTAGGGACTCATTGGTGTTTTCAGTTCTGGTGGAAGGCTATTCCACAAGTGAGCACCAGAATATGCGAAACAAGTTTTGTATAAGTCCAATCTAGGCTTAGGAAGCTGTAATAAATTTAAGCGCTTACTGTTCATTGCATTAGATTGAATTAACGGTAGAAGATACTCTGGGGTATTTTCAGATATAATTTTATTCACTAATTTGGCTTTGTTAAAAAGGAAGCGCTTTTGAAGTGGTAGAAGTCTTAGATGGCTGTATAATTTATTACTTTCAACGTGCTTTATGCTAGAAACTAGACGTATAGCGCGGTTTTGAAGCGAACACAATCGTTTCATATTAGATTTAGGGCAGCCATCCCAGACTGTGGAACAATAATCGAGAGGTGATTGGATATAGGATGCATAGAATATTTTACGTGTGCTTTCATCCAAAAAGTGTTGAATTTTAGCTAGTTGGTAAACATTTTGTGCTATTCTTTTGGTAAGGGCGTGAACATGAGGGCTCCAGTTTAAATGTCTGTTAATTAAAAGACCTAATGTTTTATGTTCATTTACATTAATTATAGGTAACGTGTCCACGTGGAGCTCGAGCGGTGTCCCAGTTATGGCTAGGGTCTGTAGTTTTTGTCTGGTCGTTATTAGCATGGATTTGGTTTTGTCGATGTTAATTAACATGCGATTTTCATTGCTCCATCTACTAAGGTTGTCAAGATCGTTTTGTAAAGAGCTCTCTAAGTCACAAAGGCTCTCTTGACTTGTGTAAATAGTGCAGTCGTCCGCAAATAGATCACACGAAGTATTGAGGTATAAAGGAAGATCGTTAATATACACTGCAAAAAGCAGCGGACCTAGTATTGAGCCCTGAGGCACCCCAAAATTAAGTTGTGTGGGTCTTGATAGACAGTTATTGAAGGACACTACTTGTTGTCTGTCTGATAAAAATGACGTAATTAGGTTCACCATATTGGTGCTAGTCTTCATGTGTTTTAATTTTCTAATTAAAATATCATGATCTACCATATCAAAGGCCTTTTTAAAGTCTACAAATACTGCTCCACAAATGTTGCCATTGTTGATACAAAGATGCCAGTTATCGGTCATTTTTGTAAGGGCACTATGGCAAGAATATTTAGGTCGAAACCCAGATTGACTGTCAATTATTAGATCGTTGTTAATTAAATGATGTAGTGTTATTTTATGCATGTGTTTTTCTAATGGCTTTGATAGCGACGATAGTAAGGAAATAGGTCTATAATTACCCAAGACGCTAATATCAGTTGAGCCATTTTTAAGTAGAGGATACACTTTAGCAACTTTAAAGGCAGATAGAAAGTAGTTTTTGGATAGGCACTGGTTATATATGAACTTTAAGGACTCACTAATAATAGGTGCAGCACACCGAGAATTCTATTACTGATACCATCTAGGCCTTCTGAATTTGTTGCTTTGAGATTCGAGAGATATTTATATACTTCTGCAACAGACATCAAGGGAATCTCAGGGGGAATATTTCTAGAGCACTTCCCTTCACAGAATGATGACAGTGAACTTAAATTACATACTGAGTCTGGTATTGAGGACTTTAGATTCTCTATTTCTGATTGAAAGAAGTAACTGAAATCCTCGCATGTTATAGAGTTTGGTATTGCTGACTCTGAAGAGTGTTTCTTGTTGGTTAGCGAGTTAATAGCCTTCCATATATTTGTATTATTTGATTTATCTACAATCAAATTTTTGAAATGATCTTTCTTTATCCTACGAATTTCATATTTAACTTTATTTCTTAGTCTGCGGTAATTGATAAAATCTTTATTTTTGTGTGCTGTATCTCGTTCTCTCATGATTTCGAGAACTTCGCTAGTGACCCACGGGGACTTATGTTGATTCTTGACTCGAACTTCTTTGACTGGCACATGTTTATCAAATACATTGTAGACTGTCTTTGTCCAGTAAGCTAGTGCATCATCCGGATCAGGAAGTTGGTAAACATGTTCAAGGGCTGCATTTTTTAAGTCGTCTAAAAATAAATTTTGGTTGAGAGCTTTAAAGTTTCTAAATTTGATGCTTAAATGTTTATTTTTAGGAGTTTTGAACCCAATTTTCGACCATGTACAACATATTGGGTAATGGTCACTAACTGCACTAACAGGAACAGAACATTCGGTAATATTAACTGGACAAGTAACATATATATGATCAATTATAGTTGAGGAGGTGTCTGTAACTCTTGTGGGACGATTTATTAGTTGTTTGAAATTGTAAGATATAATGATATCTTCCCATGTCTGGTTGGATTTAGTAATATCTATGTTAAAGTCACCTAATATCATGACTTCTCTACCTGCTGTAAACACCCTATCCATCATTGTAGTGAAACAGTCATACCAACTATACCCAGCACAGGGATTTCGATATAGGTATCCAATGAGAAACGGTTGCTGGCTGACTGGCTTCACCTCTAACCAAACACATTCTATCTCTTCTATCTCGAGATCACTTCTACGGGAACAGTTGAGAGAATTTGAAATGTATACAGCAATACCTGTCTCTAATTTTTGATTTGCGTCTCTTCGAATTACTTTAAACCCCTTAAGAGAGATTTCAGAGTCGGTTATTTTGTCGTTGAGACGACTTTCTGTGATTCCAAACACATGGAACTGTTTGCACAGTATTACTGAAAGCTCAGGTAATTTATTGAGCAAATGATAGATGTTGAGATGGCCTATATGTAGACCATCTTTGTTGAGCCACTGATCGTGATTGGCGAACATTACACAATGAAAAGATGATGTCGCTTGTGGTAGAAAAATTTCAGAGGTTTTGAAACTTTATTTAGTGGTAGTTACGACTATTAGAAGGGATAGGAAAATGTCTGTGATGGAGTGACATCATTAAAGCTTGGTGCACGGCTGCAGGATTGTATTGCATTAGCTGTTGAAGTTGACAATTCCACTGATAAGAGTGTGGATTACCGTCCAACGAGGGACCACTGCTATGAGAGCTACTGGAAGTGCCTACATTGGAAGCAGGCATCGGGGCACCGCAACATTGTTTATCGGTGTCCCCTTTGACATGCTAGGTGGAGACTGTTTTATGGGCAAGGGAGGAAACAATGCACCATAGTTAGCAACATTGGGATTGGAGCCTGGGTCGCTATTTACAGCCTTGTATTCCTGGGGAATAGGCAAGGGTGGTGTGGGCAGAGGTTGAGTGTTTTCTGAACACTGAGAGATGGCTACAGCCGGAGGTGAAGATCGGTTTACTCCTGTAACTGAAACTGGTTCTAATTGTTGTGTACGTTCAGGATATTTTATGTTCTTCGCTAGTATGCTAGTTCCTAGTTTTGAACAATGTAGTTGATCCTTATATAGTTTTTTTCTTGGGAGCCCCGGACGGCGATGTGAAATACGGGGTATTATTAATGAAAGCATTGTTAGTTTCTTGACAAAATTTATGTAGAGTCAGATTGCCAGCATCGGCAGTGCGGCGCTGGAATCCATAACATGGCGGGATGATTGATGAAAAGAAAATAGATGCTTTAGGAAATTTCTTGCGCAACAACACCTCCAATGTAGCGAGTTGTGAGGTGCTTATGATGTGATTGTTCATAATATTGTTGACACCGATATGGACTGTTGTTCTTCTAATTCTATCATTCACCTTGAATTTTCGCAGTGTAGAGGTCAGTCTGTCAATGTCAGCTCCTGGTAGCGGGTAGATCGAGGTAGTTTCGCTGTCAGAAGATGACATGCGGTCACTATAGATTCCCTTGAGCAGAGAGTCTCCAATGACGACATGAGTTGCACTGTCATCCATTGTTATTTCACGCTGTTGACGCGCCCGTTTGATTTCTTGCCACTGATCGCTGTCATCTTTCATGCGTTCTTGTTTATTATAGTCGTTGCTTGTTTGGGCTGGTTGTTGATGCTCAGTAGTGGTAGTGGCTGAGCTCTTTAACTTCTCGTCTGCTGCTGGAGAGTCTACACTTGAGGCCTGGGACCTATTGCTGACACGCACATCAATGGGGTAGATGGATGGTGCGCGTTCTACAGGTTTAGTAGTGTTGCAGCCTGTGGAAACTAACTGTATGTCATTTTGCGACGAAAATCCACTGGTCATACACACCTCTGCAGCACTATGAATACTTCCTGTTTGTGCACTTTTGTCAAATGACTGTGCACTCTTTAGTTTTAAGGCATGGATTGTTGTTTTAAAGGTGTCCTTCTCTTCTTTAAGGAGGCGGATTTCTTTTTGAAGGCGAGCGTTTTCTTCTTTAAACACGGCAATGATATTAGTTGTGTTGTTGGAAATAAAGTCTTTTAGCCTGTCCTCCAAAGCCTGGATGAGTTCACGACAGGCGTTGTGGTTGTGTGGTTCGGCTGAGGAAAGAGTGACTAAAGATGATGTGTTAGTCTCATCAGATTGGGCTACTGAACTGTGATGTTCGTCCAGCTTGAGCTTGGGATCAGTGTCTGCAGATTCACTAGACCACACGTGTGAAGTTGGCGTTGAAGAAATCCGACGTTTGGGTGGCGTGCTCGTCAAACTTTTCCCCGTCTTGTCTTTGTTTGTATTTTCATGGCGCTTGGATAAAGTAGAGTTCCGTAAGTTGGACGCCATATTAGTAATGTATGAGGCTCCAACAGGCCGGGAGTACACACAAGTTCGCCGCCTTTCGGTAACGCGTGCTTGGCGACTAACCACGCGCTAGTCCCACATGGTTAAATCATACGTTGACGTTAATCGATAATAGGTAGTTTTCAAAACTGAACGTTCTTACCTTACATTTCACAAAGAAATCAGCATTTCACTAAATAATAGTCACATAAACGTAATATATTAATTAGTATTAGATCCAGTTTTAGAAAAACACAATGATATACACAGCATCTCGATTGAAAGAGGCAAAACTGTGTTAAATTATATTAGATAGATAGATAGACAAATAGATAGATAGATAGACAGACAGATAGATAGATAGATAGATAGATAGATAGATAGATAGATAGATAGATAGATAGATAGACAGATAGATAGACAGACAGATAGATAGATAAGCAGGCAGGCAGGCAGGCGGGCGGGTGGGCGGGAAGACAGACAGACAGACAGACAAACAGACAGATGGATAGATAGATAGATAGATAGATATATAGATAGATAGATAGATAGATAGATAGATAGATAGATAGATAGATAGATAGATAGACAGACAGACAGACAGACAGATAGATAGATAGATAGATAGATAGATAGATAGATAGATAGATAGATAGATAGATAGATAGATAGATAGATAGATAAGCAGGCAGGCAGGCAGGCAGGCGGGCGGGTGGGCGGGGCGGGCAGGCAGGCAGACAGGCAGGCAGGCAGGCAGGCAGACAGACAGACAGACAGATAGATAGATAGATAGATAGATAGATAGATAGATAGATAGATAGATAGATAGATAGACAGACAGATAGATAGATAGATAGATAGATAGATAGATAGATAGATAGATAGATAGATAGATAGATAGATAGATAGATAGATAGATAGATAGATAGATAGATAGATAAGCAGGCAGGCAGGCGGGCGGGCGGGTGGGGCGGGCAGGCAGGCAGATAGATAGATAGATAGATAGATAGATAGATAGATAGATAGATAGATAGATAGATAGATAGATAGATAGATAGATAGATAGATAGACAGACAGACAGACAGACAGACAGATAGATAGATAGATAGATAGATAGATAGATAGATAGATAGATAGATAGATAGATAGATAGATAGATAGATAGATAGATAGATAGATAGATAAGCAGGCAGGCAGGCAGGCAGGCGGGCGGGCGGGTGGGCGGGCGGGCAGGCAGGCAGGCAGGCAGGCAGGCAGACAGACAGACAGACAGACAGACAGACAGACAGACAGACAGACAGATAGATAGATAGATAGATAGATAGATAGATAGATATATAGACAGACAGATAGACAGACAGATAGATAGATAGATAGATAGATAGATAGATAGATAGATAGATAGATAGATAGATAGATAGATAGATAGGTAGATAGATAGATAGATAGATAGATAGATAGATAGATAGATAGATAGATAGATAGATAGATAGATAGATAGATAGATAGATAGATAGAACGAACGAACGAACGAACGAACAGACTTTATTTTCAAAGGGTAACAAATTGGGCACGCAGGCCCGTCTTACATTCGGCCCTTCCAATCACTCATCTTTCTTTCATGAACAGTGCATAGGAAAAAAAACATTGTCACATGAATTTTGTAAACATAAACAATGCATATGACTATGTTATAAGACACATCCACCACCCACCCACACATCCCCCATTCACTCCAACTCCCCCACCCAACCACACACACATACAATACATTCCCCCACCCATCCACCACATCCCTATACATCTCCCCACCCACACACACCTCTCATCCACCACACATCCCATCCACCCACACCCCAAGCACACATACATTCAATAACCCACACATCCCCCACCTACACACATCTCCCCACCCACTCACATATCCTTTACCCGTCCCATTTCCCACCAACAATCACTCACCCAATATCCTCCTCCACCCACACACCTCCAACCACCCAACCAAACACACATTCCTCAGCCACACACACATCTCCCCGTCAACTCACATATTCCGCACCTACCCACACACAAATTCCGCACTCACCCACATAATCTCCCATCTCCCCCAGCCCACTCACTTATCCCGAGCCCACACCTACAAACATCCCCCACCATCTCCTAACCTGCACACACTCACCCACCCACATATCCTCTACCCACCCACACATCCTCTACCCACCCACACATCCTCTACCCACCTATCCCCCAACCAAACATCCCTTAACCACACACCCTTACTCATATACAATCACCCACCCACACATCCTCTACCCAACCACACATCCTCCACCCAACCACACATCCTCCATCCACCCATTCCCCAGCCACACATCCCTTAACCACACACCCTTACCCATATACACACACATCCCCACCCACGCACAATCTCCCCACCCATACAAACATCCCTCACACACATCCCCACCCACCAACACATTCCCCATTCACAAACACACACCTCCCATCCACGCACACACAACCCATACATTCATCCCCTCACACATCCCTAGACACACGTACTTATCCCTCAACCACTAACACCCACATGTCCCTTACCCACTCATCAACACATACATCTCCTATCTACCCACCCACACTCACACATCCCAACCACCCATCTAAGCAAACATCCCCCACCCTCACACACATCATTCACCCACCCTACAAACCCAAACCACACCTTCACTTACCCACACAAACATCATTTATCCACACCCAGCTCCCCTCCCACACAATACCACACCCACACACATCCCAAAGACACATCCCTCACCCACACACACATCTATCCACACATCTCCTACCCATCCACACATCCCCCAACTACAGTCACCCTCACTACCAACACATACATCCTCCATCCAGCCACACACACCCCCACCCAGCCAGACATATCCCCCACCCACACACACATCTCCAAATCCATCACCCACACTCATCACGCACCCCTCCCCCAACCCACACACATCCCCCACACACATTCACCCACACATCTCTCATCCACACACACTCCCCACCCATCCACCCAAACATCCCACACCCACATACACATCCTCAAACCCACAACCACCCCCACCTGCACACATCTCCCACCCACCACATATCCCCACACCCACATCTCCCCACCCACACATATACCCCCACCCATCCCATAACCCACCATCAATCATCCACCAACATATCCTCCTCCACCCACTCACCCACAACCACCTAGACAAACACACATCCCCACTCACAAACACATCTCCCCATACACCCATACATCTCGCACGCACCTACACACAAATCTCCCACCCACCCACACAAACCCACCCCGCCCACCCACACACATCACGAATCCACCCACACACACATCCCCCGATCCCCCAACCTACTATTATGATCAAACTCCCACATTTTACACACACATACAGTGACGATTGTCGTGAGCATTGTCGCAAAATTGTAAAAAAAATGGAGAAAAATTGTACATATACATTTTGTAACTTAAAAATTAGTGATGCAATTCAACTCTCCCCCCCCTCTCTCTCTCTCTCTCTCTCTCTCTCTCTCTCTCTCTCTCTCTCTCTCTCTCTCTCTCTCTCTCTCTCTCTCTTTCTCTCTCACTCACTAGCGCTCTCACTCACATTACAGTAATGTTATATTATACATGATAAAATCAAGTGTCATACATACAAAATGATAATGTGAAAGATGAAAATACACAAAGAATATGGAATGGCATGTTACAGGACATGCGAGCACTGAATTCTCTCTCTCTCTCTCTCTCTCTCTCTCTCTCTCTCTCTCTCTCTCTCTCTCTCTCTCTCTCTCTCTCTCTCTCTCTCGCTCTCGCTCTCGCTCTCTCTCTCTTACATAGGCACACACACATTCCCCACCCCCCCCCACACACACACACATATCCCTCACATACACACCCATACATACATCCTCACATATAGACAAATACATGATGCCTCACATGATTACTGAAACTAATAAGAACAAACTCCTACACTTTACACACAATTTAGACACTGACGATTGTCGTGAGAATTCTCGCAGTTGCAAGAAGTGGAGAAAAAATTGTACATATACATTATGTAGCGTAAAAATTAGTGATGCAATTCAAATCTCTCTTTTTTTTTCTCTCTCTCTCCCTCTCTCTCTCTTGCTCTCTCTCTCTCTCTCTCTCTCTCTCTCTCTCTCTCTCTCTCTCTCTCTCTCTCTCTCTCTCTCTCTCTCACTCACATCACAGTAATGTTATATTATACATGATAAAATCAAGTGGTATACAAAATGATAAGATGAGAATTAAAAGAAAAAAAATATGGAATGGCATGTTACAGGACAATCAGGTGGCATTAAACGATACCTCGTAATATGAAAGATGAGAATACATGAAAAATATGGAATAGCATGTTACATGACATGCGTGGGCTCAACTCTCTCTCTCTCTCTCTCTCTCTCTCTCTCTCTCTCTCTCTTTCTCTCTCTCTCTCTCTGTCTCTCTCTCTCTCTTTACATACTCACACTCTCACACTCATTCACTCTCTCTCTCTCACTTACACTCACTAACTCTCTCACTTTCTTTACAGTAATTTACATGAATTAATTTTATGCATGTTAAAATCAAGTGCATCAAAATGATAATATGAAAAAAAAATGAGAATACACAAAACATATGGATCAGCATGTTAGATGACATGCATGCCCTCAACTCTCTCTCTCTCTCTCTCTCTCTCTCTCTCTCTCTCTCTCTCTCTCTCTCTCTCTCTCTCTCTCTCTCTCTCTCTCTCTCGTCTCTCACTCACATGTACATACACACACACACATCATACCAACGCAATACACACACCTGCACACATCCATATACTTACTCACACGTACTCACATAACACCCGAATATACACTCCCTCGCATACACTGCATGCATGCACACTTACACATACACATACAAAGATATACAATACATACACGAGCACACACACACACACTCGTCCATACACACATACACACACGCATATAAACGCATATAAACACATGAACGCACACCTTAACACACGTACAGACATACACACAGAGTCACACACAGATGCACACATGTACACACATATACACCATACACACATCCAGACATGCACACACATACATCACACTTTCTCATGCACTCTCTCATTCAACCACGCTCTCTCTTTTACACACTCACTCGCTCTCACACTCACTCATTCGTGCACATACACGCATACCTACAAATTCTCTCTCACTCACTCACGCTCCCTTACTCACTCATTTACTCGATGACTCTCTAACTCACACTCACTCACTGACTTTCACACTCTATCACACAGACAGGCAGACACATAACACACCCACTCTCTCAGATTCACTCATTCTCTAACTAAATCTCTCACACATATGTCCACACACTCACTCACTTTTACACTCACCAGGCACATGCGCATGCATACTCTCTCACTCTCATTCATACTAATTCTTCCACTCACACTCTTTCTCACTCACTCTCTCACCCACTGTCTCGTTCACACACATACAGTGAAGAATGATAGTGGAAAAATGATACTAGTAGGTGACTTATGGAGGCATATAGTCGGTATGAAGTAAGTATTGAAAGAGTTTTCGGTTGAATGTGTAGGGACTCATTGGTGTTTTCAGTTCTGGTTGAAGGCTATTCCACAAGTGAGCACCAGAATATGCGAAACAAGTTTTGTATAAGTCCAATCTAGGCTTAGGAAGCTGTAATAAATTTAAGCGCTTACTGTTCATTGCATTAGATTGAATTAGCGGTAGAAGATACTCTGGCGTATTTTCAGATATAATTTTATTCACTAATTTGGCTTTGTTAAAAAGGAAGCGCTTTTGAAGTGGTAGAAGTCTTAGATGGCTGTATAATTTATTACTTTCAACGTGCTTTATGCTAGAAACTAGACGCATAGCGCGGTTTTGAAGCGAACACAATCGTTTCATATTAGATTTAAAGCAGCCATCCCAGACTGTGGAACAATAATCGAGAGGTGATTGGATATAGGATGCATAGAATATTTTACGTGTGCTTTCATCCAAAAAGTGTTGAACTTTAGCAAGTTGGTAAACTTTTTGTGCTATTCTCTTGGTAAGGGCGTGAACATGAGGGCTCCAGTTTAAATGTCTGTCAATTAAAAGACCTAATGTTTTATGTTCATTTACATTAATTATAGGTAACGTGTCCACGTGGAGCTCGAGCGGTGTCCCAGTTATGGCTAGCGTCTGTAGTTTTTGTCTGGTCGTTATTAGCATGGATTTAGTTTTGTCGATGTTAATTAACATGCGATTTTCATTGCTCCATCTACTAAGGTTGTCAAGATCGTTTTGTAAAGAGCTCTCTAAGTCACAAAGGCTCTCTTGACTTGTGTAAATAGTGCAGTCATCCGCAAATAGATCACACGAAGTATTGAGGTATAAAGGAAGATCGTTAATATACACTGCAAAAAGCAGCGGACCTAGTATTGAGCCCTGAGGCACCCCAAAATTAAGTTGTGTGGGTCTTGATAGACAGTTATTGAAGGACACTACTTGTTGTCTGTCTGATAAAAATGACGTAATTAGGTTCACCATATTGGTGCTAGTCTTCATGTGTTTTAATTTTCTAATTAAAATATCATGATCTACCATATCAAAGGCCTTTTTAAAGTGTACAAATACTGCTCCACAGATGTTGCCATTGTTGATACAAAGATGCCAGTTATCGGTCATTTTTGTAAGGACACTATGGCAAGAATATTTAGGTCGAAACCCAGATTGACTGTCAATTATTAGATCGTTGTTAATTAAATGATGTAGTGTTATTTTATGCATGTGTTTTTCTAATGGCTTTGATAGCGACGATAGTAAGGAAATAGGTCTATAATTACCCAAGACGCTAATATCAGTTGAGCCATTTTTAAGTAGAGGATACACTTTAGCAACTTTAAAGGCAGATGGAAAGTAGTTTTTGGATAGGCACTGGTTATATATGAACGTTAAGGTCTCACTAATAATAGGTGCAGCACACCGAAGAATTCTATTACTGATACCATCTAGGACTTCTGAATTTGTTGCTTTGAGATTTGAGAGATATTTATATACTTCTGCAACAGACATCAAGGGAATCTCAGAGGGAATATTTCTAGAGCACTTCCCTTCACAGAATGATGACAGTGAACTTAAATTACATACTGAGTCTGGTATTGAGGACTTTTAGATTCTCTATTTCTGATTGAAAGAAGTAACTGAAATCCTCGCATGTTATAGAGTTTGGTATTGCTGACTCTGAAGTGTGTTTCTTGTTGGTTAGCGAGTTAATAGCCTTCCATATATTTGTATTATTTGATTTATCTACAATTAAATTTTTGAAATGATCTTTCTTTATCCTACGAATTTCATATTTAACTTTATTTCTTAGTCTGCGGTAATTGATAAAATCTTTATTTTTGTGTGCTGTATCTCGTTCTCTCATGATTTCGAGAACTTCGCTAGTGACCCACGGGGACTTATGTTGATTCTTGACTCGAACTTCTTTGACTGGCACATGTTTATCAAATACATTGTATACTGCCTTTGTCCAGTAAGCTAGTGCATCATCCGGATCAGGAAGTTGGTAAACATGTTCAAGGGCTGCATTTTTTAAGTCGTCTAAAAATAAATTTTGGTTGAGAGCTTTAAAGTTTCTAAATTTGATGCTTAAATGTTTATTTTTAGGAGTTTTGAACCCAATTTTCGACCATGTACAACATATTGGGTAATGGTCACTAACTGCACTAACAGGAACAAAACATTCGGTAATATTAACTGGACAAGTAACATATATATGATCAATTATAGTTGAGGAGGTGTCTGTAACTCTTGTGGGACGATTTATTAGTTGTTTGAAATTGTAAGATATAATGATATCTTCCCATGTCTGGTTGGATTTAGTAATATCTATGTTAAAGTCACCTAATATCATGACTTCTCTACCTGCTGTAAACACCCTATCCATCATTGTAGTGAAACAGTCATACCAACTATACCCAGCACAGGGATTTCGATATAGGTATCCAATGAGAAACGGTTGCTGGCTGACTGGCTTCACCTCTAACCAAACACATTCTATCTCTTCTATCTCGAGATCACTTCTACGGGAACAGTTGAGAGAATTTGAAATGTATACAGCAATACCTGTCTCTAATTTTTGATTTGCGTCTCTTCGAATTACTTTAAACCCCTTAAGAGAGATTTCAGAGTCGGTTATTTTGTCGTTGAGACGACTTTCTGTGATTCCAAACACATGGAACTGTTTGCACAGTATTACTGAAAGCTCAGGTAATTTATTGAGCAAATGATAGATGTTGAGATGGCCTATATGTAGACCATCTTTGTTTAGCCACTGATCGTGATTGGCGAACATTACACAATGAAAAGATGATGTCGCTTGTGGTAGAAAAATTTCAGAGGTTTTGAAACTTTATTTAGTGGTAGTTACGACTATTAGAGGGTATAGGAAAATGTCTGTGATGGAGTGACATCATTAAAGCTTGGTGCAGAGCTGCAGGATTGTATTGCATTAGCTGTTGAAGTTGACAATTCCACTGATAAGAGTGTGGATTACCGTCCAATGAGGGACCACTGCTATGAGAGCTACTGGAAGTGCCTACATTGGAAGCAGGCATCGAGGGCACCGAAACATTGTTTATCGGTGTCCCCTTTGACATGCTAGGTGGAGACTGTTTTATGGGCAAGGGAGGAAACAATGCACCATAGTTAGCAACATTGGGATTGGAGCGTTTTGGTTGAAATGTTTGTAACTTCTATATTTTACACTTATGTGTTTATGTTTAGGAGTTTTAATTCCTTGTTTAGACCACGTGCAGCATATTTGGTAGTGATCGCTCATTGCACAATTGGGTACAGCGCATTCTATGATGTTGTCTGAGCAAGTTACATAAATGTGATCTATGACTATTGAAGATAACTTTGTTACTCTAGTAGCCTGTTGTACTATTTGTTGAAAATTGTATGGTGCAATTATATTTCCCCATATTATGTTGGATTTGTTGGTGTCAATGTTAAAGTTTCCGAGTAGTATAATTTCCTTCCCGGAAGCGAAAACCACATCCATCATGGTAGTGAAGTTTTCGTACCAGACGTGTCCACTGGGATTTCGATAGAGGTAGCCAACTATCAGGGGTGTGCGGTTTTGAAGTTTTAGCTGTATCCACACACATTCTATTTCTACGGTGAGCATTTAATAAATTAGAAACAAAGGTTAGTATGCGTGTCTCTTGTTTCCTACAGGGATCCCTTCTAAAAATTTGTACCCTTTAATAGATATGTCCTCATCTGAAATGTTATCATTAAGTCTACTTTCACTAAGGCCGAATAAATGAAAATTTTGATTAAGAATAGAAGATAACTCTGGTAGCTTGTTAAATAAGCTGCAAATGTTTACGTGTCCAAGGCGTATTCCTGACTTATTGAGCCAGTGTTGCCACTTCTCAGACATTTCATCCATGAAGAAAGTGTAAATTAGTCAAAGTTAAGCAAAAATACAAGATCATAAAAAAAAACACAATTACATTAACTTACAAAATATCAGTAATACAAATCGATATGTAAATGACAATATTATAACGATATAACTAATTAGACCAACGAATATAATGCAAACACGGAACAAAACGAATTAAAGAACATACAACAAATAATTAACCTGCAAAAACTACTTCACAAGCTAAGTAACCAATTGTTATCCAAAAGAATTAATAAATGACTATACAAGTCAATGTCTCTGTTTAAAGCGGAGTATCCCACACGGGAAATAAAACGTTAAACATTAAGCAGAAGGAAGAACAGTGAAGACCCCCTCACTCATAGTAAAAACACAATGAAAAGTATTATAAAAGCTATACAGCTAAGTACTATCAATTAATATAAAGTCAAAACATGTCAATGTTTGTAGTTGCTTTTAACCTAATACGTTACTAGATCACGTAGTAACCAAATATGCAGATAAACGTTCTAGGAGAGGCTCTTTCTTGTACCGAGATCTGGTGTAGCTTTGTGCTAAGTTGCTAGTAATAGTAGTATATAGATAGATAGATAGATAGATAGATAGATAGATAGATAGATAGATAGATAGATAGATAGATAGATAGATAGATAGATAGATAGATAGATAGATAGATAGATAGATAGATAGATAGATAGATAGATAGATAAGCAGGCAGGCAGGCAGGCGGGCGGGCGGGCGGGCGGACGGGCAGGCAGGCAGGCAGGCAGGCAGGCAGGCAGACAGACAGACAGATAGATAGATAGATAGATAGATAGATAGATAGATAGATAGATAGATAGATAGATAGATAGATAGATAGATAGATAGATAGATAGATAGATATCGGTCGGTCGGTCGGTCGGCCGGACGGCCGGCAGGCTGGCAGGCAGGCAGGCAGGTAGGCAGATAGATAGATAGATAGATAGATAGATAGATAGATAGATAGATAGATAGATAGATAGATAGATAGATAGATAGATAGATAAGCAGGCAGACAGGCGGGCGGGCGGGCGGACGGACGGACGGCCGGACGGACGGACGGACAGATAGATAGATAGATAGATAGATAGATAGATAGATAGATAGATAGATAGATAGATAGATAGATAGATAGATAGATAGATAGAGAGAGATAGATAGATAGATAGATAGATAGATCCCCGCTAGAAGCCGGGCCTTGCCAGCTAGTTTATTTATATGATCACGTTTCATGAAAGAACCCCCATTTGGAGACACCTCTGAATCTTCGCGCTGTTTGTTTCAAAAAGGAAATCACGTGAAAATTTCAAAATCTGCCGGGACGTCTCTTGGTGAAGCTGTAATTCTGTTAAAATCATGGACGTAATCTCTAAATCGTAATCAATATACCGCATATAAACTAACATTGAAATCTGCCGTAAAATCTCCAGAAGAAAAAAAAAATTTTTGGGTGGACATAATGATAAGGTTATATACTAAATCTCATCATTTTCCCACAGTTGGTTACTGAGATATTGAATTTTATATTGAGGCAACAAAACAAAAAAAAAAACACACTATAGAAACACACAGATCTTACCTAATCTCTCAGACCACGGATTTAGGCAACAGATACCCGACTGATAGTTTCTGGGTTTATATTTTTGAATGTTTGTTTCACTTTCAGTTTGACATTTCAAGTCTCAAATTACTAGGTTACCTGCAATTATTGATTGGATCGATGTTTGGTTGTAGAATCCGGCCTTTTAATAATTAACTGTGGTGGGTTCATCATCATCTAGTGCCTTGCCGACTATCGTGGATAATCTTGCCCCTCTACAAATTGCGATCGCCGACAACATGGATCAGTTCCTTTGTTGACTCCCTTCCGTGCCGTGACACAAGACTGTCAAGAATTTTCTCATGTTGTCTTCCTCTTTCCCACTTTCCACAAAACGTTACCGTTGTCACAACATGTTCCAGTTTTATCTTCTCATAATATTTCCCAGAACATGAAGACTACCTCTTTCTGATGTTTGTGATAAGTTGTCTTTGCGACTTGGCTTCCCTCAAAACGTACAAATTGCTAATTTTGAATGTTCTATTAATTATCAACATTCTTCTGTAAAACTACGTCTCCAAGGCTTCAATGGGTTTTTTCCAGCCTGTTTACTAATTGTCCACGATTTTCAGCCGTATTTTAACTCTGGTTCTATGTAACATGCAAGATCTCTTTTTCTAACGTTCAATAAAGAACAAGGACTTATTACACAACACGTTAGTCGTTTGAAAGAGTAGAGTTTCTGCATGCCCTATTATGTGGTAAAGTTACGGTTACATAAATAATAGTTGCATATTTTTTCACAAAATTTTAGAAACAATTGTTTTGCAGTTTGTGATTTGCTAGGCAATTTTACGTTCAGTAGTTTGCCATTGCTTTCTGAGCAGACGGCGCCTTTAATCATCGAGATTTACACAAAACATATGGTTTACAATCACTCTTGGCAGATTTTGAGCCCTCGACACGCAGTGTCGAGGCATTGTAAAGGTGCGCTCACTTACCCCGTAAACACAGAAATCTACAAACAAACATGGTCTATGTCATGTGAAAATGAGACATTCATTATACTTTAAGTTTTGTTTGGGCGTATCAAAGGTTGTTAAAATTAGTTGCATATTCTTTACAGAACGTCGCATTCAACACAAGCATTTATTATTGCTGTAGTGAGCTCTTGACAGGTTTACGTTTAGTAGTTTGACATTGTTTTCTGAACGACCGGCACACATACCATTTCGTAAAAAGAAAACAACGCAAGGCTGTCTGCTGTCAAACCTTCCGCATCTGTGTTTCGAAAGCGGGTATACGGGATTATGAACTGTGTACGTAATGCCATCGCCGCGGAGCCAGAGTAACAAAGGTGATGTGTCATTTCAATATTCCCAATGACAATTCTTGACAACAATTGGATAATGTAGGATAAATTTGTAGAAGAACATTTATAAACACCTTCAGGTAGACTGAGGAACGTGTCCCGTATTGTCAGATGCTGTGCCCACCACCAATCGCCTTGGCTGTTGTTGACTTTCACATGGAGCATGTTTGGTGAATATTTTACATGGCAGGCTCCACACACAAGTGATGTCACTTATAACACCAACAACTGATACAATAACGACTACCACACTTAATGCTACTACCACAACTACACTTACCACTACCACACAACAACTACTACTTCTGCTCTGCTGCTGCTACTACTACTACCACTACTACCACTACTACTACTACTACTACTACTACTACTACTACTACTAACTCCCATAACAACTACTACTACAGCTACTACTACTACCAGTACTACTACTTCAACTATCACTGCTACAACTGCTTATAATATTACTACTACTCTCACTACAACAACCACCACTACTACTGCTAAATTGCGATTATTGCTACTAATACTAATATGCTGCTGCTACTACCAATATTGCTATCAGTAGTAGTATTAATAGAAGCAGTAGTAGTAGAAGTACTAGTAATAGTTGTTGTAGTAGTTGTAGTAGTAGTATTAGTAATAGTAGTAGTAGTAGTAATAGTGGTAGTAGTAGTAGTGGTAGTAGTAGTAATAGTAGTAATAGCAGTAGCAGTAATAGTAGTAGTAGTAGTAGTAGTAGTAGTAACTAAAGCAATAGAATAAGAGTATGTTATAATAGTACTAGATTGAATAGTAGTAATAGCGAAAGCAGCTGTTGTTGTTATTGGTATTTATGTTGCCACAATCACACAGATCTTACCTAACACCTTAGATCACAGCTTCGGGTATCAGATAACCGACATATACTTTTCCTGAATGTATATGTTTGTTTCACTTTCAGTTTAACAGTTCATGTCTCATATCACTAGGTTACCTGAAATTTTTGATTGAATCCATGTTTGGTTGTAGAATCCGATCTGTTGATAGTTAGCTATGGTGGGTTCATCATCATCCAGTGCCTTGTCGGCTGGCGTGGGAGATCATGCCCCTCTGTAAATTGCAATCGCCGACTGCATGGATCAGTTCGTGTGTTGACTCCCTTCCGTGCCGTGACACAAGACTGTAAGAATGTTATCTCGTTGTCTTCCTCTATCCCACTTTCCACAAATCGTTACCGTTGTCACAACATGTTCCAGCTTTGTCTTCTTATAATGTGGCCAGAGAATGAAAATTAACTCTTTCTAATGTTTGTGATAAGTTGTCTTTGCGGCTGAGCTTCTCTCAAAACGTCTTTATTGCTCATTTTGGATGTCCAATTAATCCTCAGCATTCTTCTATTAAACCACATTTCCAAGGCTTCCATGATTGTTTTTCGCCTGTTTATTAATTGTCCAGTACTTGCAGCCGTATGTTAAAATTGGTTATATGTAACATGCAAGAACTCTGTTTCTAGCGTTCAAGGCCAAGGAGTTATTACGCAACATATTGGCAGTGCTTAAGTGACATATTAGGTCACGAGAGGAATTATTTTCTGTAACGATTTCAACGCTAAGAGCAGATCATTGGGAAATATTTCCTCCAACACACAGACGGAGGAGCTCGAGGCTGCACTTGAAACCATTCGTCTGGTTTGTATAAATAGTGGCTGTGTCACCAGGACAGCAAGTCGTCCAGGTGAAGAGGACAGTGTTATTGACCTGGCGCTGGTTTCTCCTACACTCACTACAATGTGTAATTTGGGTGTCCTGTGATACCATGGCAGAGACCACCACCCTTGCAGCATATTGGTGGAGAAAGGTAGAACCAGGCAGCGCAAATCAACGGTCGAGATTTTCCAGTATGACAGTACAGGGCAAGATGTGGTGAGTAAAATAAGGCGCGAAAAGCGCAAAAAGCTTCATGACAGGATAGAAAGCTGGGAGCAGTCACCTTGGTGAAATTTTGAGGTGGAAAAGGTTTGGGTGGATAAGCGTAGTGCTATTATTAAATGACAAAATGCCAAGAAGAACGGAGTTTCTCATCCTAGTCCCTGTATACACTCAGAAAGAGAGATGCACACAAAAGTAAACTATTTCAAATAACTGGTTATGGTGATTAAAAGTGAAAAATGGGCAGAGGTATGTCAAAGAGTAAGCACAGAAACGTCACTGAAATTTTTCTGGCGACTACATAATAGCATGAGTGGGGAAGTCAAGAATAAGAGTATTCCCGACTTCCAAGGTGCTAAACTCATCTGGCAGAGAACTGACGAGAACAAGGGCAAAGCCCTCTTCCAACGCTATCTAGAGCAGAGCAACCAGACAGACCTGAGAGGCCGAAATCTTGCCAAGGAGGCTACCTCAGATGTTTGTAAGGCCAGAACATTTCGGATGAAACCACAGTGACAGTGAAAGAGATCAAGGCTGTGCTTCGACAATCAAAAAACAGCGCTCAAGGGCCAGATGGCATAAGGTATGGGGACATCAATATGTGTACCGACAACGAGCTAGAGGAACTAGCGGACATGTACAACAACAGTATAGGGAGTTCTAACATCTAGGAGGAATTTGTACACAGCTATCTGATTCCCTTGCCGAAGCCTGACAAAGACCACACGAAAATTCAGGGATATCGGGTAATAACCATGCGGAATCAAAAGACAAGCTGCTGGAGAAGATAATTGTCAGAAAAATGTCATGCCAGCTAGAGAGGCAAGGTTTGTTCTCCCACCTACCCTGGGAGGGTACCGTCCAAAATTAGAAACCTGGACCAATGCATCAGTGTTTGCCCATGATGTCTATGAAGGTTTTCACTCAGTCATTGAAACATTTGCTGCAGCGATTGATCTTGAGGACACGTACAACAGAGTACCATTGGATTTTTAGTGCTTCAGCTTCTTGAACTCAAGATACAAACAGTGTTAAGTGAACGAGAACATTAAAATGTCAGTCACATGGTGTGATAGATTCCAGTGAAATATTACATAAGCCATTATACTTGAGGACTATATAGACACTAGTTAGGATCAAGTATATTAACAATAACAGTGATACCTACGTACACACTACAAAGGATTTGTACATTTTTTTAGGAACTATAGGAACTCATAATGTGTAGTGTGCAGCCGGTCCATGATCAGCTGTAAATTACAAACAGTATTTATTTCGGATGATCATGAAGATGGATTACCATGTAGCTACAGATGAAAGTCAGTATCCGGCAGGAGAGATACCGCACTGGGTGAGGTGGACTTGTTCTGACTTAACGTACTGTGGTGTGTCCTTGCAAGGAGGAACTGACAATGCTATTATCTGAGGATCCGATCCTACACACATTATAGAACACAACACACATTTTCTTCGCATACCACGTCTCACGTACATACACTTTTCTTTTAATAAAATTAATCTTTATTAATTTTTAGAAGCAAGAGTTGTTGAATATGTTGCGTGGGGAAGAATAAGAGGGTGCATAGTACGACAGTGATTGAGAGAGGAAAAGGTGTCAATGAACTGATGGAGTGTGTTGGACGGAAGCTAGTGGATTCTCCAGGATATTGATAAAGGGTTAAATATAATGTGGGTGTTGACTCCCCTCACTCCAGGGA
>JACEFZ010009393.1:35000-53015 GCA_014155875.1 Cepaea nemoralis
TACCCTTCTTTCGTCGACTGCTCTTCGATTATCTTCTCCATCTCGTCAAATTGCTTTTTTATTATTTCTTCTTCATCCTTCGACTGCTCTTTCATTCTTATCTCCATCTCCTCAAATTGCTTCTTCAGTTTTTCTTTCTCGGCTGACATTTGATCTTCAATTCTTGACTGCATCTCGTAAAATTGCTTCCTCATTTCTTCATACTCATCTTTCGGCGACTGCTCTTTGATTCTTTTTTCCATCTCGTCTAATTGCTTCTTCATCTTTACTTCCTCAACTTTCGACTGCTCTTTCATTCTTATCTCCATCTCCTCAAATTGCTTCTTTAGTTCTTTACTCTCAGCTGACATTTGAACTTTAATTCTTGTCTGCATCTCGTCAAATTGATTCTTCATTTCTTCATACTCATCTTTCGTCAACTGCTCTTTGATTCTTTTCTCCATCTGGTCAAGTTGCTTCTTCATTTTTTCTTCCTCCACCTTCGACTGCTCTGTCATTCTTATCTCCAGCTCCTCAAATCGCTTGTTCAGTTCTTCTTTCTCAGATGACAACTGATCTTTAATTCTTGTCCCCATCTCGTCAAATTGCTTCTTTGTGTTTTCTTCCTCATCATTCGATTGCTCTTTCCTTCTTATCTCCATCTCGCCATGATGCCTCATCAGTTGATCTTGTACGTCTGTTGACTGCAGATCAAAGCAATTTGGGAAAAGAAATTTTAAAAATAAAAAAAACTCAATCAATTCAGTCATTAAGCAGTCAGTGAGTAGAGAACATATTCACACGCTTTGACTGGCATTTGGTAACTAACCACTAGTTACCTTTTTAGGACTTTGCAATAAACCCCAGCATTTTTTAGCATTTTGTAATTTCATGGCAGGTTTATGTTCAGTAGGAAATAAAAACAAATAGGTATGTGTAACGCCTGAGAAAAAACTCATGATCAAGATGAGGAGTACATTGATCAAGTGTACATACCTTAAAACGAAGTCCACTGCGGCAAACGTAATTCAGAGGGGGGTAACAACCAAAATATTCAGCGTCAGTCTTTGCTGTTCGGTTTTTTTATGTAATGTGCTTGGTATCTCTCAGTTTTTCACAGTCCGAACAGTTTTTATTTCCTATTGTTATAGCCTGCTGCTGCCGTTACTTCTCTTATATTCAGAAGTTTGCCATTTCTTTCTGAACGAACAGCACTCACACTATTGTATGAAAATACGCGCAAGGCGATTTACATCCAAATCGGCGGCAGCTGTTTTCGAGCGCGAGTTTCGGGATTACGAACTGCGTATTGCGTCTGTAACACCTTCGCCACACAGCGTGGATATATGATGCTAGCCCCATATTTTTAAGCAGTTGTCACTCCATAGACGATGTAGATAATATCCTACGGTCTATATTTACTTCCCAAGTAGTTTATGCATTTCGCCCTGGGAGGCCAAGTCCATGTTAGAAATAAATTTATTTAGAGGGGCGAAAACATGACTTCCGAGACGAGATGTAATCTCTGTAATTAAGTAAATTAGTTTAAAATTTTTCACTGTACAAGGAAACAAGATCTGGAAACATTATACAACCTTCTCTCACACCTGTGGACAGATATTGACCTAATTTTAAATGTTTTGCGTATCCCTTACGGACGTTGCAGTCAACACCAGCATTTTTCAGCTGCTGTTGATGCACTAGGCAAATTTTACGTTAGTAGTTTGCCATTTTTTCTGAACGACCGGCTCCTATACCTTTTTCGAAAAAACCAGCAACGCTGTGTTTCAAACCCGAGTATACGGGCTCACAAACCGCGCTAGCAAGCCCTTAGCCACAGAGTTATCAATCTTATGGCAACTTGTTGTTTCCAATATATGTCTTTTTACAAGTCTAAGGTATTTCCCATTAATGTGTGGATCTGCAAGCATCTTTATCATGTTGATATGTCTTACTTTATCGAATGTCTTTGGTTACAACTTTCAAGCGAACCTTCAATGCATCCAAGCTGACGGTTACAAAATCTAAATACACTTTAGCTAGAATATTTGGCTTTAAAAACACAAGTCTAATTTATAAATTCCACCTCGTCTATTGACATACGGCAGATGTCATGTGTGTTGTCCAGGTTGTGTCAGTGTATGATCTGGTCACTGCTGTACCGTCAGCATGTTGTACTACAAAGATCAACGTATGAAGTTAACCAGATTACTGATGTCGTCACTGCTTTGTTTGGTGCTCAACTATCTACCGGCGAGAGTTTTGTTTCCATTGTGTGGTGACTTTAACTATGTACTATTTAATAGATATTGTATGAAATGGGTTTTGTTCCCCGTATACATGTATCTACTGTGTTCGCCAGGAATGAGGCGCTGGAAACCTCTTGCCCCCGATTAGATTGGGCCCGTTAGCTATTACAGCGGCCAATCTAGGAGATGGAAAACACAGTTATAAACCCCCAAGTTTAAGGTGGACCGACGTGCCGAGGATTGAATGGCCACGGGTGAGCTGGTTGTGAACGTGGAACGTCTGGTATAAGGGCGGGGCGGAGCCAGGCGATTGGACTCCTGAGGGACATCCCCTGCCCCTTCCCTAGTAAGCAGGCAATGCTAGAGTGACCGGTTATTTCCTGCAATATCCAATCTTTGCCTCTGGATTTAATTAAACACGGGAATCGTCGCCGGAGCTACGGAGCACGTGCTCTGCGCTTGACACATCTTTCAGACGCTAGTGAAGAGAGAGTGAGGAGGAGAAGGCGAGGAAGTGGTGTGAGAAGAAGGCATAGAAATAGGAGGGCAGGCGCCAGTAGAACAAGACGAAAAGTGGAGAGACTAGGTTTCAACCATGTAAGAGTGGTATAGTGGAACTGTCGTAGTGCCAGGCAGAGAGGTCCTGTATTGAGAGGCTAATATATGATTTTGATGTCCTCATGCTCCAGGAGTTAAATACAGACAAATACCATAGCACTGGGTATGCCAGTTATATAAACCCCACTGGGCAGAAGAGACATGGGTAAGGTCTGCTGGTGAAGAAAGGAGTGAAAAATGTGGTACTTGACTTGAGCCAGTGGAATCACAGTGCAAGAAAGGTCCAGGGTATACAAATGGAGATTGCTGGCTTAAGTTGGAACATCATAAATGTATATGCCGCAGTGGACTGTTTTGTCAGAAAGGAACAATGGGACTGGCTTAAGGAATTTGGAGGAATTACCAGGTGATAGGCTACTCATATGTTGAGACTTCAATGCGAGGAACAGAGATTGGGACAGTAGTGGTGACAACCGACAGGGAATTGCCCTTGCGGATGCCATGGTGAACTCCGATGTGGTCTTCATAAATGATGGTAGGCCGACTAGAAAGGCAATGAGGCCTGGCGATGCAGACACTGCCATTGACTTGGCACTTGTCTCCCAGTCATCAGTCCTTGATTTAAAGTGGACTGTTTTGAATGACAATGGGAGTGATCACATGTCATGCTCAGTCCTGATCTCTAAATCCAGGAAAGTTAAGGCTGGGAGAGCGCGCAAGACCTTCCGGTATGATTGGACCGACAGCTTTCTTGGACGCCTCAGACAGGGGTCATGCAACAGGACTGTTAAAACTCCTTTTTTGCAGCCCCCATAGTGGACCCCAGAAGTAGACAATGCTTGGAAAGCAAAGAGAGCTGCAGTGAAGCAGCTAAGGAAAGTGCGACAGACACCCCGAAGCTCTCGAGAGGAAGTGGACACAGCAGAAAAGGTCAAGAAAGACAAGGTGGAGGATTTGAAGTGCTGTGCTGCAGAGGCCAAGAACGTAAAATGTGAATGTTTTATGAAGGAGATTGGAGGTGATAAAGGACTGCGAAAATTCTGCAAACTGCACAGACAAATGCAAAGAAAAAATCGGCCTATGACAGTGGGAACAATTTATAGAGAGGATGGTGTGCGCGTGACAAGAGACAAAGAGAAAGGGGAGGCGTTTCTCCAGAGATTTTTAGAGCAGACCAATCATAATGATGCGGATACCAGGGTTGCAGTTAGAGAGGAGTTATCTGGCACCATACATAATATGCAATATGATGACATGATACGGGTTGAAGATGTTTAACATATTTTGAAAAAGGCAAAAGATGGTTCCCGATGGTGTTAGGTATGGCCACATGAAGGTTTTGAGCGATGTAGACCTGAAGGAGTTGACCGACTGCTTTAACCAGAGCATTAGGACAGCATCAGTACCGCAGGATTGGTTACACAGCTATCTCATCCCTCTCCCAAAATCATTCAAGGATCATTCAAAGCTTAGCGGCTTAAGGATCATCAACCATCAAAATACATTTGGGAGGATTTTAGAGAAGATAGTTGCTGTCAAGCTGCAAGAGTTTTTGGAAAGGGGGAAGCTTCTTCCAAGAGGCATGGGGAGCTACAGGCCAGGAAAAGATACCTGGTCAAATGCAGCCACTTTTGCCTGTGACGTTTATGAGGGGTTCCATAGTAGACAGGAAACCATGGCGGTAGCGCTTGATCTCGAGGATGCGTACAATAGAGTTCGATATGATATTTTGATGACCGCACTGATGGATAATGGGGTAAATCCTTGGTTGGTGAATTAGATAGCAGCCGTCCTGCATTCTCGTCAGGTTGCTCTCCGTCTGGGTGCATGGATCTCAGAGCTACATATTTTAACCCCGGGACTGCCACAGGGATCTGCAATCTCATCGCTGCTCTTTAACGTGTATAAGAGCAAGATTGCAAACCTAGAAGCACCAGGGGTTGGAAGAATACTAAAATTTGCAGATGATATTCTTGCATATAGGCAGGGGAGAGATAAGGAGCAATCAGCCCAGGAGCTACAGGCTACAGTAGACAAAGTAATTGATTGGTGCACTGAAATGAGTGCTGTCATCCACCCAAAAATGCGGCTGTTTTGTGGTCTCTCTGGACAACAGGATTGTGAGAGCTGATGTCCCAACCTCGAGATAGATGGCAGAAGCGTCAACAGAGAGAACAAACTGAAGTATCTGGGAATCACATTTGACTGGAGTCTGTCCTTTAAGGACCACGTGGAGACGGTTGTGACAAAATCTAAAAAGGGACTCAATGCATTTAAAACTATGGCTGCAATGGACACGGATCAGAGAATGCTCTTCACGCTATACCAGCACTTGATCCCCTTAGTGATTGATTATGGACTAGGACTGTTCACTGTCTCAAAGAGTCAGCTGGTGAAATTAGAGCGCATACAGATCAAAGCAATGCGGGTCATTTAGGGATGCACCAGAGACATTCCAGTAGTGTGTATGCGTTACATCCTTGGTCTGCCGACTGTTGCTGGTAGGCACAAAGTTTATGCAGGCGAAGGCATACCTCAGAGTAGATGCATACACAGATCACCCATTGCGTGAGGCTCTGGGCGCAGTTAAGGGTCAGAGACTGATAAGAGGGAAATCATGGATGGCACAGGTGGAGGATACGATCAGACAAGTGTGCATCTTGGAGAACATTAGGCCAGGAGTGGAGTGGGTCAGAGTGCCAGCGTAGCAGTCAGACTTGTGCAGAGTTATAATCACATTGAGCCGGGAGTGCAGGGTGCCATGGAAGTGGAAATCCAGCAACTAATTCAGGATAATGCTCGCCCGGGTGGTGTGATTATCTACACAGCTGGTTCGGTGTTGAGAGGTAGGAGAAGTGCTTGGGGATTCTTAGGAAAAGCTAATGGTCGTCGTTTTTTGCAGGAGAGCCTGGCGTATGATACTACAACATCTAGCTTAAGAATGGAGGTGGAGGAAATCAGTGCAGCTTTCCGCTGGATGGAGAACACAATACATACACACATCGTGGTTGTAACTGACTCAGAAAAGCGTGCTGAAGAGGGTAAGGACAGGCAGGCATCGTGCAGAGTGGCTTGCTTCGCTTCGGAGGTCAATGGTGGCAAGCATGACCTGGATTCTTCTCCCGGGCATGCCGGTGTGCTGAGAAATGAACAGGCGGACAGATTGGCTGGCTCGGCAAAATTTGATTGAGTATTGATGCATGACAACGCAGACGTGGTTGCGGCCTTGTGGGAGCACGTGTACACTTCGGACGTTGACAGGTATATTCTTGGGGGCACACTCCGTTTTGGCGATACCCTCAGAGAGTTAAGACATAAAAATAATGTTTTTATTACTGTGCTTGGGTCAACCAAGTAAAAATAGCGAGCACAACAACTACGACAATCATTTCGAAATACAGGTGATGAATAAATTTCAAGTAACTCTCTACACTCAAACTGATCTAATCACCATTCTCTCCTCCAATATTCGACATATGAGTGACATAACTATACCACGATACTAATGTTATTCTTTCTCCACTACAGATAGTGTAAAATGTAGATGTAACTTCACATTTTATGTACAACGAGCACAGAAGGCATCAAGTACAGAAGTCAACAGTGGTGCTGGAGCAACACCTCTGAAACAAGCTAAGTAGTACTATATTTCTTTTGATTCTCACTAAATAGTTTACTCAATTTTTTTCACATATGTAAATTTGATAACTATTTTGTCAAAACAGTAAAAGGAAGATAATAAACTTCTGTACGCAAAGTTTATTTGAAAGGGAGATAATTATGTTGCATATAAATATTATTATTGAAAATTGTGAAAATGTCAACTCTGGAAAAGTGCATTGAGTTAGGGGAAAAGCTAGGTTACTCAGGTGATAAACTTGCGAAATGGAGTGAAAAGAAACATACAGAGAATTTGCAAAGAGAAGAAAGAGCGCAAGAATGCGAACAGAAGAAGTTAGAAATGGAAGCAGCTAACAAAAAAGCATAAATGGAATTAGCAGCAGCTAACAAAACGTTAGAGTTAGCAGAAGCTACCAAATTAAAAGATATATAATTAGCAGCAGCTACGAGACAGAAAGAATTAGAGTTAGAAGCTAAGAAAATTAAGGCCAAAACCCAAATGAAAGTAAAGCAATTAGAAATCGACTCAAGTAATAAATTAAAAAGCAAAGAAGAAGAGCAAAAGTTGAAACAGTTTCAGGGAATTGTTAAACCCTTTTGACTGGAGACAGCATCTCCGCTTGGGAAGAGACCTTCGAAACCCTAGAAAAGTACCACGAAATTTCTAAAGTAAACTGGGTCATTATATACATGCGCAAAGTGGCACTTGAGCCATTAAAAGTTATAGAAACTATACCCCAGGAATTAAGAACAGACTATGATTATATCAAACATAGTATATTGCAACATTTCTTTCTTGATGCCGCTGGATATTAGGTGCAATTCTCCAAATTATGCCCACAATACAAATAAAACCTTCATTGATTATGTTTCAGTTGTCCAAGATACATTCAGTAAATGGATAAATGCAGCTAAAGTCGATAAGAGTTTTGATAAACTAAACGATCTAATGGTGATGAACAAAATTATAACATCAGAAACTGCCTCCTTTGCAAAGTTTTTACAACAGAGTGATTGTCAAAGTATTCAGCAAATGGAACAGAAAGAGGCTGCCTTTTTCACAGCTAACAGTGATATCTTTACACTAAATTCTAGTCAGAATAAAGTACCAGCTGCGTTAAATGTAAAACAATCAAAATCATTCAACTACAAGAGTAGACCAAAAGCAAAGTTTACACCATGTACATATTGCAAACTGTCACATGACCAGTATGATATGTGTGATATGATTCCGAATTATTAATCTCACCTTGAAATGATGGTTAGAAAGCAAAAAAAAACTAAATGTAATGAATACACGAGAGCAGTTAAATGCTATTTTTGTCTGGCCTGAGGCCACTACTTAGCCCAATGTGACGGTCGCCGAATGTTAAAGAATATAAACGCTGCTCTGATCGATACGTCGAGTTCAGACAGTGAAAGTGAAAGTGAATGTGAAATACAGCATAAAGATGTCAATGCATTAGAAGCTATTTATATATTTTATTACAACGTGTAATAAATTTCAAACAGATGGGATTTTGGAATGCGGCCACGCCATTCCTGTTGCACATGGAAATGTCAATGCTGCTGTGTCTTCTAACGGCAGACTCGAATTCCAAAATGGGTTTGTTAACAACCAGCTTTGCCGAATCCTGCGCGTTAGCGGATCGACTCTGATTGGTCTAAGAAAAACATTTGTAAATAAGACTGACTATGCAGGGAAATGTATCACCTGTCGCACGTTCGCAGGCAACGTAGAAAATACCCTTTAGCAATTGCAGAAATCCACACACCTTTTTTCAGGAAAATTTCTATGTGCGGTGTAAGACAACCTATGC
The DNA here is from genome assembly GCA_014155875.1 of Cepaea nemoralis. Classification (NCBI taxonomy): domain Eukaryota; kingdom Metazoa; phylum Mollusca; class Gastropoda; order Stylommatophora; family Helicidae; genus Cepaea; species Cepaea nemoralis. The sequence continues at coordinate 43,228 of JACEFZ010009393.1, forward strand.
ACCGATTTGATAATAGGAAATCTCCCAGACATTAAAAACTGTTCCAACAAACACATTAGAATTTGGGAACGAAGTCATTTCAACACTAATCCAGTAACAAAAGCAACTGTAAACAAACAAAAATCTGAATGTGAAAAAGAAACAGTACATGTATTATTTCCAAGGGAGACTACCATTGACAAAACTATAAAACAAACATGTAGAGCGCAATACGCTTATTCCTCCCAAGTTAATCAGGTCAAGGTGACAAATAAAATTGTCATCAACAGTACTGACGAACCTACGAAACCTGTTACCATCACCAAAGTAACATCGCAAGACAGCGACCAGGCAGATAAGCAGGATGCAAACAAAACAACTGAAACGGTATCTTTAAGACATGGACCATATGCCCTACTGCCACATACAGACAAACAAGACTTTCTGAAAGACATGAACAGAAAACAACATTCCCCAACATTCAACAACAGTGGGAAAATTGACGACATGAAGACTGATTTAAGACTCACCGACTTAGGGAAAAACGACAATAACACTTTCTCCAAGAGACACAATGCGACAGATATATGTAAACACTTAAAGTTACCATTTTATACAATTTAGTTCCTTATATTACTTCCTCTACTGCTGTTAGTAATGACACTGATGACAGAACTGCTTACATATCAAAAGCAGTTAACATTAGCCATATTGCTGCTGACAAATCAACTATCTGTGATACCGACAGCATTACTGATAAATCAGGCAACACCGCTTCATACTGAGATCTTAAATACAGCTTGAGTCTCGACTCAATGTGACTGGCCTAAATTCTGTTAAATGTGTACATTGTGTGAAAATTCATTTATAAAGTTGAACGACCTTAGCAAAGAGGTTCAGCCAACAAGACTGGCCTCTCACCCATTCAAAAAGACTGCCTTCGGCTTGGTAGGATCTCTAAGCTACACATCACACGAAAGAAATATACGTATTTTCACCTTAATAGATTTCTGTGTTAAATGCATACTCACTCTTACTGATTTCATGAATGTTTTTCTAGATGTAATCATGAAGTCACGACCCAATGTCATTTGTAAGAGTGTCTATTTAGTTGAAGTAATCAAAAGGTTACAATTATTTTTTTTAATCCACCAATCCTTAGCGTTCCAGATACACATGTTCCCTTTATCTTAAAAACAAATGCCAGCACCACTACAATCACGGGCGTACTTCTGCAACGTTATGATGGAGTAGATCATCCGGTAACCTACATTAGTAAGAAGCTAACACCAGAAAGAACAGCGTTATAGTATAGCGGAGCTAGAGTGCCTAAGCGTGGTCTATTGTGTCTCGAAACTCTCAAAGTACCTCACAGGCACTCACTTCCTCATACAGACTGATAACTCACCGCTACTGGTGATCCAGCAAGGGACAACTAATAACAACAGAATTTCACGTTGGGCCCTTTTGCTGCAGAACTACTAATACACGATAGAACACATACAAGGAGCTAATAACATTCTTGCCGATCTCCTGACGAGGATGCCTGAAACACTAGCCGACTGGCCAAAGGATCTCTCAGCCACATTTTAGAAATTGTGATAATATTTTATGCTAGTTGCACAAAGAGCTACACTGACAGTTTTAAATCATCAGAACAGTGTTAGTGATTTTCTTCAAGACCTACAAAGATTCATGACATACATTTGTCTACAGAAAATACGCGACAAACATTGCATCTAATTCATCATTACTCGACGAGGGAATTTCGTATTTACTTAAATAATGTTGTAAACTTTTTTTAACTATTGTTGTTACGTAAAATATAATGTATATATTTTCAATGATTTAAAATCCAAACTAGGACTACAGCTTAAATTGCAAGCTTTCTTTGGTAAACTTTTATGAATAAGGAATTCACATTTTTCTCTTTCTCTTTTTCCAAATATTAGAAACTTAACACTTAACTTCATTTTGCATTTTAATATGATAATGCAGAATAAATCCGTGAGCGAAAGATGTGTAAAAGACAGAGTACATGTATTAAAATGATGGAATGACAGAGAGCGTGCATGTTTTTCGCACATTGATTTGATCTTGTATATTGTATGCGTCGTACACTACAATGTGATTTATGCCATTTTAAATGTTTGAATGTAACCATTACACAACATCATTAGGGTATGAATCTAAGAATCAGAGCTCGAGAATCCATCTCATGAATTATAAATATACAATAATTCGTGATATGTGAGATTCAAGCTAATGACACTTAGAGGAATAGTACAACACACACTATAAACACACAGAGATAGTGCTAATTATTACACACATCAGTGTAAATAGATTACTCAGATACGCCACAACAACAAATAAAATACAGTCACTATTATAGCAGGGCAACGGGAGAATAGTCAACACGAACATGATAACAAGGGACACAAGTAACTCCTAGACATAAACCAATGATATGTCTTAGATGTACTGCCAACGAACGAGGGTTAAAGTGTTATATTGTATATTGTTGAATGTACACATCTTGGACAATGGGTTGAAGGCAATCTTACTGGGACCAGGGGAAGATTTCCCTTTATGAGCTTCTGTAATAAGAGCCCATTGTCCGTGGCATCATTTTGGATGTGTGGGAAGGATGCATTTGAAGGGTAATTCCTACAATATGAGTCATTAGTTACCTCGGTCCGGATAATCCCTAAATAGTAAGATTAGCGAGAGTATGAGACTCTTTGTCAACTAGCCAAGATGTTACCACAAAAATAGCATCAGCCGGCTTGTGCCTCGAAGTATATCAGACAGTTCATTGCCTACAGTTACCGCCCTTTATCCACAGATACCATGACAATCCTATTAATTCTATTTGGGCCCTTGACAAATTAGTCCAAACTAATTAGATTAACACGACATTGTGTCACTTACAGTGCCACAAGAAGGGGAGGAAAGGAAGCATGTCAAGGTCTACGAAGGACATGCGGAGAGAACAGAGGACAGACATAGGACATGGGAAGAGTCCCGGTAGAGTAGACCGGTCCCTACGCCCATGACAGTGAGTACGGAGAGGACTGTACCCATGAATGACAGGACAGGTTCACCTTGGACGGAATAACGCAATACGCCTGCATCAACAGGCGAGTGAAGGACTGGGCGACAGATAGCACGACCTTCAAGGAATCCACAAAGGTCAAGAACCTCGTGACCACTTAACTGAGTAGAAAGCCTCAGACGGGACTCGGACTGTGTCTGAGAGAGAATGTTTGACTGTGTTGAGAGGGATAATAGACTATTTGCTTAGACATCAGTGCGAGTGAATGTGGCCGCTATTAGCCGTGTGTTAGTGTGGGTGCTGAAGCACGATTACACTATTTTGTATACCCGAGCAAAAGTATTGCGAGAGCTGTGCGAGTTTGTAATTGAGATGTGTAAATATTAACGTTAAGATGTATGAACATAAAATTATGTAACGATGTACTCATGTTTTCATGCCTCATCTGTACTCGCATCATCTGCCTATCTGAATCCACTATATAAACCCCTAGAAACATTGACAATTATGAAGACAAAAATAAGCACTACCAGAAATGGAGTTCAATGGACGCATCTGACAAAGCAGAACCATGATACTGAATTTGCTAACCACATCGACCTCCTGTCTCATACATGCAATCAGATGCTTGATGACTAAACACATTAGATTGGAGGTCACAACAACTAGGTGTAAAAATACATAGAGGAAAGAAACTTAATGAGAATAAATCCAGCAAATGATAACCTGATCTCCATTGCTAAAACTCAACTTAGAGAAACAGAATCATAGACTACTTAGGTAGTTATGTAGACAATGTGATAGAACGAATAAAGATATTAGAATAAAACCACTATGAAAGTAAAAATAAATTAAACATAGCACACATATCCAATTCAAATGTTAAATCGGTACTATTGCATGGTTTAGTTTAGTTTAGTTTAGTTTAGTTTAGTCGATGGATCAACATCACGGCACACGGGTGCAACCCATAAGTGCTCCGATCTCATCCTAACTAAAACCTGAGTCTGGAGAAACTCAGCTCAGTGTACGAACTCCGTAGCACCGCCGAGGATCCTGAAATGCTTTGGATAGATTTTTAACTCGAAATTTTGCCCAGCCATCGACAGCAGGCTATTCCTTTTCGATTTCCAACTGCCAACATCCGCAACAATACACACGGGCACCCGATCTCACTACCCAGAGACCAGGAGAAATTTTATTACTAGAAGTCCACGTGAAACAAATCCCGGTCCTCACCGGGGCTTGAAACTGGGACCTCCAGCACTCGAGGCGGACACCATACCTCGATATTGCATGGTTAAGGAACATGCAGGACAACGAAAACGATCACAACTAAACTACACACATTCACTAATTGGTGCCGGCGCATTATAGAAGGAATAAAGTGGTATGACAAAACTGGAGAGAACAAGACAAATATCAGTGAATCAAGAGGTGAAGAAAGGACGCCGGCGCTAAATAGGACATAGATTGAGAAAACTTGAGAATTGTATGACAAGAAAGACCTTTGTTTAGAATCCACAGGGCAGAAGAAACAGAGGAAGACATAAAAACTCCTGAAGAAGAGAAATAAAAACAGAAATGAACATAGTGGGAAGGACATGGACAGTGTTGCGTGGGATAGCTTAAGATGGGAGGGCTTGGGGTGAGCTGGTTGAGGGCCTATGTCCGTTGGCCGCATAGAGGTCAAAAGAACAATATATAGGTCAGTCTTTTTCAAACGTTACTCACTGTAGCTGTCGTTTCATCATTCGGCCATCCCTCAAAGCTCGTATTTGCAGTCAGGAATTCCTCGTCCGATCCTGACTCTTGTTTTCTATCGTACTCACATTCAGGTATGGGCACATATGGCGCAGTCTGTCATAAAACAGACCAATATAACATTAAATATTTCCTCGAGGCGAATCATTAAGTGCAAATATATGTCCATATTAATCACTACTATTGTTCGTGTATAAGGCTGAAGGGAAGTGAAGACAGTTTAATTAATCTGACATACCGGGTCTCAAGTCAGTCTCAGTTGGTTTGGAAGCAGATCGCGTTGCGCTGATTTTCACAATGGAATGAGCGTCTGATTGCCTTCCTCTTTGCCAAATTATGACTTCATTATATTAGCCAGTAAGGATGTAGTGCAATGCTTTGTCAGTGAATTGACTCGCTGAGGAGGTCTCTTGTCAGTAGTCATTTTCATCTTCATTCCGGAACATGCAGGATTTGAGGGACATGAACGAGCCGATAAACTTGCTAGCGTTGCATCCTCTGCAGATGGCCAGCCTATGGATGGTGTCGATATATTAATGCCTTGAAAGAGGTGTAAAGAGTAGATGACTCTGACACAAGTGAGTCCACATCATTTAATAGAATGATAAATTTGGGAGTAAGAATTGGCACGGCAAGACACGTGATACATCGGGAGAATGAGGGGTAACGTCAACCAAGAGAGAACTGGCACGATTAGCCGCATGACGCTGACACATACGTTGAGGCGAAGACCTGAGCCCCTACGGACATGTCCGGAATGCAAGGATGATACCCCAACAGATAACTAACTGACTGACAATAAGTTTGCCTTTCTCTAGGAGTGCCGACTTCCTGGCTCAGAGGTTAGCGACTTTTCTCCGTTATCTCGTATACTCTCGTAAGTAACGTGACGACGGTGAGAATCAGCAGTGGTTCGAATCGCGCCGGTAACTTACGGCGTATGTAAGCCGGCCACTCATAAAGCAATGGCAAACTACTGAGCGTAATCTTGCCAAGAAATCAACAATCAGCTGAAAGATGCTGATGTTGACAGCAATGTCCTGTAAAGGATATGCAAACATTTTGTTCTCTGGGAGTGAAGGACCGGCCATCTATACCTGCATGCATGCTTACGTAAACAATGAGATGAACTTAGTACACCAAGGATCCAGAGCTTGATCTATATTCGGGATCTTTGTTGGACTAAGCAAATTACAGTAAAAATCCCGTACACACGCTGGACACCCAGTGGCCATAGACAACTAGACCTCCATTTTTATACAACAAAAGGCACTTGTGGATGATGTAGTCGAGATCATGCTGACCTTTACTTCCCAAATGTTTCTCGGTAAATACTTAGACTGGAACAAGTCCATTTTAACACTTCGAAGCCGCGCCTATGCTGATCGAATACTAAACTGCACTCACTGAAGGCGAGCGTGTAGCCACCACGTTAAGTCACTACATTTAGCCACTACATCTATCTACTACATCTAGCCACTACATCTAGCCATTACATCTAGCCATTACATCTAGCCAATACATCTAGCCGTTACATCTAGCCACCACGTCTAGCCACTCCGTTTAGCCACCACGTCTAGCCACTCCGTCTAGCCCTTACATCTAGCCACTACATATAGCCACAAGATTTAGTCACAATGTCTAGCCACTACATCTAGCCACTCCATCTAGCCACTACATCTAGCCACTACGTCCTAGCCATCACGTCTAGACACTAAATCTAGCCACTACATCTAGCCACTACATCTAGCCAATACATCTAGAAACTACATCTAGCCACTACATCTAGCCACTACATCTGGCCACTACCTCTAGCCACCACGTCTTGAAACCATATCTAGCCAGAAGATATAGCCACTACATCTAACCATTACTCTAGTCACCAGTCTAGCCACTACATCTAGCCACTACATTTAGCCACTGCAACTAGTCACAACGTCTAGCAACCACTGTAGCCACTACATCTAACCACTACAACTAGCCACTACGTCTAGCAAACTAAGTCTAGTCACTACGTTTAGCCATTACGTCTTGCCACTAAATCTAACCTTTACGTCTTGCCACTACGTCTAGCCACTACAACTAGCCATTAAATCTAGCCACTACGTCTAACCACTACATCTGACCACTACGTCTAGCCACTACTTCTAATCACCACGTCTAACCACTACGTCTAGCCACTACGTCTAGCCGCTAGGTCAAGCCACTACGTCTAGCCACTACGTCCAACCACTAAGTCTAACTACTACGTCTAGCCTCTACGTCTAGCCACTACTGCTGCCCACTACGTCTAACCACCAAGTCCAAACGCTACGTCTAGCTACTACATCTAGTCACTAGACTAGCCACTACGTCTAACCACTACGTCTAGCCACTACGTCTAGTCACTATGTCTAGCCACTACATCTATTCACTACATCTAACCACTACATCTAGCCTCTATGTATAGCCACTATTCTGCCCACTACGTCTAACCACTACGTCTAGCCACTACGTCTAGCCACTGCATCTAGCCACTACGTCGAGCCACTAGTCTAGCCACTACTCCTAACCACTACATCTAGCCACTACGGCTAGCCACAACGTCTAACCACTGCGTCTAACCACTACGTTTAACCACTAGTCTAACCATTACGTCTAGCTACTACATCTAGCCACTACGTCTATCCACTACGCTGCCACTGCTCACTTATGGGTACCATTGATGCCAACCTTCCAGTTTCATCATCCAAACAAATTAACTGTACATTTCTTCCTATAGTCCATTTTATGTGTTGTTTGTGGTCATATCTGTCCACAACCTTCTATCTCGTATACGGCCAATCTTCTGATAGTCCACGCCGTGTGGCGTTGATGATTTTGTCTGCCCACAACTTTCTTTCTCGTGCACTGCCAATCTTCTTATACTCCATGATGTGTGGCGTTGGTGATAATGCCTGTGCACAGCCTTCTGTCTCATGTAATATCAATCTTCTTATAGTCCATGCCTTGTGTCGTTGGTGATAATGTCTGCCCACAGCCTTCTGTCTCATGTACTGCGAATCTTCTTATAGTCCATGCCGTGTGGAGTTGTTTTTCTTGTCTGTCTACAGCTGTGGTTCTCAACCGGTGGGGAATCCCCCCCCCCCCGGCCAGGTGGGAATTTTAGGGAATCCGGGGGTGGGGGAGAATTAAGATTATTTCAAGATCGCATTAATACAAGAACAAGTTACTTGATATTGTTTTTCCCTCTAAATTTTACAGGTCTGTACTTCTCGCGCTAATGAAATTCGTTTTATAACGTAAGTAGACCCGCAGATCATGTCTCATGTAAATGTCTAGACTTGTTCTAGTATGTGTTATTAAATTTAGCTTCCATTTTTATGTATACTGTATAAGTGTGGGGGAGGGATTTATAAGGAGGAAATTCGAAAGGTAGGGGAGGGGGATGACGTTCTGAACATATGGTAAAGGGGGAGGGGGGCATGGGATACAAAAGTTTGAGAACCACTAGTCTAAAGCATTCAGTATCGTATATTGCCTCACTTTTCTGATAATGATGTCACTATATGCCATGATGTCAAATAGCCCAACGTCTTCTAGCTTTGTCGCCCCTTGATTCTCCTCCCTTCCACTTTCACCGTTGTAACGACATACTCCAGCATGCTTCTTCTCATAACATATTCAAAGAGCGCGCACTGTCGTCTTTTTGTGCGAGCAACCAGTTCTCTGTGTGAGTTTACTTTGTGAGGTATATTGGTTACTCTTTCTTTATGTCCACGGTGTTCTCACCATTCTTCTATGAACGTATAATTCCGCACCACATCTCATATACATTGTGTATCTCATACACATTGTGTAAGTATCTTTCTTATTGTGAAACATCTATTTATGTTACGTTTCTTTTGTTATGTGAGGAGAAAAGAAAAATAAACGTTAGCTGCATACCCTTAACAGGACGTCGCAGTCAACACCAGCATTTTTTATTGTTGTGATCGCTTGGAAAGTTTAACATTTAAGTAGTTTGCCATTGCTTTCTGAACGAGATGAGAAAACAAGCACTGGAAAATATCGTGACACCAGGAAAGATCAGTGGGAAAAGATGCAGAGGCTGGCCAAGAGAAATGATGCCGGTTGGAATTAGATGCTGGCATGGAGCAAATTTGATCCAGAACATTAAGGACTGAGATCTGTGGAGAGACGTGAATGCTTTCGCCAGTTGGCAGGGCACTTGATGATGATGATGACATTGTTTGATCTCTACTCACAAAACTATCACCTTGCCGTCTTGACAGACGATAGTTTGTTTGATTGTGTTTCATAAAAAAAATGCATAATAACCTGTACGTGACTCTACGCCTGGGCTGAATAGAAAAGGCCATATTTAAACATAATCTTTCTCTCGGCCTGCCTAGTTTACTCCAGAGGAAGAGTCACATCAAATATATCTGGAACAAGACAAGCTGCAGAAGCTACCGGATCAGCAAAGCAATGCTTTAACTGTCAGCCTATCGGAACTTCGATCCTAGACCAGTTACCGAAAAAGGCTTGGTGCATTTGCGGACTTTAGGTTGCAATTCTTCGCATCAGGATAAACTAGTACCCGCCCAATTAAACTCCCACCCGAAGCCGTTGCCACGATGTGGGGTGTTGGGTTTGGTGAGCGCTGCCCAACATTCGGCGCTAACATAAAGCAGCTAGTACCATCTACTGTCATACAGTAGCTCAATCATATCTTACTTAGAACCAACATTTGGCGCTTATAACTGTTTGATCCTAGAGTGTGTATAGTTAATTTGTCTGCTGTTAAATTTGAACTGATAGTTACCGCAGATGCTGTTTCTGATTTTTCATTTATGGCTCCCCCAGTTTCGTGTCGTGTTCCCTAATTCCAGGGCTTGAACTAGTCGTTCCTTCAGGCTGTTCTTGGACGATTGCTTTCTCAGATTCTGGTCTGTCATCTCCTCCAGGTGCATCAACACCTGGAACGTTCTATTACAACAACAAC
>JACEFZ010009394.1:0-244272 GCA_014155875.1 Cepaea nemoralis
CGCACCAGAAGGACACTTCGGTAACCTTGGATGGACAAGAAATGAAGACTGCAATACCAATGATGTGGGAGTTCTCAGTAGCTAGTATGGTCAACAGTTGAATAATTATCATTGATGTTGTCTTACGATCGTCCCGTCTGACAGTTACAGACCCGATCGAAATTTATTGAAATGTATTAATTGCCTGATTGACTACTGCTCAAGAATATCGGCTAACAAACGTAGCCGCATCAATGTGTTTGCCAGCCTTCTAGTGAGTCCTTGTATTCAAGTTCCGTTGCTTCGTTGCTGGGCAGTTGTCGGCACCTCTGGACTGTTTATATTCTAGCTTATGTTTGATATTATGCCAGAGCAACCTTACAGCAATTTACATATGCTGTAAGAGACCAAGGATGTAACTATGGAAGTAAAGTTTTATGATTTCTTGCCAAATGCATAATAAGAATTTGTTGTTTATATATATTGTGAAATGCTGTGGCCTGAAGCGTAAGAAAACTATTTAAATACTTACAGAAATAATACTTTACTCAGGTACTCTGTTGCTATTTCTAGTCCTTTCATAATTCCTACTAGTTCTGCCGTGTATACCGATGTGTTGTCTCTTATTTTGTACTCTTTGATGTTCCAGTATGGTACCGCATGCTGTTTATATTTAAGGAAGCCCCGGTAGCGCATGGCTAGCGGTCCGGAGCTAATATGTTCCATTATGGTACCGCATGCTGTTTATATTTAAGGAAGCCCCGGTAGCGCATGGCTTAGCAAGCTTGGCTGGCGGTCCGGAGCTAATATGTTCGAATCCCAACAGAGGCGGGGCATTATTTTTTGAGTCGGCTCCATGGTGCAGGTGTTACGAGCGCAATTCGTAATCCCGCATTCCGCGTTCGAAACACAGGCGGGAGATTTAGCAGCAGACCGCCTTGCGTTGGTTTTCATATAATGGTATGAGTGCCGGTCGTTCAGAAAGCAATGACAACCTGCTGAACGTAATCTTGCCAAAAAATCATAAATAGCCAATAAATGCTGGGACTGAGCGACATCCTGTAAAGGATACGCAACACGGCCTGGCTGGAGAGAGACGCTCGATCTATCGCCAGTTCCCCTGTCTGATACTCATCCCACTGTGGAGTCCCCGGAAAAGACAAAGCTGATCGATTGGCTAAGGAAGGAGAAAAAGAAGAACAACCTGATGTGCCCATTACATATCACCAAAAGAAAAGAATGATCAAATCAGTCAGAAGGCCACCAATCTCTACTCAAGACGACTACCACGTTATGGACAGACCAGAACAGGTCATTATTCTGCGTCTCAGAACAGTACACAATAGATTACACAACCACATATATAGAAAATTCAAGATTGGTGACTCAGCCATGTGCACATGTGGTTTGGCGTCGCAGACAGCAGAGCACATACTCCAGGACTGCCCAAACTACAACATATCCTGGCGAACCTTCTGGCCTAGAGAGACAACAGTGGAAGATAAACTCTTTGGACCGCTGCGTGAACTAAAAAAGACTGTTGGATTCATACAAGAGACAACATTGCAGTTAAAGACATATTTCAGGCGAACGAAAGAAGAAGAAGAAGATCCGTAGGGTGTTTTTACTATCGTGTGTCCACCTTTGTGTGGATAGTCCACTGCCTCTTCTACCAGGGGCGCCTTCCATTGCTCTCTTTTCTAAGTCGTTTATCATTGGCTTTGCCGCGTGCCATGGTCGAGACCAGGACTCGGAGCTGATCCACGACTCTGGTGATCGTGTGAGATGGCGAAACATGACCGCCCATGCTTATCGGCATGACACATGATGATGATAATGTCACATTTACCGCGGCCATAGTTTTATTTCTAATTCCGAGACTCCATGTTGTTTATGAAGTCGACAAGGCCTAAGAGCACTATGTCTTAAACTGCCGGTGCGCTGAGGGCTGGGGTAATGGTATAAACCCCCGTACCGCATAGTTGGCCTTTAATATTGACTTCTCGTTCAGAAGGTAATGGCAAACTACTACATGTACAATTGTCTAGAAGATACACTTGGATTAATTACATCGCCGTGCAAAGAACATACAACATGTGTAAATGATGTTTACGAGCCAGTTTTCTGAGGTCTTGTTTGTCTACTAGACACAGTCCAGGTTTGGTGGCTACAGTTTGTCTACTAGACACAGTCCAGGTCTGGTAGCTACAGTCTGTCTACTAGACACAGTCCAGGTCTGATGGCTACAGTCTGTCTACTAGACACAGTCCAGGTCTTATAGCTACAGTCTGTCTACTAGACACAGTCCAGGTCTGATGGCTACAGTTTGTCTACTAGACACAGTCCAGGTCTGATAGCTACAGTCTGTCTACTAGACACAGTCCAGGTCTGATGGCTACAGTTTGTCTACTAGACACAGTCCAGGTCTGATAGCTACAGTTTGTCTACTAGACACAGTCCAGGTCTGATAGCTACAGTCTGTCTACTAGACACAGTCCAGGTCTGATAGATACAGTTTGTCTACTAGACACAGTCCAGGTCTGGTGGCTACAGTTTGTCTACTAGACACAGTCCAGGTCTGATAGCTACAGTCTGTCTACTAGACACAGTCCAGGTCTGATAGCTACAGTCTGTCTACTAGACACAGTCCAGGTCTGGTAGGCTACAGTTTGTCTACTAGACACAGTCCAGGTCTGGTAGGCTACAGTCTGTCTACTAGACACAGTCCAGGTCTGGTGGCTACAGTCTGTCTACTAGACACAGTCCAGGTCTGATGGCTACAGTCTGTCTACTAGACACAGTCCAGGTCTGATAGCTACAGTCTGTCTACTAGACACAGTCCAGGTCTGATAGCTACAGTCTGTCTACTAGACACAGTCCAGGTCTGAGTAGGCTACAGTCTGTCTACTAGACACAGTCCAGGTCTGGTGGCTACAGTCTGTCTACTAGACACAGTCCAGGTCTGGTAGGCTACAGTTTGTCTACTAGACACAGTCCAGGTCTGATAGCTACAGTCTTGTCTACTAGACACAGTCCAGGTCTGATAGCTACAGTCTGTCTACTAGACACAGTCCAGGTCTGATAGCTACAGTCTGTCTACTAGACACAGTCCAGGTCTGATAGCTACAGTTTGTCTACTAGACACAGTCCAGGTCTGATAGATACAGTTTGTCTACTAGACACAGTCCAGGTCTGATAGATACAGTCTGTCTACTAGACACAGTCCAGGTCTGATAGATACAGTTTGTCTACTAGACACAGTCCAGGTCTGATAGATACAGTTTGTCTACTAGACACAGTCCAGGTCTGATAGCTACAGTTTGTCTACTAGACACAGTCCAGGTCTGATAGCTACAGTCTGTCTACTAGACACAGTCCAGGTCTGATAGCTACAGTTTGTCTACTAGACACAGTCCAGGTCTGATAGCTACAGTCTGTCTACTAGACACAGTCCAGGTCTGATAGCTACAGTTTGTCTACTAGACACAGTCCAGGTCTGATAGCTACAGTTCTGTCTACTAGACACAGTCCAGGTCTGATAGCTACAGTCTGTCTACTAGACACAGTCCAGGTCTGATAGCTACAGTCTGTCTACTAGACACAGTCCAGGTCTGATAGCTACAGTCTGTCTACTAGACACAGTCCAGGTCTGATAGCTACAGTTCTGTCTACTAGACACAGTCCAGGTCTGGATAGCTACAGTCTGTCTACTAGACACAGTCCAGGTCTGATAGATACAGTCTGTCTACTAGACACAGTCCAGGTCTGATAGCTACAGTTTGTCTACTAGACACAGTCCAGGTCTGATAGCTACAGTCTGTCTACTAGACACAGTCCAGGTCTGGTGGCTACAGTCTGTCTACTAGACACAGTCCAGGTCTGATAGCTACAGTTTGTCTACTAGACACAGTCCAGGTCTGATAGCTACAGTTTGTCTACTAGACACAGTCCAGGTCTGGTGGCTACAGTTTGTCTACTAGACACAGTCCAGGTCTGATAGCTACAGTTTGTCTACTAGACACAGTCCAGGTCTGGTGGCTACAGTTTGTCTACTAGACACAGTCCAGGTCTGGTGGCTACAGTTTGTCTACTAGACACAGTCCAGGTCTGGTGGCTACAGTTTGTCTACTAGACACAGTCCAGGTCTGGTGGCTACAGTCTTGTCTACTAGACACAGTCCAGGTCTGGTGGCTACAGTTTGTCTACTAGACACAGTCCAGGTCTGGTGGCTACAGTTGTCTACTAGACACAGTCCAGGTCTGGTGGCTACAGTTTGTCTACTAGACACAGTCCAGGTCTGGTGGCTACAGTTTGTCTACTAGACACAGTCCAGGTCTGGTGGCTACAGTTTGTCTACTAGACACAGTCCAGGTCTGGTGGCTACAGTTGTCTACTAGACACAGTCCAGGTCTGGTGGCTACAGTTTGTCTACTAGACACAGTCCAGGTCTGGTGGCTACAGTTTGTCTACTAGACACAGTCCAGGTCTGGTGGCTACAGTTTGTCTACTAGACACAGTCCAGGTCTGGTGGCTACAGTTTGTCTACTAGACACAGTCCAGGTCTGGTGGCTACAGTTTGTCTACTAGACACAGTCCAAGTCTGGTGGCTACAGTTTGTCTACTAGACACAGTCCAGGTCTGGTGGCTACAGTTTGTCTACTAGACACAGTCCAGGTCTGGTGGCTACAGTTTGTCTACTAGACACAGTCCAGGTCTGGTAGCTACAGTTTGTCTACTAGACACAGTCCAGGTCTGGTGGCTACAGTTTGTCTACTAGACACAGTCCAGGTCTGGTGGCTACAGTTTGTCTACTAGACACAGTCCAGGTCTGGTGGCTACAGTTTGTCTACTAGACACAGTCCAGGTCTGGTGGCTACAGTTTGTCTACTAGACACAGTCCAGGTCTGGTGGCTACAGTTTGTCTACTAGACACAGTCCAGGTCTGGTGGCTACAGTTTGTCTACTAGACACAGTCCAGGTCTGGTGGCTACAGTTTGTCTACTAGACACAGTCCAGGTCTGGTGGCTACAGTTTGTCTACTAGACACAGTCCAAGTCTGGTGGCTACAATTTGTCTACGCGACACAGTCCAGGTCTGGTGGCTACAGTTTGTCTACTAGACACAGTCCAGGTCTGGTGGCTACAGTTTGTCTACTAGACACAGTCCAGGTCTGGTGGCTACAGTCTGTCTACTAGTACACAGTCCAGGTCTGGTGGCTACAGTTTGTCTACTAGACACAGTCTAGGTCTGGTGGCTACAGTTAGTCTACTAGTCACAGTCCAGGTCTGGTGGCTACAGTTTGTCTACTAGACACAGTCTAGGTCTGGTGGCTACAGTTAGTCTACTAGACACAGTCCAGGTCTGGTGGCTACAGTTTGTCTACTAGACACAGTCCAGGTCTGGTGGCTACAGTTTGTCTACTAGACACAGTCCAGGTCTGGTGGCTACAGTTAGTCTACTAGACACAGTCCAGGTCTGGTGGTTACAGTTTGTCTACTAGACACAGTCTAGGTCTGGTGGTTACAGTTTGTCTACTAGACACAGTCCAGGTCTGGTGGTTACAGTTTGTCTACTAGACACAGTCCAAGCCTGGTAGCTACAGTCTGTCTACGTGCATATATTTAAGTAGGCAGTATCCGTTACGAAGTGGTTATATTGAAGGTTGGGGATTCGAATGTATGGTTCATTAATGAAGATTTCTCGGAGACTCCTGGGAGTCGTCGCTGGAGCTACAAAGTTCGTGCTTTGTGTGACGCTTTCTGCAAGTCGCCCCCGCGGAAAGAGACGAAGTCATATGGGATAAAACCCGGTGCAATGAAGTTCTCCCACTTGCCTTTACAATCTTGTTTTTCTTTTTAATTGAAATATATTTGCCACAGAAAGTCAAAACAAAGAACTTAACACAGAAAAAAAGAGGTAATGGTTATTACAAAGAAAAATTGTATTCCCAAATGTAATATCAAACTGAATGAAACCATTCTGAAACAAGTCAATGTATTGAAGTATTTGGGTACCTTAATAAAGGCTGATGGAAGATGTATTTAAATAGTTAAATGTAGAAGAGCCTAAGCATAGGCAACATTTTACACGATGGAGAATGTTCTCCACAATTTATCTTGGTCAGTCTGGCTGATGAAAAGAGTTCTTAAGAGCTATATTGACTAAATTGTTATGTTCGAAAGTGAATCGTGGACAATTCACATACAAGTGAGGAATTATGTTGAAGCTGTGGAGATGTGGGTTTGTGGAAGAATGATGAGAACACCGTGGACAGGCAGAAAGAGCAATGAAGAGATCTTGCAAGAAGTGAACTCACAAAGAGAACTGGTTACTCTCATCAGAAGAGAACAGTCTGTTGGGCATGTCAAGAGAAGAGGACAGTCTGTTGTGCATGTCAAGAGAAGAGGACAGTCTGTTGGGCATGTCAAGAGAAGAGGACAGTCTGTTGTGCATGTCAAGAGAAGAGGACAGTCTCTTGGGCATGTCAAGAGAAGAGGACAGTCTGTTGTGCATGCCAAGAGAAGAGGACAGTCTGTTGGGCATGTCAAGAGAAGAGGACAGCTGCAGTATGCCGTGACAACCGGAAGGTTTTAGGGAGAAGAGAGGCAGGGGAGACCAAGAGAGAAGATGCCGGTCAGTCTGGCATCATAGCATGAAGGAACGTCGGTATCAGAAATGATTATCAGTACAAAAGACAGAAGACTGTGAACAGACGAGATCACCAACACCACACGACATGGACTATAAGACAAAGAGTTAAGTATGTGTGTATATACATGTATGTGTGTGTATTTGTGTGTGCCACTGTAACTTTAATTGTGCATGAAGCCCGCGCATGTTGTCTGGACATTAAGATATGCAAAATGCACATTTGTCCTACGTGCATAACCATAAACATTGTTCTTTGGTACCGACAAGTTATTATATATGTCCAACCCTGTTCACAGTTAATTAAATCATCACTGCGGCAGCTAATCAATTTTTTTAAAGATTATTATTTAGTTCGGTTTCGTTGGTTACATTCCTGTCTCTGCCAGGCTGCTGTCACCTTGTCGTGACAAGGGTTGTGCTGTGTGTTCTTTGGTACGAGACAAGTTATTACATATGTTCAACCTTGTTCACAATAATTAGGTCATAATTGCCGAAACTAATCTATTTTTGTTGTTATTATTTAGTTCAGTCTTGTTGGCTACATTCCTGTTTTTGCCTGAATACTGTCACCTTGTCATGATAGGGTTATAGTGTGTGTTCTTTAGTACCAGACAAGTTATTACATTCTTTTAACCTTGCTCACAATTAACTAGGTCATGATTGCCGCAATTAATCTTTTTTTTTAAATTCTTATTGAGTACGGTTTTTGTTGGCTACTTATGTCTTTGCCTGGCTGCTGTTACCTTGTCGTGACAGGGTCGCGGTGTGTGTTATAACCATCGTCCTAGGGGATAGTGACAGGCGCAGTTTCATCATCTCTCGACATACCCAGTCCAGGGTTCGAAATAAGCTGAGGGTGGTTTGGAAGTAGGCCTCTTTGCGTTGATTTCCATGGTATGAGACGACGGCGTTCGGAAAGCAATGACAAACTGCTGGAATAAAATTCTGAAGTAAATCACAAACAGACACTAAATACTGGGGCTGTTTGCAAAACCCCGTGAAGTTTATCCAGCTAACTGTGATTACGGTTTAGTTTGTTGTTTGTATGTGTAATCCTATCTGGCTAAACGGAATCCATATATTGCTCCTTGTTTGTTTTCTATTTGTTTTGTTGTGAAAATTTAAATAAAAACGTATTGCCATATGTACATATTGTTAGTGAGTGGTTTGTTTGTTTGTTTGTTTGTTTGTTTTTTCATTTTCATTCTGTTTTTGTTCCGTTGAAGAGAGCAGAATGATGTAGACAACCTAATAACCTTAACCGAAAAGAATAGTGAGAATCACAACTTATATCTTAACATAGCAAAACCAAAGATAATGCATACAGATAAAATTACTATGGAGAAAGAAATATGTTAATGAGGAACAATTGGAAGTGGTGGAAAATTTAGAATATCTTAGGTCATTGATTACCAACAATGGTGACACAATGAAAGAATTTAAAAGACGGATATGTATTGCTCTTCAAATACTAAAACAACTGAATAAATTGTGGAGTGGGACAGATAGAACTTGTGATTTGTGATTTTTAATCTTTCCCATTGCAACATACGCCTGTGAGACCTGGACACTTACTAAAAACAAGCCGAACAGCGCATAAATGCCTTTGAATATAAATGTTATAGACGAGTTCTAAGAATATCTTGGGTAAAGAAAAGAACAAATGCCCCATACTTCAAGAGCTGAATACTGAAGGATGTTGGCTATTAAAGACGATAAAACAAAGAAAATTGAAATATTCTGATAACTTGAAACATCAAGAAAGTTTGGAGAGAACAATAATGGAGGGGTATATACCTGGGAAGAGAGGAAGAGGAAGGCCAAAGAGAAGATGGGTGCAGGATGTGGCGGATGATCTCTAGATGGGTGTATCGGACGCGGGACATCTTGCTTATAATCGATAAGTTTTCCTGAAGGTTGTTATGGGAGCGAGGCTCTGCAAAGGTCATGCTACTGAATGAATGAAGAGGTCACGGGAAAACACTAACATAGAGTAACGGACGACAATGATTGGCCAAACTCTGCGCAGTGAATCAATACATCATAGGCGGAAGTGTTTTACAGTAACAACAAACAAAGAATACATAAAGTAATGTGCTCTTCAAAAGACCACACAATAAAACATCAAACTGACCACATCTGTACCACCAAGAAATGTCGATCATATGTGTACGTCGTAAGCCTTGTTAGAGTCACGGACTTAGATGCAGATCATTATTAAATTAAAATTAATCTGGAACTTTTGGGGCAGGAGAGCCTAGCATATGATACCACAACATCCAGCTTAAGAATGGAGGTGGAGGCAGTCACTGCGGCTCTCCGCTGGATGGAGAATACGACACACACACACACACACACACACACACACACACACACACACACACATCGTGATTGTAACTGGCTCAGAAAGCATGCTGACGAGGGTGAGGACGGGCAGGCTTCGTGCGGAGTGGCTTGCTTCGCTTCGGAGGTCACGGGTGACAAGCATCGCCTGGATCTTTTCTCCGGGGCATGATGGTGTGCTGGGGAATGAACAGGCGGACAGATTGGCTGGCTCTGCAGAACTTGGTGGAGTATTGATACATGACAAGGCAGATGTGGTTGCGGCCTTGTGTTAGCATGTGCACACCTCGGAGGAGCAGATGGATTATCATGGTCAGGCAAGAATGAGACAGCGAGGAGTGACGAAGGGATCTGGCCGACGCTCAACGCTCAGAGGAAAGGCGAGACGGACTTATAATCAGATTGCTACTGGAACTATTAGTGTTGGAACTCTTCGCTGGCTACTGAGGATGGGGACGGAGCACTTATGGGAATGCCCCGAATGCTGTGATGTCGATTCTTAAATCAATCAATCAATCAATCAATCAATCAATAATCTGGAACTCAAGAGAAACATAACATCTTATCAACAAAGAAATCAATACATTGGGATATCTCAGACATTAAGAAACTAAAGAACAGTTTATAGTCACAGTCTCTAGAAGAACCCTGCCCATCAACAGTTGGCAGACGAAGTGAGTACAGAAGACTGCTACTGCAAGCTAAATAATTTGGAGCTAATCATGTTTAGAGATTATGTGAGAAATTGAACGAAAACATGAACCATAGATACAACCGGAAACTATAAAAAGTTGAAGAAAAAAGCTTAAGTTAATTTATTTTGACTTTCTCGAATTTCCTAGGGTATGACAACTACTGTTGCCTGTTACGAGATTACTTCAAATTAAAACTCTGATTATTTTGGTGAATATCTTCTGAAAAAATAAACAACAAATGTATCATTTTTCGATGTCATCACCAGTTAATTGCAAGTCCTCCAGCGCCGATAAAGTGCTTGGATTCCTGTAGAAAAAAATGCTCTTTAACGCGTCTGTAACCATTCATGCACCATCTGCAGAACCTTTTCACGGAAGTCACGCTGTTTTAAAACTTCCTATTCCACTCCTATATTTGATGGGCTGACAGGCGTTCATCACCATAATGAACCTTCATTCGCAGATGAATTTCTATAGATTTCAACCCTTCACTGATCAAACGGCCGATAATAGAACGTTATTCCTCTCTGAAGTATGTCAAAAGAAGGGCGGCCATCTTTAAACTGTCCTTATGGCATCTCCGTGTTCGTCTGCACCGTGATGTCACACTCTTAACACTCTTGACATCGTTAATAACAATATTGACAGATTACAAGACAATGAACCTCTATTTGCAGACGATCAGTGCCTGTTTTGCAGCGATGAGGGCAGACTACAAAATCATATTACTAATCTGAGTTCAACCAGCAGCAGATACAATATGAGTATAAACATAGCCAAAACCGAAGTTATGCAAGTTAGCAGATCGCCAGGCCCACTAAGTATACAGATAAGTAACACACCTCTGAAACAAGTTAAAGAATTCAAATACCTTGGAAGTATGATCACAGAAGATGGCAGATTGGACAGAGAAATTGAAATCAGATGTCAAAAAGCTAGTGCACTCACATATCAACTATCACCCTTACTGAAACATCCAAACATACCCATGTCCGCAAAACGACAGATAATAAACAGCATATTCACACCAACCCTATGCTACCAATCTCAAACCTGGACTTTATCCAAATTACACCTTCGCAAAATCAACACCTGCGAAATGAGATGCCTGAGGAGAGCTGCCAACTTAACAATCCGAGACTGAGTAAGAAATGCTACTATCAGACAGACTGTGGGATCAACACCTTGCGCCACATTTATTGAAAGACAGAAGATCAAGTGGTTTGGCCATGTCGTTAGAATGCATCATCAGCAACTACCATCACTGGCCATACATCAAAGATCATCTGCGAAGAGACCACGAGGACGTCCAAGAAGAAAATGGATTGACGACATCAGAGACATTGTACAACTACACGGAATGACACTATCCAGTGCTGTCCACCGGTCGCTGGAACGCAAATTATTCCTCCCCACGACGCTTGACGGCAGAAGTGGAAGATGATGATGATGATGACAAGACAATGGCGTGGTTATTTTACTTTCTATCATATTTTCATGCTTTGTCATTTGAAGCCGTGTCGTTGAAAAAGGAAACGAAAACATGGGCTATGGATACAACTGACAACCATTAAAAAATATAAGAAAGAAAGAAACTGAAGTTAATTTATTTTGAATTCCATAAATTTCCTAGAGCGTAACAACTACTCTCGCCTTCTATATTCTTAATTTATTATCTGTATCTGTTCCTCTATGGTTGTATATACCGATTCCCAAATGGTATATGATTCCGTGTCACGAAGCATCGCTTCACTAAGGAAGATCGGGCTATCATTTGCTTGATTTATTATCATTATGTTTGTCTTTCCCCAATGATTTTTTGAGCTAATTGTTGTGATCTCCGATCCCAGGCGTTTAATTTATTCTGCATCTGATTTCTCTTGTGGGACAAGATGGCAGTGTCAGCGAAATCCAGAGCATCGGATGTTTACCAACGAGCATTCTTTCCATTCGGCCATGCTGGCCTCCCCTAAACTTATTATATTAGTATCCTTATCATCTGTCTGCACACCAATCAACCAGACATGGGACAACGGATACTCACGCAAACCTCAGGTCCGGTATGACATCACACTGAGGTTGGACAACAGGATGTCTTTATCCGACATACAGGACTTCACGCTGGAGTTCATAGCCAGCTAATGTAAGCAAGCAAGCATCTGTTTGAACAAGACATTAAAGATATTCCTGTTTACTTTATTTTTATGGTTCTAGGTCTAATTATTATTATTATTATTATTATTATTATTATTATTATTATTATTATTATTATTATGTTTATTATTATAGAACGCACTGCTCCCAGACTATTAGTGCCTACTCTGCCTCATTAAATAGCACTAGTGCCACTCTTTTACTTTGAGGAGCATTGTCCTCTGTTTAGTCTGAGAACAGCACTGTTTTGCGTGTGCTGAGAGGCTTTTTGTCTGCTCCGTGTGACGAAACGCCTGCAGATCGGCAGATCTCTGCATAATATCCCTTTGAAGGGAGTGCGATGCGTTGGTCTCCCTTGAATTTAATGTCAATTAATAGGGGATTTCCCTAGTAAAGTAGTGCGTGGCGGAGCTATACTAGTTATTTATAGATAAATCTAGAATGTTCCCCCAAGTGCGTACGTGGTCGGGATCTCTAGGTTCACGAGTGCTTCATGCAGCACGGGTTAGGGGAACTTATCGTGACTCTGGTTTTCTCCATGAATCATGGAATTCACGCGGCCTGTGTAGGCAGGTTGAAGGCGCACTGAGTTAGTCGTGGTCAGTCGCCAGCCGAACCTCTAGCGTAAGACAGATCACAGCCACCGGGCTGCTGTAATTTTGATGTCAATATACGCGGCCAGAGCGGACATCTGCAGTCAAGTTTGTGATTGTTCAATCACAGGATCTGTTATTGCTATACTGAAGAAGATTCAAGAGCTTCACCATGAGCTCTATGGGCCCACTCATTCCAGTGCCTATCAAGAAGTTGATTGAGGCCATCCTGGGAGTGGTCTTCTGATTCTGCGAGTTCAATGTTGGAAGGAGCTGAGTGCTGAATATGTCGGTAGGTCTAGGTTAGGACCTCCGTCAAGAGTCCGACGAGTGTCATCCGATCCTGAGAGGATCCAACACTGAAACGTCTGGTGATTCTAGCCAGTGAAGCACATTCTTCTCTTCTTATCTCTCTGGGCTCGTGCATTACTTCATTCATACATGGATCCACAAGCTCGGCCGACATTCTTCTCTTCTTATCTCTCTGTGCTCGTGCATTACTTTATTCATACATGGATACACTAGCTCGGCTGGCATTCCTCTCTTCTTGTGTCTCTGTGCTCGTGCATTACTTCATTCATACATGGATACACAAGCTCGGCCGACATTCTACTCTTCTTATCTCTCTGGGCTCGTGCATTACTTCATTCATACATGGACACACAAGCTCGGCCGACATTCTTCTCTTCTTATCTCTCTGTGCTCGTGCATTACTTCATTCATACATGGATACACAAGCTCGGCCGACATTCTTCTCTTCTTATCTCTCTGGGCTCGTGCATTACTTCATTCATACATGGACACACAAGCTCGGCCGACATTCTTCTCTTCTTATCTCTCTGGGCTCGTGCATTACTTCATTCATACATGGATACACAAGCTCGGCTGACATTCTTCTCTTCTTATCTCTCTGGGCTCGTGCATTACTTCATTCATACATGGATACACAAGCTCTGCTGACATTCTTCTCTTCTTATCTCTCTGGGCTCGTGCATTACTTCATTCATACATGGATACACAAGCTCTGCTGACATTCTTCTCTTCTTATCTCTCTGGGCTCGTGCATTACTTCATTCATACATGGATACACAAGCTCGGCTGACATTCTTCTCTTCTTATCTCTCTGGGCTCGTGCATTACTTCATTCATACATGGATACACAAGCTCTGCTGACATTCTTCTCTTCTTATCTCTCTGGGCTCGTGCATTACTTCATTCATACATGGATACACAAGCTCGGCTGACATTCTTCTCTTCTTATCTCTCTGGGCTCGTGCATTACTTCATTCATACATGGATACACAAGCTCGGCCGACATTCTTCTCTTCTTATCTCTCTGGGCTCGTGCATTACTTCATTCATACATGGATACACAAGCTCGGCCGACATTCTTCTCTTCTTATCTCTCTGGGCTCGTGCATTACTTCATTCATACATGGATACACAAGCTCGGCCGACATTCTTCTCTTCTTATCTCTCTGGGCTCGTGCATTACTTCATTCATACATGGATACACAAGCTCGGCTGACATTCTTCTCTTCTTATCTCTCTGGGCTCGTGCATTACTTCATTCATACATGGATACACAAGCTCGGCTGACATTCTTCTCTTCTTATCTCTCTGGGCTCGTGCATTACTTCATTCATACATGGATACACAAGCTCGGCTGACATTCTTCTCTTCTTATCTCTCTGGGCTCGTGCATTACTTCATTCATACATGGATACACAAGCTCGGCTGACATTCTTCTCTTCTTATCTCTCTGGGCTCGTGCATTACTTCATTCATACATGGATACACAAGCTCGGCCGACATTCTTCTCTTCTTAGTCTCTCTGCGCTCGTGCATTACTTCATTCATACATGGATACACAAGCTCGGCTGACATTCTTCTCTTCTTATCTCTCTGCGCTCGTGCATTACTTCATTCATACATGGATACACAAGCTCGGCCGACATTCTTCTCTTCTTATCTCTCTGTGCTCGTGCATTACTTCATTCATACATGGATACACAAGCTCGGCTGACATTCTTCTCTTCTTATCTCTCTGGGCTCGTGCATTACTTCATTCATACATGGATACACAAGCTCGGCTGACATTCTTCTCTTCTTATGTCTCTGTGCTCGTGCATTACTAAATTCATACATGGATACACAAGCTCGGCTGACATTCTTCTCTTCTTATCTCTCTGGGCTCGTGCATTACTTCATTCATACATGGATACACAAGCTCGGCTGACATTCTTCTCTTCTTATCTCTCTGGGCTCGTGCATTACTTCATTCATACATGGATACACAAGCTCGGCCGACATTCTTCTCTTCTTATCTCTCTGGGCTCGTGCATTACTTCATTCATACATGGATACACAAGCTCGGCCGACATTCTTCTCTTCTTGTGTCTCTGCGCTGATGCATTACTTCATTCATACATGGATACACAAGCTCGGCTGACATTCTTCTCTTCTTATCTCTCTGGGCTCGTGCATTACTTCATTCATACATGGATACACAAGCTCGGCTGATATTCTTCTCTTCTTATCTCTCTGGGCTCGTGCATTACTACATTCATACATGGATACACAAGCTCGGCTGACATTCTTCTCTTCTTATCTCTCTGGGCTCGTGCATTACGTCATTCATACATGGATACACAAGCTCGGCTGACATTCTTCTCTTCTTATCTCTCTGGGCTCGTGCATTACGTCATTCATACATGGATACACAAGCTCTGCTGACATTCTTCTCTTCTTATCTCTCTGGGCTCGTGCATTACTTCATTCATACATGGATACACAAGCTCGGCTGACATTCTTCTCTTCTTATCTCTCTGGGCTCGTGCATTACTTCATTCATACATGGATACACAAGCTCGGCTGACATTCTTCTCTTCTTGTGTCTCTGCGCTCGTGCATTACTTCATTCATACATGGATACACAAGCTCGGCTGACATTCTTCTCTTCTTGTGTCTCTGCGCTCGTGCATTACTTCATTCATACATGGATACACAAGCTCGGCTGACATTCTGCTCTTCTTGTGTCTCTGCAGCTCGTGCATTACTTCATTCATACATGCATACACAAGCTCGGCTGACATTCTGCTCGTCTTGTGTCTCTGCGCTCGTGCATTACTTCATTCATAAATGGATACACAAGCTCGGCTGACATTCTTCTCTTTTTGTGTCTCTGCGCTCGTGCATTACTTCATTCATACATGGATACACAAGCTCGGCCGACATTCTTCTCTTCTTGTGTCTCTGCGCTCGTGCGTTACTTCATTCATACACCACCTACGAATCTAAAATTCGTCCAACGACGACAACCACAGAAACAATATGCGTTATAAACTCATGGAAAATGTGCAATATTCAATAATACATGCCTCACTAAAACTAATGTTGACATCATCATCATCATCATCAAGTGCCGTGACGGCTGGCGTAGGCGTTCATGGCTCTCCATAGATCTCGGTCTTTGGTTTTCTGGATCAACTCTGCTGCTGATATTCCTCCATGCCACCGTCTCAATCCATCCAGCATCACTTCTCTTGGTCTACCTCTGCCTCTCTTCCCCTCGATCTTTCCAGTTGTTACAATGTTGACATGGTAGTCATAATTAGCTCAGGTAGATGTAATATTGCCTGTAGCTCAGGGAAATGTCATATTGCTTGGGGACATCCTTAAATATGGGACAAGTCTAGTCCTGGGACTGCATCGTGGCCATTCAGGTGAGATCTGTTCAGGTGAACCATTGTGACTGTTCGGGGCCGATCTGTTCGGATTGACAGATCGTATGAGGACGGTGTGTATTCAAATGGCGCGCTCGACAAATGTTGAGTTACGGCATGTTGAGTTACGGCATGTTGAGTTGAGTTTAATACAATAATTATTTCCAGAAGTCTACTTCTAATAGTAGAAATTAATAACGGTGAAAGTTATATATGTGAATAGCAGACAATGGAAATAAAATTATATAAAACTGTGCCGGACTTCTGCTATTTCTTGAGGTGTTCAGTTGTCTTCAGACATTGTGTTGTTATTGTTAAGGAATGTTGTGAAATGCTGTGTAGAGAGGATGTTGGTCAAGAAGCCTAGAGACATTCACATAAGTCATAAACAGAGGTGACTATAAAATCAATGTCACACAGCTGTTACATCGAGTATGGAGACTATTCTATACACAACCCACATGTGAAGACAGGATTCGTCAGACTGCGAGGAAGAAATCATTGATGATTCAACGGGCAAGACGGCGTTTACCTGCAAAGCGTTGTGGGACGTCATGAGCACGGCAAGGCACGTAGAGCGCCCTGGTCATCCATTGCACCTGTAATCGACTGCAGTCATGACTTGTCTTGCCAATGGATTCAGATAAACTAAGGTGAGAGAGCGTGGTTGAATAATTGTCAATTTTCTTCCATACTTTAATACAATCCATTGTTCACGTCATTCTTCATCCAAACAAGGCCACATTTTTCCCATTCCGAGTCGTCATGTTGTTTATGCAGTCGACATTGTGGGCGGGGTAAGAGCACTCTAGGTCTTGAACTTCACCGTTTCGCACGCACCCGTCCATTACAAACATGGCATAATATGGACTGTCGTGGACAGAAAAGAGTTAACAGGAAATAAGTCAATAGAGTAGTAGTCACACACTACAACCCACAAGACAAGAAGAGTAAGGTTAACAATAAATCACAGGCAGTTAGTGACACTCATGGAGCTCAACCGTTCACGGGAAATGTAGGGGCCAGAGGCAACAACCTCAGCGAAAAGGCTAGCGAGACTTGTCATTCGGGGCGCGGACATCTTAAGGAACCGACACACAGAGACGTCAGTGATATTTCCATACAAGCTATCTACACGAATATTGAAGAGTTTACAACATCAAGAATATTCACACAACGATCAGTTCATTCTAACAGTCAACGTATCACAATAAGTCTTTTCCTAGACTGTTTAACGACAATCCTAATCCACCAGTAGCATCGATTGTAACCATGGAGGTCATGGCATTAACAAAGGCAACAACCTGACTGGAGACACAGACTTTCACCCAGGCAGGTTGTCTCAACGACTCCATCCATGAGTATGCTTAAAAAAGTCGCTTAAAAGTCGACAGGGTCGACTTCGTTGCACCGGGTTTTATCCCATATGGCTCGGTCTCTTTCCACAGCACAGAAAGCGTCGCACAAAGCACGAACTCCGTAGCTTTTAGCGACGACCCACAGGAGTCTCCGAAACATTTAACTCGTAAACCGAAGGGTGCGGCCCGGAATCGAACCCACAACCTTCGAAGCACGAGTCAAACGGCTTGACCACTTCGCCACAGAGAGTCCCATATGTATGATACTCCATACTCCCATGAGTATGCTAAGAAGATCGAGATGGGCTGGGACAGAAGGCAATGGTTGGGGACACAGACCTTCCTAGATGTTTGTAATTTGCGTCCCATAGTCAAGGACGGTCAAAAATATATTTTGTTTCTAGCAAACGGACATTCTGCCATTAAAAGGATGAAAACATTTAATATTATATTACAAAGAAAAAGAAAAGTGTATTATAAACTTTTACGCATAAAAAAATAATGTCAAAACTTATTCATAAAAATTGAAGAATCCTTAAGTTTTTATCCGAATTTTATGCTAAATTTATTTTTGCAAATTACTGTAGAGAAAGATATCATAGACAATAAAAACTTCTAAATTATTTAAATTACATAATACATTTATTTTACTTCGAGTAATATCCCCTAACAGCTAAATTGTTATTTCCCTTGCTACTCTTTGAAATTAGTTGTGTTACTTTCATTGTGGTTAGTCCACAACCCGTTTAGACAGAATTGTTCATAAAAGTAGTGATTAATCAACGCATTGCTAGCCTGTTGTTGTGATAATTTACATATGCTGTAAGAGACCAAGGATGTAAATATGGGAAGTAAAGTTTATATATATATATATATATATATATATATATATATATATATATATATATATATATATATATATATATATATATATATATATATATATATATATATATATATATATATGAAATGCGGTGGCCTGGAGCGTGAGAAAACTATTTAAATACTTACAGAAATAATATTTTACTCATGAGCGAAGGACTACAAAAGGGGAGTTGGCATAATTTTGGATCAAATGAGTGCTGGGGGAGGGCGGAAGGCGGGGGAGGGGGGAGTTAATGGATTTTGGACAATCTCAGACAGAGTATTATTAATGTCCCTCCTTGACAAACCTCTGGATATTAACATAATACACGCATATGCGCCAACAGCAGACAGTAAGAGGATATAAATATATTTTATAATGAATTAG
Organism: Cepaea nemoralis; assembly: GCA_014155875.1. NCBI lineage: Eukaryota > Metazoa > Mollusca > Gastropoda > Stylommatophora > Helicidae > Cepaea > Cepaea nemoralis. The sequence goes on from JACEFZ010009394.1 coordinate 18,751, forward strand.
ACATACGGTGGGCCAGTGTACACATTTTGAAATGACTGTCATACTGGTGGCAATGTCCTGGGTTCTAGGAATGAGAGAGGTGACAGATAAACGGCATGGTCAGAATACCAAGAAATGATAGGTAACACCTGGTTCACAATCAAATTGATTACGTACTGATTAGAAAGAGATTCAGAAGCAGTTTAGTGGCAGCAACAAGTTCACCAGAAGTAAATGGACATAGTGACCATGTGCCAGTTGTAGGAAAGATGAGATTAAGATTTAAAACTAAAAAGAAAACTCCAAAGAAGTTAGGCCTAACTGTCAGAATCTCTAATGTCTCCAACCGAGATGCAGTAACATCGTTACCCCCGCCAGGCGAATAGTCTCCAACCGGGATGCAGTAACATCGTTACGCCCGCCAGGCGAGTACCAGTTACCTGCCCGCAGGTTGCTGGCTGACGTGATAGTCAGCGGGCAGGCAAGGACAAAGCAAGACGCACGCAGTCCTCGTGACGACAATCACAGAAACAATATGCGTTATAAACTCATGGAAAATGTGCAATATTCAATAATACAAGCCTCACTAAAACTAATGTTGATGTAGCATGATGGAACAGAATCCCCATTTCCAGTCCGACACATTTCATAAATATACTTTAAGTCTTAACGGGGACCATCCCAAATATAAGGGCTATTCTTAGATCGAAGGTTCCAGAACGAGTTGGGGGAGGCGGCGGTATGCACTTGTTTTTGATTGGTTCATAAATAATGAGCCCACGCTATTCCTGGGCCATATTTTAAAATCTAATTAGTAGGAGCGGGAATTTCACCAGGAGCGGTCGCTAGAGTGATGTGATGACCCAACAATGCCCTTAAAGATTCAATAATATTGTTCTCTGGACAACAGGTACCACTTTAAAACATACTTTAATGTTGTGGCTAAACCTAATGTACGAAAGAGAAGAATATAAGAGTATTTTATGAATAATATGTGAAAGTGGAAAACCTAACTTCTGTGCGCCAGAATTCTGAATATTGCTTCTTCAACCTTGACACGTCTTTCACGCTGTATACTCCAAGTGCATATCAATCCCTTGTTGTGACTGGTTGCGTATGCTTGAGGAATGTAGTACACTCATGCAGATTCGCAAACCAAAACCCCTTGTGCATTCTACATGCCTAGGATGACTTATTCTTAAAATCAACTGTACCTTTGCTCTCGTGCGAGTTAACAAATGGCAGTCTGAATGGGAATGAGTGATGAAACATGTACAAGTTCCTTTGTAAAACGCAGAGAATGATGGAGTGAGTGAGTTGGTGATTTAATAAATAGCCTCTCACATTAGTAGAAAGAAAGATGCTTCAAATATCCATATGTAAACAGGACGGTGATGGCACGCCAGAATTGCTAAGTCCATGTGATGCCTGGTCGCTATAAGCTCAAGAGAATTACTATAATTTCTCTTTGAAGTATTACACTGTTACCTCTACTGTTGGATGGTTCATATAAACTAGTTCCTCAGAGAACCATAGGTGTGTGAACCTGTGTTTTAGTTGGCTGAATATAATGTATGGCTCATGCAAACTTACAAGGACTAAACATGTTTTCCACATATGTGCTTGGTGCATATGTGAACTATTGCTATGCAATTGAGCTTCTGTTACCTACTGTGGACATTACTCAGTGGGGAAAGAGCACATGATGATGATGATGTATCTGTGAGACAAGTCTGGTGAAAAAGGGGTGAGGTCTGGCATTGCTGTGTGAATATGGAATAAGACATTCATGCACCAACATCACAGCTATAGGAATGGATGTCTGGTCTGCTAATTTGGTAAATGCCATTAGTTAATACATAATGCATATTGCAGTTGTAAATGCCTATTTTCCATTTCCCTTCACAATGCCTGTCCCATGTTGCTATGTCACAATGATTGCTGTACTGTGTCTGGTCCTCCTTGTGCCCAGGTCTACTGTGGTTCAAACATGGTGGAACTTAGACCACATAAATGCTTGTAATTGTGTTAAGCTACCCTGTCTCAGCATATGGTCTTGTGATTACCACAGTACATCAGAGTGAAATTCACTACATCATCAACCTTAACCTTCCCCATCTCCATCTGTGTATGTTAATGTATGATAACATCATCTTTTAACACATGTGAAGAGATGTTGTGCCATTCTATATATCCACAGAGAACAGGAGGATGGAGGAGAGGCATCCATATATCATCTGGGAAAACTAACCAGTAGTCCCAGAATCCAGAACCAACTCTCTATAAGTGAAATCTTCTAGAACCCACAATATGGGAATTTCCTAGAGACTTTCAGCTCAGCTCTCAAACAGCTGGATATAAATAAGGGAGAAAAATAGTTCTGAAGACTCCAGTGATCATAATTATCAGGATCATCTGAGAATGAAACAACAAGTCTGGTTGTTAACCCCATTCAAGACAACTTGTGAAATGACTGGTGCAATGGATTGTTTAGCTAGGACTTATCTTGGTTAATCTCCAGCCTGGTGCTCACACAGTGTTGAAGAATGTGACTTGAAGTGTAGGTGAGATTGGACTGACTGAGGGGCTGCAGTATATTGGATTTTGTTCCTATCTCTGGGTTTCTTCAGCAAGTCATGTTTTGCATGTACCGAGTATACATCTCCCAATGTCAGGAGAGTGTTATCCTCAACTTTTGAAGTATCCCAGTATCAGCATTCACAGACAGTCTGGTCAACGGTGAGAGACAGTATCATATCATCCTACCAATTCTTGTCTTCAAGAGGAATGAATCTGCCATGAAGCTTATTTTGGGAAAGCTGCTAACTGGAGCTAGTCCAACATCCATGCTGATGATAAAAGGATTCAACAGACCCAGAACAGTAGTTTCTTCCTTGAGTTGCCCATGGATAGGATTTCCTAAATTCCCAAGAGACAGGAGATGAGGATAGAGATAGATACTGTAAACAGAATGATGTAGTGGTGATTAGAGAGGAGAGGTGGATAAGAGTTATTAGTTGGTGGAGTAATGGGGAGGTGGTGTATCATGTTATCTGCATGCATGTTAGCATATTTGTACATTTTGTATGTACCTTGTTGAGGTGTTGACATGACAAATGGGATGAACAATGGTCATCACTAGACTCACCATCAGCTCAATAAACAGTATGATTGAACCAGTGTTTCAAGTACATGTCCCCAGTGAATTTCTTGTACAGTTGCTGTCAAGTGTTGTCTCTGGTGACTGTCTTAAGTGCTGTGGTTGGTTATACATATTGTGAAAAGTCCTGTATAGATGTTGTCAGGTATCTCATGATGTCTATCTTGTACACTTGTGGTGTAAACCAATTCCTTGTGAATGTATGTTCCACTTTTGTCAAGAAACTGTCATGTAGATGTCCTGTCTAACAGATGTAATGTACAGTTATTGTTAAAGTTTGTTTGTCTGCAAAAATTGAAGGACTACTTGAACTGATATAGGTCATACTGACAAAATAAAGAAAGAAGAGATCTAGGTGACGGACGAACAGCACACTGTCAACAGTATAATGAGTGAGAGGGATCCTCAGTTGTACAGGCGCTAATAGTTCAGATCTTTTCTGGCCTTAAGGGAACCTTTTACTTCTTTTATAAATTTCTGTGTAGATACATAGTAGTCTCACAGTGGGGGTTTGAGCCAAAGAAAAATGTTCTCCAAACAAGGCTATTGCGGGAATGATTAGCTCATTTGAGTGACCTCTAGACAAAACGTGCTAAATCATATCCTTTATCTTGTTATTTATTATTCAAGATATATCTCCAGAGAACACTACAAACTAGGTCCTCTGGCAACTCAATCAAACATGTCACATAACTGGGTGGCTCTTTTCGGGATATAGACCCTGGGAAAACCTGGTCACATAACTGGTTGCTCTTTCCAGGCTATAAACCCTGGGAAAAAGAACACTCGTCTCGGATTTAAACCCTGGTAATAACCTGCTAGGGGCTCACATACCTGTTGCCCTGATGACGGGATACAAACTTTGGGTATACCCTGCATAAGACTCACTTTTGGGATCTCTATGTTGGTATTAAAATCCGGGGTGACCTCTCGCAAATCAGACCCAATTCTTGAAGTTTTTATGGTGTTGTTTAATGGACCCTGTCTCTTATATGAGGGCAACTGTCCAGACATGTAAACCCACAATAAATCTCTAGAAGGTTTGATTTCATTAATAGTGATAATATTGCATGTATCACTGTTTTAATATATCAGTTAGGAATTCAATGTAGCAGACTCAAAATGATGTATAAATATCTTATGGGTCAACATAATTGCTTGTATCCATGATATTTGTTTTTCTCAGAATGAATTGATTATTGGCTTGTCAATAATGTTGTATAATTTTGTGCATGCTGGTTGTTCAATATATGTATCCAAAAATTAAGGTACCTGAAACACCAGAGAACACAAATTATTTTAAATATAACTGAGACAGCTATTACAGGGGGAAATTCATTTTTGTCCCTGAAATTAGGACACTTGATCCAGTAGATAATATGGGGCCTACTCCATCCCAAAATTTAATTGCTGGCATGGGTGAGAGAGGGGAAATATTGTTGTAACTACAACATTTTTAATGTCACCACATCACATAGAAATAAGAACTCCTTATATTCTCTTCTCCCCATAACATGCTTGCAACACTGAGAGCAGAGAGTGTGAATCCTGATGGAAAATTTGGGCAACCATTAAGACACCTCACTAATAATCTCTCTCGGTGATAGTCAGTATTCGTACCGGCTAATGTCCAGTGTCGATTCGACATCTGGGTTTATTCTTCAGTTGTGTAATCTTGTCGGTAGCCCTGATCAAGCTGCTGAGAAAGTGAACACAATTGAAATCTCCAGGAGAAAACATCCTTATCAACTCCGTCACTTGCCATTTCTGAAGTAGTGGTATTATTAAGCGTACTTGATACGTAATGGACGAGATGAAGGGAAGATTCTACCTGATGTCATGGGCGGTCATATAAAACCGACCACAGTCTGGTGTCTATAAGACATTAGTCTATTGTTCGATGGTGTAATCTCTCTGGTGTACTAGGATCCACGTCACCAGGAGTTAACTCATTGAATCTCCAGGAAGGCCATCAAAATAACTGGACCCCTAGCCATTCATATGGAAGTGGAGAGCATACGCAAAGTATGTGTCCAGAAAACGATGGATAACCAACCTGATGTCATTGGCATATCATACGACTAGGAGCACATCATGGACAACCTGAAAAATTTCATGAAGAGATATAACAGGATCCGTCTCCGACGTCGGACGTCAATTCATCCTCAGTTGAGAAAGCGTTTCTGCCTTTAAAATGGTGGAGATTAAAGGACGGACAAAGTTGAGAACAACTGATGTCATTCCCCTTTTTCATTCTCAATTGGGAAGACCTTTCTGCCTGGAAAAATGGTAGGAATGTAATAAGGATTACTGTCTCTAAACAGTTAACTCTTATATGGTAGAGCTCACTGCAATTCCAGCAGCTGACACTCTATACACATTGTCTACGATTCAGTGGACTAACGAAAGATCACTGTTCTCAAAAACAGCTGACTCCTTTCAAGATAAAGATCCCTGCAAGTCAGCAGTCGACTCTTTATATAATAAGAACAATGCATTATGCAGTGGAATCTTATATTATTACTGAGATGCGAGGTGTATTCACAGGACCTGGCCAGGCCTATCCTCAAAGTCAGTAAAAATTGGCTTCCAAAATTCCAGTCAATATTGGTAACTAAGAAGCTAACCCACATAATCACACACCTTCAAAGGTAGCTGTGATAATGACGGACTTCTCTATGGATGAGAAGAAACGCCTTATATTCGCCAAAGTAAACGTTTTGCTCATGTGGGAGAGAAAGAACGGATACTTCCCAGTCACTCAAAAGCACTTAGCTAAAGCATGGCTGAAGACAACTAGTTGGAACCTCCACCTGGAATTCTATATTAGTAGTAGTAGATGTCACAGTCTGGCTGCATCTACAAAATTCGGTTGCTACGTTAGAAAATAGAGCAACTAAGGAGAGAAAATGCTGTCACTTCTCACAACACATCAAAATAGAGGCATAACGGAAGGAGAGAATCTCAACCGACAAGCACCTCTAAATCTATGGTAAGACTACAGAAATAAGTCAAAGGAAATATAATGGGAAATTGCTACCATCTGCAAACACAAGAGGCTTATTGGAAAGGTAGACCCTGTGTCCAACGCTAACCAAATCTGCTCTAGTAGGTTTTAGTCTCAAGTTCTGCAGCGGCTGCTATAGTTCACCCGGAAGAGATTGTATTTGCTCCGGTGATGATCAACAATTTTAACCCAGTTCCAAATGCCAAGATTACTGTTGGAGAAAGTGTTCAGTTAACTACACTCTCGCAGGATTATCATTTTCCAGTGGCGAATGGAAGAATGAAGTTCTGATAAGGTGAAATGTTGAGAGATACATGGAATGCAACCATTCTCTCTAAACGTCATCTGGAAGTTGGCTTAATTGCAAAGCCATTACTTCACATAATGAATCTCTATGGAACATTCATACATTACGAGATGGTGTGACTCAGAGAGATCATTTATCACAACAGGAAATATAGCAAGGATGTCAGCAGTGGAACACTGTCAGAGGTAAATAGAAGAGCAGTTCACAGATGAGTGGAGTCAGGACTCCTGATGCTCCCAGTGACTTAAAGGAACATAATGCAGGGCTAACTTCATGGTCTTTGCGTTTGCCACCAAATTCATCAACAGATGCAATGTTGGGGCAGATTTTTTTTTAAGGAGAAAAATCACTTAGTTCCAAATGTACTACTCTAGTAGGGTAAAGGGAGACAGGGAGTAATTGACAAAACCACCTAAGGGATCTGGGAACTGTGGATTCTGCGATCATCTGTCATACCTATGAAAGATCTAAGAGAGGGGCCATGTAGCATGATGGAACAGAATCCCCATTTCCAGTCCGACACATTTCATAAATATACTTTGAGTCTTAACGGGGACCATCCCAAATATAAGGGCTATTCTTAGATCGAAGGTTCCAGAACGAGTTGGGGGAGGCGGCGGTATGCACTTGTCTTTTGATTGGTTCATAAATAATGAGCCCACGCTATTCCTGGGCCATATTTTAAAATCTAATTAGTAGGAGCGGGAATTTCACCAGGAGCGGTCGCTAGAGTGATGTGATGACCCAACAATGCCCTTAAAGATTCAATAATATTGTTCTCTGGACAACAGGTACCACTTTAAAACATACTTTAATGTTGTGGCTAAACCTAATGTACGAAAGAGAAGAATATAAGAGTATTTTATGAATAATATGTGAAAGTGGAAAACCTAACTTCTGTGCGCCAGAATTCTGAATATTGCTTCTTCAACCTTGACACGTCTTTCACGCTGTATACTCCAAGTGCATATCAATCCCTTGTTGTGACTGGTTGCGTATGCTTGAGGAATGTAGTACACTCATGCAGATTCGCAAACCAAAACCCCTTGTGCATTCTACATGCCTAGGATGACTTATTCTTAAATCAACTGTACCTTTGCTCTCGTGCGAGTTAACAAATGGCAGTCTGAATGGGAATGAGTGATGAAACATGTACAAGTTCCTTTGTAAAACGCAGAGAATGATGGAGTGAGTGAGTTGGTGATTTAATAAATAGCCTCTCACATTAGTAGAAAGAAAGATGCTTCAAATATCCACTATGTAAACAGGACGGTGATGGCACGCCAGAATTGCTAAGTCCATGTGATGCCTGGTCGCTATAAGCTCAAGAGAATTACTATAATTTCTCTTTGAAGTATTACACTGTTACCTCTACTGTTGGATGGTTCATATAAACTAGTTCCTCAGAGAACCATAGGTGTGTGAACCTGTGTTTTAGTTGGCTGAATATAATGTATGGCTCATGCAAACTTACAAGGACTAAACATGTTTTCCACATATGTGCTTGGTGCATATGTGAACTATTGCTATGCAATTGAGCTTCTGTTACCTACTGTGGACATTACTCAGTGGGGAAAGAGCACATGATGATGATGATGTATCTGTGAGACAAGTCTGGTGAAAAAGGGGTGAGGTCTGGCATTGCTGTGTGAATATGGAATAAGACATTCATGCACCGACATCACAGCTATAGGAATGGATGTCTGGTCTGCTAATTTGGTAAATGCCATTAGTTAATACATAATGCATATTGCAGTTGTAAATGCCTATTTTCCATTTCCCTTCACAATGCCTGTCCCATGTTGCTATGTCACAATGATTGCTGTACTGTGTCTGGTCCTCCTTGTGCCCAGGTCTACTGTGGTTCAAACATGGTGGAACTTAGACCACATAAATGCTTGTAATTGTGTTAAGCTACCCTGTCTCAGCATATGGTCTTGTGATTACCACAGTACATCAGAGTGAAATTCACTACATCATCAACCTTAACCTTCCCCATCTCCATCTGTGTATGTTAATGTATGATAACATCATCTTTTAACACATGTGAAGAGATGTTGTGCCATTCTATATATCCACAGAGAACAGGAGGATGGAGGAGAGGCATCCATATATCATCTGGGAAAACTAACCAGTAGTCCCAGAATCCAGAACCAACTCTCTATAAGTGAAATCTTCTAGAACCCACAATATGGGAATTTCCTAGAGACTTTCAGCTCAGCTCTCAAACAGCTGGATATAAATAAGGGAGAAAAATAGTTCTGAAGACTCCAGTGATCATAATTATCAGGATCATCTGAGAATGAAACAACAAGTCTGGTTGTTAACCCCATTCAAGACAACTTGTGAAATGACTGGTGCAATGGATTGTTTAGCTAGGACTTATCTTGGTTAATCTCCAGCCTGGTGCTCACACAGTGTTGAAGAATGTGACTTGAAGTGTAGGTGAGATTGGACTGACTGAGGGGCTGCAGTATATTGGATTTTGTTCCTATCTCTGGGTTTCTTCAGCAAGTCATGTTCTGCATGTACCGAGTATACATCTCCCAATGTCAGGAGAGTGTTATCCTCAACTTTTGAAGTATCCCAGTATCAGCATTCACAGACAGTCTGGTCAACGGTGAGAGACAGTATCATATCATCCTACCAATTCTTGTCTTCAAGAGGAATGAATCTGCCATGAAGCTTATTTTGGGAAAGCTGCTAACTGGAGCTAGTCCAACATCCATGCTGATGATAAAAGGATTCAACAGACCCAGAACAGTAGTTTCTTCCTTGAGTTGCCCATGGATAGGATTTCCTAAATTCCCAAGAGACATGAGATGAGGATAGAGATAGATACTGTAAACAGAATGGTGTAGTGGTGATTAGAGAGGAGAGGTGGATAAGAGTTATTAGTTGGTGGAGTAATGGGGAGGTGGTGTATCATGTTATCTGCATGCATGTTAGCATATTTGTACATTTTGTATGTACCTTGTTGAGGTGTTGACATGACAAATGGGATGAACAATGGTCAGCACTAGACTCACCATCAGCTCAATAAACAGTATGATTGAACCAGTGTTTCAAGTACATGTCCCCAGTGAATTTCTTGTACAGTTGCTGTCAAGTGTTGTCTCTGGTGACTGTCTTAAGTGCTGTGGTTGGTTATACATATTGTGAAAAGTCCTGTATAGATGTTGTCAGGTATCTCATGTATGTCTATCTTGTACACTTGTGGTGTAAACCAATTCCTTGTGAATGTATGTTCCACTTTTGTCAAGAAACTGTCATGTAGATGTCCTGTCTAACAGATGTAATGTACAGTTATTGTTAAAGTTTGTTTGTCTGCAAAAATTGAAGGACTACTTGAACTGATATAGGTCATACTGACAAAATAAAGAAAGAAGAGATCTAGGTGACGGACGAACAGCACACTGTCAACAGTATAATGAGTGAGAGGGATCCTCAGTTGTACAGGCGCTAATAGTTCAGATCTTTTCTGGCCTTAAGGGAACCTTTTACTTCTTTTATAAATTTCTGTGTAGATACATAGTAGGTCTCACAGTGGGGGTTGAGCCAAAGAAAAATGTTCTCCAAACAAGGCTATTGCGGGAATGATTAGCTCATTTGAGTGACCTCTAGACAAAACGTGCTAAATCATATCCTTTATCTTGTTATTTATTATTCAAGATATATCTCCAGAGAACACTACAAACTAGGTCCTCTGGCAATTCAATCAAACATGTCACAGTTGACATGGTAGTCATAATTAATTCTGGTAGATATAATATTGCCTTTAGCTCAGGGAAATATCATATTGCTTGGGGACATCCATAAATATGGGACAAGTCTAGTCCTAGGACTGCATCGTGACCATTCAGGTGAGATCTTTTCAGGTGAACCATTGTGACTGTTCGGGGCCGATCTGTTCGGATTGACAGATCGTATGTGAGCCCGTTGTGTATTCAAATGGCGAGCTCGACAAATGATGAGTTACGGCGTTCTGAGCTGAGTTGAGTTTAATACAATAATTATTTCCAAAAGTCTACTTGTAATAGTAGAAATTAATAACGGTGAAAGTGATATATTTGAATAGCAGACAATGGAAATAAAATGATATATGTGAATAGCAGACAATGGAAATAAAATGATATAAAACTGTGCCGGACTTCTGTTATTTCTTGAGGTGTTCAGTTGTCTTCAGACATTGTGTTGTTATCGTTAAGGAATGTTGTGAAATGCTGTGTAGAGAGGATGTTGGTCTACAAGCCTAGAGGCATTCACATAAGTCATAAAAAGAGGTGACTTTAAAATTAATGTCACACAGCTGTTACATCGAGTATGCAGACTATTCTATTCACAACCAACATGTGAAGACAGGATTTGTCAGACTGCGAGGAAGAAATCATTGATGATTCAACGCACAAGACGGCATTTACCTGCGAAGCGTTGGGGAACGTAATGAGCACTGCAAGGCACGTAGAGCGGCCTGGACATCCACTGCACCTGTAGTTGACTCCAGTCTTGACTTGTCTTACCTCTGGATTCAGATGAACTCAGGTGAGAGAGCGTAGTTAAAGAATTGTCAATTTTCTTCCTCACTTAAATACAATTCATCGCGCAAGTCATTCGTCATCCAAACAAGGCCACATTTTTTCCCATTCCGAGTCGTCATGTTGTTTATGCAGTCGACATGGTGGGCGGGGTAAGAGCACTCTAGGTCTTGAACTCCACCGTTTCGCACGCACCCGTCCATTACAAACATGGCATAGTATGGACTGTCGTGGACAGAAAAGAGTTAACAGGACAAAAGTCAGTAGAGTAGTAGTCACACACTACAACCCACAAGACAAGAAGAGTAAGGGTTAACAATAAATCACAGACAGTTAGTGACACTCAAGGAGCTCAAAAGCTCACGGGAAATGTTAGGGGTCAGAGGTAACAACCTCCGAGGAAAGGGTAGCAAGACTTGTCATTCGGGGCGCGGACATCTTAAGGAACAGACACACAGAGACGTCAGTGATATTTCCATACAAGCTATATACACGAATATTGAAGAGTTTACAACATCAAGAATTAACACAAAGATCAGTTAATTCTAGCAGTCAACGTAACGCCGTAAGTCTTTTCCTATACGGTTTAAAGACAATTCTAATCCACCAGTAGCATCGAGAGTAACCATGGAGGTCATGGCATTAACAGAGGCAACAGCCTGCCTGGAGACACAGACTTTCACTCAGGCGTGTTGTCTCAACGACTCCATCCATGAGCGAGCTAAGAAGATCGAGATGGGCTGGGCCAGAAGGCAATGCCTGGGGACACAGATCTTCCTATACGTTTGTAATTTGCGTCCCATTGTCAAGGACGGTCAAAAATGTATTTCATCTGCTATTGTAGTCCCTGCCATTAAAAGGATGAAAACACTTAATATTATCCTACAAAGAAATAGAAAAGTCCATTATTACCTTTTACTCATACAAAAATAATTCAAAATATTTTCATAAATATTGAAGATTCCTTAAATTCTTTTCTGTCATTTATGCTGAATTTACTTCGTTCAAATTAATGTAAAGAAGATTTTACAGACAATAAAAAATTTCTAAACAAATTTAAATTAAACAATACATTTATTTTATTTCGAGTAATTTCCCTTAACTGTTACGTTGTTATATCCCTTTGTGCATTTGTACTTAGTTGTGTTACTTTCATTATGGTCAGTCCACAACCCGTTTAGACAAAATTGTTCATAAAAGTGGTGATTAATCAACGCATTGCTAGCCTGTTTTTATTATAATTTACATATGCTGTAAGAGACCAAGGATATAAATATGGGAAGTAAAGTTTTATGATTTCTTGCCTTATTCATAATAACAATTTTTTGTTAATATATATTGTGAAATGCGGTGGCCTGGAGCGTGAGAAAACTATTTAAATACTTACAGAAAAAATACTTTACTGACGAGGGAAGGACTACTGTCAAAGACTTAGGAGAGAGTTGTAAGCTCAAGAGAGCTAAAGAGAACTCAGGGCAAGTAACATAACAATACAGGAGACCAGACAGAAGAGACACAAATGCTATAAATAGCTATAACAGGACACACTTGAGTCAACAAAGAGGGCAACCAGTACAGGTGAGCTGGGGTTACCCAAGAGACGGGGAAACCCACCTCACGAGGGAGGACCAAGTAATTACTGGTCAGCACAGCCCAGTGCCCAGCACGTAAACTTAGGAATGCACGCTGAGCAAATTGCCGTGGCTGAACACGCCACGCTCAGCGGGCTCAGACAGGACTGGACGGCTTAGCGATCAGCCGTGTATCCGCTGGGGATACCTTGTAGTTATTAAGGACAGTATAATAGTGATATAGTTTAGCTTAGCTTCAGTAGTTATATATTAATATCATCTCCTCATTCCATCTTATCTTCATCACATCCTACGATGTTTAATACCGTTGTGGTATTCCGCTCGTGGAGCTATTGTGTGATCAACTCCGAATAAAAATGTATCCTTTTGCAAATTATACGAGTTGTCACTTTCGTGTAGTGCAAAAGAAGGGAGTCCTTGTACGTAGACAAACAAACTGTAGCCACCAGAACTTGACTGTGTCTAGTAGACAAAATGTAGCCACCAGACCTGAACTGTGTCTAGTAGACAAACTGTAGCCACCAGACCTGGACTGTGTCTAGTAGACAAACTGTAGCCAAGAGACCTGGACTGTGTCTAGTAGACAGACTGTAGCCAAGAGACCTGGACAGTGTCTAGTAGACAAACTGTAGCCAAGAGACCTGGACAGTGTCTAGTAGACAAACTGTAGCCAAGAGACCTGGACAGTGTCTAGTAGACAAACTGTAGCCAAGAGACCTGGACAGTGTCTAGTAGACAAACTATAGCCACTAGACCTGGACTGTGTCTAGGAGACAAACAAACGGTAGTCACCAGAACTGGACTGTGTCTAGTAGACAAAATGTAGCCACCAGACCTGGACTGTGTCTAGTAGACAGACTGTAGCCACCAGACCTGGACTGTGTCTAGTAGACAGACTGTAGCTATCAGACCTGGACTGTGTCTACTAGACAAACAAACGGTAGCCACCAGAACTGGACTGTGTCTAGACACTGCCGGTGCGCTGAGGGCTGGGGTAATGGTATAAACCGCCGTACCGCATAGTTGGCCTTCAATGTTGACTTCTCGTTCAGAAAGTAATGGCAAACTACTACATGTACAATTGTCTGGAAGATACACTTGGAATAATTACATCGCCGTGCATACAACATACAACATGTGTAAATGATGTTTACGTGCCAGTTTTCTGAGGTCTTGTTTGTCTACGAGACACAGTCCAGTTCTGGTGGCTACAGTCTGTCTACTAGACACAGTCCATGCCTGGTGGCTACAGTCTGTCTACTAGACACATTCCAGGTCTGGTAGCTACAGTCTGTCTAATAGACACAGTCCAGGCCTCGTGGCTACAGTTTGTCTACTAGACACAGTCCAGTTCTAGTGGCTACAGTCTGTCTACTGGACACAGTCCAGGTCTCGTGGCTACAGTCTGTCTACTAGGCACAGTCCATGCCTGGTGGCTACAGTCTGTCTACTAGACACATCCCAGGTCTGGTGGCTACAGTCTGTCTAATAGACACAGTCCAGGCCTCGTGGCTACAGTTTGTCTACTAGACACAATCCAGGTCTGGTGGCTACAGTCTGTCTACTAGGCACAGTTTAGGTCTGATGGCTACATTTTGTCTAATAGACACAGTCCAGTTCTGGTGGCTACCGTTTGTTTGTCTACTAGACACAATCTAGGTTTGGTGGCTACAGTTTGTCTACTAGACACAGTCCAGACCTGGTGGCTACAGTTTGTCTACTAGACACAGTCCAGGTCTCGTGGCTACAGTCTGTCTACTAGACACAGTACATGCCTGGTGGCTACAGTCTGTCTACTAGACACATTCCAGGTCTGGTGGCTACAGTCTGTCTTCTAGACACAGTCCAGGCCTCGTGGCTACAGTCTGTCTACTAGACACAGTCCAGGTCTGGTGGCTACAGTCTGTCTACTAGACACAGTCCAGTTCTGGTGGCTACAGTTTGTCTACTAGACACAATTCAGGTCTGGTGGCTACATTTTGGCTACTAGACACAGTCCAGTTCTGGTGGCTACAGTTTGTTTGTCTACTAGACACAATCTAGGTTTGGTGGCTATAGTTTGTCTACTAGACACTGTCCAGGTCTGGTGGCTACAGTTTGTCTACTAGACACATTCCAGGTCTGGTGGCTACAGTCTGTCTACTAGACACATTCCAGGTCTGGTGGCTACAGTCTGTCTTCTAGACACAGTCCAGGCCTCGTGGTTACAGTTTGTCTACTAGACACAGTGCAGGTCTGGTGGCTACATTTTGTCTACTAGACACAGTCCAGTTCTGGTGACTACCGTTTGTTTGTCTCCTAGACACAGTCCAGGTCTGGTGGCTACTGTCTGTCTACTAGACACAGTTCAGGTCTGGTGGCTACAGTTTGTTGGTCTACTAGACACAGTCTAGGTCTGGTGGCTATAGTTTGTCTACTAGACACTGTCCAGGCCTCTTGGCTACGGTTTGTCTACTAGACACAGTTCAGGTCTGGTGGCTACATTTTGTCTACTAGACACAGTCATGTTCTGGTGGCTACAGTTTTTTTGTCTACTAGACACAGTCTAGGTCTGGTGGCTATAATTTGACTATTAGATACTCTCCAGGTCTGGTGGCTACAGTTTGTCTACTAGACACAGTCCAGGTCTGGTGGCTACAGTTTGTCTACTAGACACAGTCCAGGTCTGGTGGCTACAGTTTGTTTGTCTACTAGACACAGTCCAGTTCTGGTGGCTACAGTTTGTTTGTCTACTAGACACAGTTCAGATCTTGTGGCTACAGTTTGTTTGTCTACTAGACACAGTCCAGTTCTGGTGGCTACAGTTTTTTTGTCTACTAGACACAGTCTAGGTCTGGTGGCTATAATTTGACTATTAGACACTCTCCAGGTCTGGTGGCTACAGTTTGTCTACTAGACACAGTCCAGGTCTGGTGGCTACAGTTTGTCTACTAGACACAGTCCAGTTCTGGTGGCTACAGTTTGTTTGTCTACTAGACACAGTCCAGGTCTGGTGGCTACAGTTTGTCTACTAGACACAGTCCAGTTCTGGTGGCTACAGTTTGTTTGTCTACTAGACACAGTTCAGATCTTGTGTCTACAGTTTGTTTGTCTACTAGACACAGTCCAGTTCTGGTGGCTACAGTTTGTTTGTCTACTAGACACATTCTAGGTCTTGTGGCTACCGTTTGTCTAGGAGACACAGTCCAGGTCTGGTGGCTACAGTTTGTCTACTAGACACAGTTCAGGTCTGGTTGCTACAGTCTGTCTACTAGACACAGTCCAGTTCTGGTGGCTACAGTTTGTTCGTCTACTAGACACAGTCCAGATCTGGTGGCTACAGTTTGTCTACTAGACACAGTCCAAGTCTGGTGGCTACAGTTTGTCTACTAGACACAGTCCAGGTCTGGTGGCTACAGTTTGTCTACTAGACACAGTCCAAGTCTGGTGGCTACAGTTTGTCTACTAGACACAGTCCAGGTCTGGTGGCTACAGTTTGTCTACTAGACACTGTCCAGGTCTGGTGGCTACAGTTTGTCTACTAGACACAGTCCAGGTCTGGTGGCTACAGTTTGTCTACTAGACACAGTCCAGGTCTGGTGGCTACAGTTTGTCTACTAGACACAGTCCAGGTCTGGTGGCTACAGTTTGTCTACTAGACACAGTCCAGGTCTGGTGGCTACAGTTTGTCTACTAGACACAGTCCAGGTTTGGTGGCTACAGTTTGTCTACTAGACACAGTCCAAGTCTGGTGGCTACAGTTTGTCTACTAGACACAGTCCAAGTCTGGTGGCTACAGTTTGTCTACTAGACACAGTTCAGGTCTGGTGGCTACAGTTTGTCTACTAGACACAGTTCAGGTCTGGTGGCTACAGTTTGTCTACTAGACACAGTTCAGGTCTGGTGGCTACAGTTTGTCTACTAGACACAGTTCAGGTCTGGTGGCTACAGTTTATCTACTAGACACAGTTCAGGTCTGGTGGCTACAGTTTGTCTACTAGACACAGTTCAGGTCTGGTGGCTACAGTTTGTCTACTAGACACAGTTCAGGTCTGGTGGCTACAGTTTGTCTACTACACACAGTCCAGGATTGGTGGCTACAGTTTGTCTACTAGACACAGTCCAGGTCTGGTGGCTACAGTCTGTTTACGTGCGTATATTTAAGTAGGGAGTATCCGTTACGAAGTGGTTATGTCGCCAGCATGGCGCTGTGAAGGTTAGGGATTCGAATGTATGGTTCATTAATGAAGATTTCTCGGAGACTCCTGGGGGTCGTCGCTGGAGCTACGAAGTTCGTGCTTTGTGTGACGCTTTCTGCAAGCCGCCCTCGCAGAAAGAGACGAAGTCATATGGAATAAAACCCGGTGCAATGAAGTTCGCCCACTTGCCTTTACAACCTTTTTTTTTCTTGTTAATTTAAATATATTTGCCACAGAAAGTCAAAACAAAGAACTTAAAATATAAAAAAAGGTAATGGTTATTACAAAGAAAAATTGTATACCCAAATGTAACATCAAAGTTAATGAAACCATTCTGAAAGAAGTCAATGTATTTAAGTATTTATGTACCTTAATAACGGCTGATGAAGATGTATTTAAATAGTTAAATGTAGAAGAGCCTAAGCAAAGGCAACATTTTACAAGATGGAGAATTTTCTCCACAATTTATCTTGGTCAGTCTGGCTGATGAAAAGAGTTCTTAAGAGCTATATTGACTACATTGTTATGTTCGAAAGTGAATCGTGGACAATTCACAGACAAGTGGGGAATTATGTGGAAGCTGTGGAGATGTGGGTTTGTGGAAGAATGATAAGAACACCGTGGACAGGCAGAAAGAGCAATGAAGAGATCTTGCAAGAAGTGAACTCACAAAGAAAACTGGTTACTCGCATCAGAAGAGAACAGTCTGTTGTGCATGTCAAGAGAAGAGGACAGTCTGTTGGGCATGTCAAGAGAAGAGGACAGTCTGTTGGGCATGTCAAGAGACTAGGACAGTCTGTTGGGCATGTCAAGATAAGAGGACAATCTGTTGGGCATGTCAAGAGAAGAGGACAGTCTGTTGGGTATGTCAAGAGAAGAGGACAGTCTGTTGGGCATGTCAAGAGAAGAGGACAGTCTGTTGGGCATGTCAAGAGAAGAGGACAGTCTGTTGGACATGTCAAGAGAAGAGGACAGTCTGTTGGGCATGTCAAGATAAGAGGACAGTCTTTTGGACATGTCAAGAGAAGAGAACAGTCTGTTGGGCATGTCAAGAGAAGAGGACAGTCTGTTGGGCATGTCAAGAGAAGAGGACAATCTGTTGGACATGTCAAGATAAGAGGACAGTCTGTTGTGCATGTCAAGAGAAGAGGACAGTCTGTTGGGCATGTCAAGAGAAGAGGACAATCCGTTGGGCATGTCAAGAGAAGAGGACAATCTGTTGGGCATGACAAGATAAGAGGACAATCTGTTGGGCATGTCAAGAGAAGAGGACAGTCTGTTGGGCATGTCAAGAGAAGAGGACAATCTGTTGGGCATGTCAAGAGAAGATGACAGTCTGTTGGGCATGTCAAGAGAAGAGGACAGTCTGGTGGGCATGTCAAGAGAAGAGGACAGTCTGTTGGGCATGTCAAGAGAAGAGGAAAGCTGCAGTATGCCGTGACAACCGGAATGTTTTAGGGAGAAGAGAGGCAGGGGGGACCAAGAGAGAAGATGTCGGACAGTCTGGCATCATATCATGATAGAACGTCGGTATTAGAAATGATTATCAGTACAAACGACAGAAGGCTGTGAACAGACGAGATCACCAACACCACACGACATGGACTATAAGACAAAGAGTTAAGTATGTGTGTATATACATGTATATGTATGTATTTGTGTGTGCCACTGTAACTTTAATTGTGCATGAAGCCCGCGCATGTTGTCTGGACATTAAGATATGCAAAATGCACATTTGTCCTACGTGCATAACCATAAACATTGTTCTTTGGTACCGACAAGTTATTATATATGTTCAACCCTGTTCACAGTTAATTAAATCATAACTGAGGCAACTCATCTATTTTGTTTTTAAATTATTATTTAGTTCGGTTTCGTTGGTTACATTCCTGTCTCTGCCAGGCTGCTGTCACCTTGTCGTGACAGGGTTGTAGTGTGTGCTCTTTGGTACGAGACAAGTTATTACATATTTTCAACCTTGTTCACAATAATTAGGTCATAATTCCCGAAACTAATCTATTTTAGTTATTATACTTCGGTCTTGTTGACTACATTCCTGTCTTTGCCCGGATGCTGTCACCTTATCGTGATAGGGTTGTAGTGTGTGTTCATTAGTACAAGATATTTCATATTTTTAACCTTACTCAAATTAACTTGGTCATAATTGTCGCAATTTGCAGGTTATTACATATTTTCAACCTTTTTCACAATAATTATTTCATAATTGCCGCAATTAATCTTTTTTTTTTAAATTCTTATTTAGTACGGCTTTGTTGGCTACTTATGTCTTTGCCTGGCTGCTGTTACCTTGTCGTGATAGGGTCGCAGTGTGTGTTATAACCACCGTCCTAGGGGATAGTGACAGGGTCGCAGTGTGTGTTATAACCACCGTCCTAGGGGGTAGTGACAGGGTCGCAGTGTGTGTTATAACCACCGTCCTAGGGGGTAGTGACAGGGTCGCAGTGTGTGTTATAACCATCGTCCTAGGTGATAGTGACAGGGTCGCAGTGTATGTTATAACCATCGTCCTAGGGAGTAGTGACAGGGTCGCAGTGTGTGTTATAACCATCGTCCTAGGTGATAGTGACAGGGTCGCAGTGTGTGTTATAACCATCGTCCTAGGGAGTAGTGACAGGGTCGCAGTGTGTGTTATAACCAGCGTCCAAGGGGATAGTGACAAGGTCGCAGTGTGTGTTATAACCACCGTCCTAGGGGGTAGTGACAGGCGCAGTTTCATCTACTCCCGACATACCCAGTCCAGGGTTCGAAATAAGCTGAGGTGATTTGGAAGTTTATACTTCACCTCGACACCGCAAGGTATAAGAGGAACTTGATGAGATGATGAGATGATTTGGAAGTAGGCCGCTTTGCGTTGATGTTCATAGTATGAGACGACGGCGTTAAGAAAGCAATGACAAACTGCTGGAATAAAATTCTGAAGTAAATCACAAACAGACACTAAATTCTGGGGCTGGTTGCAAAACCCCGTGAAGTTTATCCAGCTAACTGTGATTACGGTTTAGTTTGTTGTTTGTATGTGTAATCCTATCTGGCTAAACGGAATCCATATATTGCTCCTTGTTTGTTTTCTATTTGTTTTGTTGTGAAAATTTATATAAAAACGTATTGCCATATGTACATATTGTTAGTGAGTGGTTTGTTTGTTTGTTTGTTTGTTTGTTTTTTCATTTTCATTCTGTTTTTGTTCCGTTGAAGAGATCAGAATGATGTAGAAAACCTAATAACCTTAACCGAAAATAATAGTGAGAATCACAACTTATATCTTAACATGGCAAAAACAAAGATAATGCATACAGATAAAATTACTATGGAGAAAGAAATATGTTAATGAGGAAAAATTGGAGGTGTTGGAAAATTTTGAATATCATAGGTCATTGATTACCAACAATGGTGACACAATGAAAGAATTTAAAAGACGAATATGTATTGCTCTTCAAATACTAAAACAACTGAATAAATTGTGGAGTGGGACAGATAGAACTTGTGATTTGTGATTTTTAATCTTTCCCATTGCAACATACGCCTGTGAGACCCGGACACTTGCTAAACAAGCTGATCAGCGCATAAATGCCTTTGAATATAAATGTTATAGAGAGTTCTAAGAATATCCTGGATAAAGAAAAGAACAAATGCATCAATACTTCAAGAGCTGAATATTGAAGGAGGTTGGCTATCAAAGACGATAAAATAAAAAAATTTGAAATATTTTGGTCACTTGAAACGTCACGAAAGTTTGGAGAGAACAATAATGGATGGGTATATACCTGGGAAGAGAGGAAGAGGAAGGCTAAAGAGAAGATGGGTGCAGGATGGGGCGAATGATCTCCAGAGATGGGTGTATCGGACGCGGGATATCTTGCTTATTCTCGAGAAGTTTTCCGGAAGGTTGTTATGGGAGCGAGGTTCTGCAAAGTTCATGCTACTGGATGAATGAAGAGGTCACGGGAAATCACTAACATAGAGTAACGGACGACAATGATTGGCCAAACTCTGCGCAGTGAATCAATACGTCATAGGCGGAAGTGTTTTACAGTAACAACAAACAAAGAATACATAAAGTACTGTGGTCTTCAAAAGACCACACAATAAAACATCAAACTGACCACATCTGTACCAACAAGAAATGTAGATCATCTGTGTACGTCGTAAGCCTTGTTAGAGTCACGGACATAGATGCAGATCATCATCTGTTTATAAGTAAAATTAAACTGAAACTCAAGAGGAACATAACATCTTATAAACAAAGAAATCAATACAATGGGATATCTCAGAAATTAAGAAACTAAAGAAGAGTTTATAGACACAGTCTCTAGAAGAACCCTGCACATCAACAGTTAGCAGACGAAGTGAGTACAGAAGACTGCCACAGCAAGCTAAATAATTCGGAGCGAATCATGTGCAGATATTATGTGAGAAAGTGAAGGAAAATATGTACCATAGATACAACCGGAAACTATAAAAAGTTGAAGAAAGAAGCTAATTTATTTTGACTTTCTCAAATTTCCTAGAGTATGACAACTACTGTTGCCTTTTACGAGAGGACTTCAAATTAAAACCCTGATTATTTTGGTGAATATCTTCTGAAAAAAAAAAAAACAACAAATGTATCATTTTTCGATGTACTCACCAGTTAATTGCAAGTCCTCCAGCGCCGATAAAGTGCTAGGATTCCTGTAGAAGAAAAAAAAAACATGCTCTTTGTCGCGTCTGTAACCATTCATGCACCACCTGCAGAACCTTTTCACGGAAGTCACGCTGTTTTACAACTTCCTATTCCACTCCTACACTTGAGTAGTAGTAAATCTTTCTTTATTTTCCAAGAGATGAGAATTGGGCACGCAGGCCAGTCTGACATTCTGCACTTCTTCTCTATGGACAGACAGGCATGCATCACCATAATGGACCTTCATTCGCAGATGAATTTATATAGGTTTCATTCCTTCACTGATCAAACCATCGATAATAGAACGCTACCCCTCTATGGTGTATGTCAAAAGAAGGCCGGCCATCTTTAAACTGTCCTTATGACATCTCCGTGTTCTTCTGTACCGTGATGTCACATGCTTAACACTCTTGACATCGTTAATAACAATACTGACAGATTACAAGACAATGGCGTGGTTATTTTATTTTCTATCATATTTTCATGGTCTTTCATTTGAAGCCGTGTCGTTGAAAAGGGGAACGAAAACATAAACCATGGATACAACTGAAAACCATTAAAAATAAAAGAAAGAAACTGAAGTTAATTTATTTTGAATTCCATAAATTTCCTAGAGCGTAACAACTACTCTCGCCTTCTATATTCTTAATTTATTATCTGTATCTGTTCCTCTATGGTTGTATATACCGATTCCCAAATGGTATATGATTCCGTGTCTCGAAGCATCGCTTCACTAAGGAAGATCGGGCTATCATTTGCTTGATTTATTATCATTATGTTTGTCTTTCCCCAATGATTTTTTTCCTAATTGTTGTGATCTCCTATCCCAGGCGTTTAATTTATTCTGCATCTGATTTCTCTTGTGGGACAAGATGGCAGTGTCAGCGAAATCCAGAGCATCGGATGTTTACCAACGAGCGTTCTTTCCATTCGGCCATGCTGGCCTCCCCTAAACTTGTTATATTAGTATCCTTATCATCTGTCTGCACACCAATCAGCCAGACATGGGACAACGGATACTCACGCAAACCTCAGTCCGGTATGACATCACACTGAGGTTGGACAACAGGATGTCTTTATCCGACATACAGGACTCTGTATTCTCTTTGTTAGAAGGCAACACACGAGCGTGACCCTGGGTTTAAATGTGTGATCCTGTGACACATGTGGGGTCCCGTTAAACATATGGCGTCCCGTGACACATGTGGGGTCCCGTGAAACATGTGGGGTACCGTGAAACGCGTGGCGTCCCGTGACACATGTGTGGTCCCGTTAAACATATGGCGTCCTGTGACACATGTGGGGTCCCGTTAAACATGTGGGGTACCGTTAAACATATGGCGTCCCGTGATACATGTGGGGTCCCGTTAAACATATGGCGTCCTGTGACACATGTGGGGTCCCGTGAAACATGTGGGGTACCGTGAAACACGTGGCGTCCCGTGACACATGTTGGATCCCGTGAAACATGTGGGGTACCGTAAAACACGTGGCGTCCCGTGACACATGTGGGGTACCGTGAAACATGTGGGGTCCCGTGACACATGTGGGGTATCGTGAAACATGTGGGGTATCGTGAAACATGTGGGGTACCGTGAAACATGTGGGGTATCGTGAAACATGTGGGGTACTGTGACACATGTGGGGTCCCGTGAAACATGTGGGGTACTGTGACACATGTGGTGTCCCGTGAAACATATGGGGTACCGTGAAACACGTGGCGTCCAGTGACACATGTGGGGTACCGTGAAACATGTGGGGTCCCGTTAAACATATGGGGTCCCGTGACACATGTGGCGTCCCGTGAAACATGTGGGGTACCGTGAAACATGTGGGGTATCGTGAAACATGTGGGGTATCGTGAAACATGTGGGGTACCGTGAAACATGTGGGGTATCGTGAAACATGTGGGGTCCCGTGAAACATGTGGGGTACCGTTAAACATATTGCGTCCCGTGACACAAGTGGTGTCCCGTGAAACATGTGGGGTCCCGTTAATCATGTGTGATCCCGTGACACATGTGGGATCCCGTGAAACCTGTGGCGTCCCGTGACACATGTGAGTCCCGTTAAACATGTGGCGTCCCGTGGCACATGTGGGGTCCCGTGAAACATGTGGGGTCCCGTGAAACATATGGGGTAACGTGAAACACGTGGCGTCCCGTGACACATGTCGGGGTCCCTTAAAACATGTGGGGTACCGTTTAACATATGGCTTCCCGTGACACAAGTGGGGTCCCCTGAAACATGTGGGGTACCGTTAAACATATGGCGTCCCGTGACATATGTGGGGTCCCGTGAAACATGTGGGGTCCCGTTAAACATGTGTGATCCCGTGACACTTGTGGGGTCCCGTGAAACATGTGGCACCCGTGACACATGTGGGGTCCCGTTAAACATGTGGCGTCCCGTGACACATGTGGGGTCCCGTGAAACATGTGGGGTCCCGTGAAACATGTGGGGTACCGTGAAACACGTGGCGTTCCGTGACACATGTGGGGTCCCGTGAAACATGTAGGGTCCCGTTAAACATGTGGGGTCCAGTGACACATGAGGGGTACCGTTAAACATGTGGTACAACATGACACTTGTGGGGTCCCATTAAACATGTGAAACCACGAGCTGGCCCAATAATAATAATATAATTGTAAGATTATTAATACCATCAATAAACACATTTATAGTTGTAGTATCCTTTGTTTAAAACAAATTATTTGCTTCTTCTGTAATATGTGCTGTCTTCAGACAAATCTTTTACGAGATTTGCGCTTGTGGGGCTAAGATTCGAATGTTTGCGACTTTTTGTTGATAAAGTTGTTGGACAATTTCTTTGTTGATTGTTCTGTAATTGTATAGTGCTTTGTTTCTTAATGTCCATATAAGATTTCTGTACTCTGCCAATAGCACAAGTAGCTTTGTGTGGATGTCTTGTGTGGAGTAAGGAATGGAATTTATCATTATTGCTTTGTAAACATCTGTTCTTTGTTTGGTATGAGTGGTTAGGATGTTTTGTAGGAGATTTCTTGTTGGCATGATTGTGTTGCATTCGTAATAGATGTGCTCTTCTGATTCTTGGACGTTCCGTCTACAAAGCTGACACTGTAGTATTTGTTTAGTTATTTTTGCTGTTCTCTCTGTTGTTGGGGTCATGCAATTCTCTCTTTAGATCAAGACAAAGCATTCAACAGAATATCTCACTCGTACCTCCACAAAACTCTCTCACACTGCAACGTGGGAAATTATTTTCGGACATGGGTCAAAATTTTATATTTGAAACCTGAAAGTCGGATTCTATTAAACCATACCCTAACCAATTCTTTCAGGTTGACTAGGTCAGTGAGACAGGGATGTCCCTTGTCCCCATTACTGTACGTTGTCGCTCTAGAGCCACTTCTAGAAAAAGATACGACAGGACGACAATGTCAGGGGTACGTTCATACCAGGGAAGGGTGAACAAAAGCTGCGTGCTTATGCGGACGATACCATTTTCTTTCCGACAACTGAAAAATCTGTACGGATCATTTTGGAAACGTTCTCGTTTTTCGGCAAAGGGAGTGGAGCAAAATTAAACGTCCAAAAATCTACTATAATGGGCTTAGGCAAATAGAAAAATAAGGCGGATTTTCCATTTGACTTAACATCAAACAATCTTATAAAAATGTACGGAATAGTCTTCCCATGTCAACCAAATCAGACACACAAAGACACTTGGCAAAATCTAGAGAAGAAAATAACAGATATGTTACAGAGGTACAAATACAAAACAACTACCATATTTGGTAGAAGTACCATTGTTAATACATAAATAATTCCAAAAATACTATATCTGTGCACAGTCCTAGATCCTCCACGTCAGACTGTCACAAACATAAACAAAGAGATTAGACGCTTTGTGTTTGGCAGCACCATCTACAGTATCAAACATACTACACTCATGCAAGATAAAAAAGATGGAGGTATCGCCCTCCAAGACATAACAACCAAAATACAAGCACTTAGGATCAAACAAGTAGGTGAAATCCTGCAACACCCAGAAAAACACCCTTTAGCACACTATTACATTGGAATTAGGCTATCTTACTTAAAACCTATTAGGAATACATCCTCACATTACTTTGGCACTCTCCCAACGTTCTACAAAACATGTATTTCAGCCATTAAAGGACACCAAAAATTACTACACAAGAAAACACATACAATCTACAGGCATTTAGTTAAATTACAGCAACTTCAGTACATCTCAGAATTAAAAGAGGACATAGATATTTCATAACAGATTATACCGACATTTTCTGTAATATTCACAACAAGCAGATTGTCCCATGGTCAAGGACGGTCAAAAATATATTTCAAATGTGAACTATAATAGCCTTGCCATTGAAAGGATGAAAACATTTAATATTATATTGCATAAAAATCAGAAAAGTATATTAACTTGTATGTAAACAAAATAATGTCAAAACGTTTTCATAAACACTGAAGATTCCTTGAGTTCTATCCGTCATTTATGCTGAATTTGCTCAGTGCAAATTACCGTGAAGAAAATATCACAGACAATAAATACTTCTAAATTTATTTAAATTACATAATACATTTATTTTACTTCGACTAATGTCCCTTAACTGCTAGGTTGTTATTTCCCTTTCTAATTTTTGTACTTAGTTGTGTTACTTTTATTGTGGTCAGTCCACAACCCGTTTAGACAGAATTGTTCATACAAGTAGTCATTAATCAACGCATTGCTAGCTTGTTGTTATGATAATTTACATAGGCTGTAAGAGACCAAGGATGTAAATATGGGAAGTAAAGTTTTATGATTTCTTGCCACATGCATAATAACAATTTGTTGTGTGTATATATATATAAGGATGTATGTATGTATGTGGGTAGGGATGTATTTGATGCGTTCGATAACGGTCCATCCGATTGAGATGAAATTTTCTACATGTTTTCTTTTCATTCTCGTGCAGCCAACTGTCATAGTTTCGTACTGTACAATCAACTAGTTACTTACTAACATTTAATTTTGTAATTACATTAGGTAACATAAGAAAGCCGGCTTCGTGGCTTAGAGAGTATGACTTTTCTCCGTAATCTCGTATACGCTCGTCGGTAACGTGATGACGGTGAGAATCAGCAGTGGTTCGAATCGCATCGGTAACTTAGGGGTATGTGAGCCGGCCGCTCAGAAAGCAATGGCAAACTACTGAGCGTAATCTTGCCAAGAAATCAACATACAGCTGAAAGATGCTGGTGTTGACAGCGACGTCCTGTTAAAATAAAACATAAGAAAAGTTACGTAAAGGGACATAACTTTTAGTAGCAGTGTTATATCTTAGGTTAAGTCCCCTGGCTATAGATAGATAGATAGATAGATAGATAGATAGATAGATAGATAGATAGATAGATAGATAGATAGATAGATAGATAGATAGATAGATAGATAGATAGATAGATAGATAGATAGATAGATAGATAGATAGATAGATAGATAGATAGATAGATAGATAGATAGATAGATAGATAGATAGATAGAACGAACGAACAAACTTTATTTTCAAAGGGTTAAGAATTGGGCACGCAGGCCCGTCTAACATTCTGCCCTTCTTTCACTCTCTTTCATACATTATTTCATTCACACATCATTCAAGGCTAACAAAGAACAGCAACAATATAAAAGATATGCATTATAAAGGCATTGGCAAAATGCGAACATCAAAACTACACGACACAGTAAAATTAGATAATGGTCTGACACTTGTTATTAGCCATTTGGCCTACCAAAAGGGGACTGGCTGTTATACTAGGGTTTTGTTATTATTATTATTATCTCTATTATTAAAGGGGGAAGATAATATGTACTGAGATAGTGTTCGATTAATTTGCTATTATATGAATAGGGATTGGTGATGTCTTTGATTTCTTGTGGAAGATTGTTCCACAGCTGAGCTGCAGAGTATGTTAAGCTTGTTTTGTATAAGTCAATCCTAGGCTTCGGAACGTGTAATATATTTAAACGTTTACTGTGTCTAGCATTATATTTAAACAATGGCCAAAGGTAATTTGGGGCATTCCGATGCAGGATTTTGTGAATTAGTTTAGCTTTATTGAAAAGCAGGCTTTTGCGGAGTGGTAGTAACTGGAGGCGTTTATACAGGCTAGGATTGTCAGATAAATGTTTGTTATAAATTAGACTCATGGCCCGTTTCTGTAGTGAGTAAAGTCGCTTGGTGTTTGAATTAGAACAACCGTCCCAGATTGTAGAACAGTAGTCAAAGTGTGTCTGTATATGAGAAGTATAGAATAGTTTCCTTGTGTCCTCATCAAGGAAGTTTTTAATTTTGGAGTGTTGGTAGACTTTTTTCGCTGTTTGTTTAATAAGAACTTGAACGTGGGAATTAAAGGTTGGGTTTCTATCAATGATTATGCCTAATGTTTTAGTGCTCAATTACACTTTCTACTGGCATGTTATCGATGTGAAGTTGAAGTGATGTGTGTGAGCTTAGAGTTTGAAGTCTTTGTCTGGTTGTTAGTAACATTGATTTTGTTTTAGTGATGTTAATTTGCATACGGTTTGAATAGCTCCACCTAACTACATTATTTAATTCTTGTTGTAAAGACGACTCCAATAAAATACAGTTTTCAGCATTTGTGTACACTGTACAGTCGTCTGCAAATAGATCGCAGGACGACGAAAGATGCAAAGGTAGATCGTTAATATATATGGCAAATAATAGAGGGCCAAGAATAGAGCCTTGCGGTACTCCAATATTGAAGGTAGTGGTTTGAGACAGACATTTATTATGTGATACTACTTGCTTTCTGTTTAATAGAAAACATGATATTAGAGTGATTACATTAGGGCCAATTTTCATTGTCTCAAGTTTTTTAATTGCAATAACATGGTCTATTATATCAAATGCTTTCTTGAAATCAATAAACACAGTTCCACATAGACTGTTGTTGTTTATATTCTGGTGCCAATTTTCTATCAAATTTGTTAGGGCCGTATGGCAGGAATATTTTGGTCGAAATCCTGCGCAAAGATAGATAGATAGATAGATAGATAGATAGATAGATAGATAGATAGATAGATAGATAGATAGATAGACAGATAGATAGATAGATAGATAGATAGATAGATAGATAGATGGATGGATGGATAGATAGATATATAGATAGATAGATAGATAGATAGATAGATAGATAGATAGATAGATAGATAGATAGATAGATGGATGGATGGATGGATGGATGGATGGATGGATAGATAGATAGATAGATAGATAGATAGATAGATAGATAGATAGATAGATAGATAGATAGATAGATAGATAGATAGATAGATAGATAGATAGATAGATAGATAGATAGATAGATAGAACAAACTTTATTTTCAAAGGGGTAAGAATTAGGCACGCAGGCCCGTCTAACATTCAGCCCTTCTATCACTCTCTTTCATACATTATTTCATTCACACATCATTCAAGGCTAACAGAGAACAACAACAATATAAAGGATATGCATTATAAAGGCATGGGCAAAATGCGAACATCAAAACTACACGACACAGTAATATTAGATAATGGTCTGACACTTGTTGTTAGCCATGTGGAATATACTGGCTTACAAAAAGGGGACTGGCTGTTATACTAGGGTTTTGTTATTATTATTATTACCTCTATTATTAAGGGGGAAGGTAATCCATATTGAGATAGTGTTCGAATAATTTGCGATTATATGAAAAGGGATTGGTGATGTCTTTGATTTCTTGTGGAAGATTGTTCCACAGCTGAGCTGCAGAGTACGTTAAGCTTGTTTTGTATAAGTCAATCCTAGGCTTCGGAATGTGTAATATATTTAAACGTTTACTGTGTCTAGCATTATATTTAAACAATGGCCAAAGGTAATTTGGGGCATTCCGATGCAGGATTTTGTGAATTAGTTTAGCTTTATTGAAAAGCAGGCGTTTACGGAGTGGTAGTAACTGAAGGCGTTTATACAGGCTAGGATTGTCAGTTAAATGTTTGCTATAAATTAGACTCATGGCCCGTTTCTGGAGTGAGTAAAGTCGCTTTGTGTTTGAATTAGAACAACCGTCAGATAGATAGATAGGTAGATAGATAGATAGATAGATAGATAGATAGATAGATAGATAGATAGATAGATAGATAGATAGATAGATAGATAGATAGATAGATAGATCTGACCCGATAGATAGAGAGGGTAGGATAGACGTGGCTTAGTACGGACTGTCATGGACAGAAAAGAGTTAACAGGACATAAGTCAGTGGAGTAGTAATCACACACTACAACCCGCAAGACAGGAATAGTAAGGGTTAACAATAAAACAAAGACGGAGTTAGTGACACTCTAGGAACTCAACGATTCACGGGAAATGTAGGGACCAGAGGTAAAATCCTCAGCGAAAAGAAGAGCGAGAATTTGTCATTCGGGGCGCAGACATCTTAAGGAACAGACACACAGAGACGTCAGTTACATTTCCATACACGCTATCTACACGAATATTGAAGAGTTTACAACATTGAGAAAACATACAACGATCAGTTATCCTAAAAGTCAACGTAACACAGTAAGTCTTTTCCTAGACAGGTTTAACGACAATCGTAATTCACCAGTAGCATCAAGTATAACCATGGAGGTCATGGCATTAACAAAGGCAACAGCCTGCCTGGAGACACAGACTTTCACCGAGGCGTGTTGTCTCAGGGACTCCATGAACGTGCTACGAAGATCGAGATGGGCTGGACAGAAGGCAATGACAGACTTTCACCCAGGTGTGTTGTCTCAACGATCCATGAGCATGCTAAGAAGATCGAGATGCGCTGGGCCAGAAGGAATTGGCTGGAGACACAGACTGTCTCTCAGGCGTATTGTCTCAGGGACTCCATTAGCGTGCTAAACAAAATCGAAATGGGCTGAGACACAAGCAGGTTGTCTAAGCGACTCCATCCATGAGCATGCTAAGAAGATGGAGATGGGCCTGGCCAGAAGGCAATGGCTGCAGGCACAGACTTTCTTGGATATTTGTAATTTGCGCCCCATAGTAAAGGACGGTCAAAAATATATCTTTCTGTCTATGTATCTATGTATGTAGCTATCTATCTATCTATCTATTTTATATTGCAAAGAAATAGAATCGTCTGTTATAAAATATTACGCATGTAAAATAAAGCCAGAAATGTTTTATAAACATTACAGACTTCTTAAGTTCTCATCCGCCATTTATGTAATATATATATATTTTCTCAAATTAATATATATGTTTTGTCACAAAAGTGAAAACTGCTAAATTAATTTAAATCGCATGATATATTTTTAATAGTTCAAGTAATGTCCCTTGAATAACTGTTATGTTGTTATGTCCCTTCATGTACTATTGCGTGATAAATGTTCATTTCTAGCTGGCACACTAAACGCACTTCTAAACTTAAGTCCCTACATGTAGATCCGGATTAAAGATTTTCTCTTTCACGGATTATTCAAACATATCAGTGATATAAATTTTGTGGAAGTGATATCGATTGTTTTCACCACGCGTATATCTTGATTAAAGATTGCTTCTTTCACGAATTACTCCAAAATATCAGTGATATTAATTTTGTGGAAGTGATATCGATAGTTTTCACCACGTGTAGATCTTTATTAAAGATTTCCTCTGTCACGGACTATTCAAGCACATCAGTGTTATTAGTTTTGTGGAAGTGATTTCGATTGTTTAACCACGTGCATACATGTGTTAAAGATTTACTCTGTCACGGATTATCGAAGATGGAAAACCAAATTGTAAAACGTGTCAATGTCAACATGAGAGAAGGTTTTGAAGGAGGAGAGTTCCATCAAGCGAACACACTTGTGTTTTCTATATCAGGACCTAATGTATTCCGGTTCAACTACTCGCTGATGACGAGCGTCTTGATGGGCCTTGTGGGATCGGTAAGCAAGGGATAAAATCCATCTACCGTTTTGAGGACCCTAAAAGATGGTACGCTACGCTGACACTGGAAGCAAAGGCGGCCCATTATGAACGGCTTCACGGGATGAAGCATGAACTGCAGGATCCTAAATTAACTATTGTAATTGAAAACATTGAGAAGGAAAAGACCAAGGCTATGATTCACTGGATGCCTACAACCGCAAAGGTTGAGACAGTGAAGCAAATAGCCGCGGATATTTCAGGTGATATAAATGCGGAAGTGCATAAACTTAAAAACAGCACGTATAAGTGCTTACTTTTGTGCAACCCGAAAGACCCTCTGCCACATTACGTGGACATGGAGTTGGACGGAGTAGAAGATAATCACAGTTCACGGGCGCCGTACGGCGTGTACAGTCCGTGGGGAGGACTCCCACTGGAATAATAAATGTCCGGCTAAAGTACAAATCAAGAAGGGGCCTAGACTGACACAAAGAGTCACCTCGAACTCCCAGACAGATCAACATAGTAAGGAGGATGAAGACGGTTTCCAGCTGGTCACTAGGAAAAGGGGACGCTCAACCAAGAGCCTGTCTGACGATGAGAGCTCGACACAAATAAAAAGAAATGTCCTGAAAAGCGGGAAGACAAATCGACCGGCTCAGAACAAGGCAACAGAACAAGGCAACAGAACAAGGCAACAGAACAAGGCAACAGAACAAGGCAACAGAACAAGGCAACAGAACAAGGCAACAGAACAAGGCAACAGAACAAGGCAACATAGGACCTCAGACAGATTTGAACCAGCCCCCTCTTTGACACGTAGACCACAGTGATTCTGTCACGCATAAAGAGGACCCCTGTATAGATGAATGAAGCTCTATAGTGATGACTCGGCAAATATTGAATCAATATTGTAAAGAAAGACATAATAGCCAATTTAAAATTACCATGGTAAACAACTGATATTACTGCGTGAACATGTGTATATTTCAGCTTGAACGATGAATCTAATTAGTTTACTCTACGTTGTGTGACATCTGCAGTAAGTACCTGACGAGATGCAGCGAAATGTGCCAGGCAATAAATCGTACTATATATGGTTTGTGTCTTCGTTTTTCAAATTCACTACGGGAAAACATTGTTTTGATTTTCTGAAACATCAGCTCCTATTACCAACTGTGAAGCGATTAGATGGATTACTCAGACTGAAGTGTAAAATATCGGTACAGGATTGTCGATTGAGATTTCTTAAGGAATGCCTAAGATCTGGAATATTTCCTCACCAGTATTTCAATAAATCGTACTATTTATGGTTTGTGTCTTCGTTATTCAAATATTTAGATACATACAGAAATAATACTTTACTCAGGAGGGAAGGACTACAAAAGGGGAATTGGCATAATTTTGGATCACATGAGTGCTAATAGGGTTACAGGATTCTGGACAATCTCAGACAGAGTATTATTAGAGAAACTCAATGGCAAACCTCTGGATATTAAAATAATACACGCATATGCGCCAACAGCAGACAGTAAGGGGACATAAATATATTTTATAATGAATTAGACGTGGCCGTGGGCCAGCGTAAACATTTTGAAATGACTGTCATACTGGTGACAATGGCCTAGGGTGACAGGAATGAGAGAGGTGACAGATTAACAACATGGGCAGAATACCATGAAATTATATGTAACACCTGGTTCAAACACCACAGTAGATGATTATATACGTGGACATGCCCTGGGGATAATATTCGCAATCAAATTGACTACATGCTGATTAGAAATAGATTCAGAAACAGCTTAGCGGCAGCAACAACTTCACCAGGAGCAGATGGACATAATGACCATGTGCAAGTTATAGAAAAGATGAGGTTAAGATTTAAAACCATAACGAAAACCCCAAATAAGTTAGATCTAACGTTACTTAAAACAGACAAGGAAATTAGTGACCGATACAATGTTACTGTAAAGAACAGATATAATGACATTGCCATAATACAGATTTTTGGTAAACAAGAGGACATGTTGCAGGATTCAATTTAACAGACATCAAAAGAAATCATTTCACTTACACATAGAATTGCAAAAAAAAAAAAAAAAAAAAAGAAATCGATGAAACATAATATCTTACAAATGATGGATGAAAGAAGTAAGAAAAAGCAAGATAAATACGAATGTAATACAATCCATAAATAAATAGTAAACATGCAAACACTGCAAAGTGGCTAAAAGAGTCTGGCTGAATCAACAGTGCATGGATATTAGGACAAACTAGGGAAAATACTCACATTCCATGTATCAACAAATAAATACAATAATAGGTAGAAATAACACACTCTATCACTGGATGTGTAAAATCGAGGAGCGGTGCAATATTGATGGGACAAGATGATATAGTCAAAAGATATTCCACAAAGCTGTTACTGAGAATAATTATGAAAAGAATAATAAAGAAGATTACACCAGAAAAATAAAAGTTAAAGAATTCAAATATCTTGGAAGTATGATCACAGAAGATGGCAGATT
This sequence comes from Cepaea nemoralis, assembly GCA_014155875.1. NCBI lineage: Eukaryota > Metazoa > Mollusca > Gastropoda > Stylommatophora > Helicidae > Cepaea > Cepaea nemoralis. Next base: position 52,661 of record JACEFZ010009394.1, read on the forward strand.
GGACAGAGACATCGAAATCAGATGTCAAAAAGCTAGTGCACTTACATATCAACTATCACCCTTACTAAAACATCCAAATATACCTATATCCGCAAAACGACAGATAATAAACAGCATATTAACACCAACCCTGTGCTACCAATCTCAAACTTTGACATTATCTAAATCACACTTTCGCAAAATCAACACCTGCGAGATGAGATGCCTAAGGAGAGCTGCCAACTTAACAATCCGAGACCGAGTAAGAACTGCTGTTATCAGACAGACAGTGGAATCAACACCTTGTGCCACATTTATAGAAAGACAGAAGATCAAGTGTGTTTGGCATTTCGTTAGAATGCAACACCATCAACTACCATCACTGGCCTTACATCAAAGATCATCTGCGACAAGACCAAGAGGGCGTCCAAGAAGAAATTGGATTAGCATCAAAGACATTGTACAATCACACGGAATGACATTATCCAATGCCGCCCATCGGGCGCTGGAGCGAACATTATTCCTCCCCACGACGCTTGACGGCAGAAGTGGAATATGATGATGATGATGATGATGATGATGATGATGATGATGATGATGATGATGATAATCTCATCTCATCATCTCATCATGTTCCTCTTGTACCTTGCGGTGTCGAGGTGAAGTATAAACTTCGTGAGAGTGCCCGATTATGGGCTTAATATATCGATATTCCAATGGACTCTGCTATTCCCTCCGTCCAACGTTTACGTGGTCGGCCTCTTACTTTGTTTCCATCTAGTCTGTACATCATTGCTTGTTGTGGTATGCTGTTGACTGGTAACCTACTTGCATGGCCAAACCATTTGACTTGCTGCTTTCTGATAAAATCTAGTGCTGCTTTAACCCCCACTTTAGTCCTGATTTCTTCATTTCTGATCTTATTTCTTCTTGATACGTTGAATATTCTTCTCATGTTCTGTTGTGGTGATTTTTTTCTCTCTTTTTCTGTCATTGTCCATGTTTGGCATTGGTAGCATAGAGTTGGCAGGAAGATTGTGTTGTAAAGTGCTTTCTTAGTAGTTATTGATACATGTTTGTTCTTTAGTAGTGGTGCCATTTGTCCAATGAGTTGATTTGCCTTATTGCACCTATTTTCGATCTCGTCTTCTGATCTGCCATTTGATGATATTATACTTCCTAGGTACTTGAAACTCTTTACTTGTTTCAAGGGATGTTCGTTTAGGTGAATTGTTGTTGTTTGTTCTTCTTTAGTTATAGTCATTACCTCTGTTTTGCTTGTGCTAATTTTCATGTTATGTTCCCTACACATTTCGTTTAGACTATTCATGTGGTCTTGTAATTCAGCTTCTGATTTTGCTATTAGTGCTTGGTCGTCCGCAAACAGGAGTTCTCTAATGGTTAGATTTACAGATGGTTCTTCTTCTGTGTTCTCGTCATGCGGTATTCTTGCTGTCTCTGCTTGGCTGATTTCTTTACATATGTTGTCTATATATGTTATGAACAAGAGAGGGGACAGGACACAACCTTGCCGTACTCCAGATCTTATGGTGAAGGGTTATGAGTGTCCTCCATGTTGCTCTCACTATGCATTCACTGTTGTTGTATAAACTTCTACATAGGTTTGTTAGATGTGTACTGTCAACAACTTAACTTTGACAGGCATACAAGGAAGTGGAAATTCAGCAAATAATTCAGGAAAATTCTCGCCCGGGTGGTGTGATTATCTACACGGATGGGTCGGTGTTGAGAGGTAGGAGAAGTGCCTAGGGGTTCTTGGCAAAGACTAATGGTCGGCGTTTGGTGCAGGAGAGCCTGGCGTATGAGGATACTACATCTAGCTTAAGAATGGAGGTGGAGGCGGTCAGTGCAGCTTTCCGCTGGATAGAGAACACGATACATACACACATTGTGATTGTTACTGACTCAGAAAGCATGCTGAGGAGGGTGAGAACAGGCAAGCTTCGTGCAGAGTGGCTTGCTTCGCTTCGGAGGTCACGTGTAGCAAGCATCACCTGGATCTTTTCTCCTGGGCATGCCGGTGTGCTGGGGAATGAACAGGCGGACAGATTGGCTGGCTCGGCAAAACTTGGTGGAGTATTGATGTATGACAAAACAGATGTGGTTGCGGCCTTGTGGGAGCACGTGTACACCTCGGAGGAGCAAACGGATCACCATAGTCTGGTAAGAATGAGACAGCGAGGTGTGACGAGGGGATCTGGCCGATGCTCGACGCTCAGAGAAAAGGCGAGACGGACATATAATCAGATTGCTACTGGAACTATTAGTATTGGAACTCTTCGCTGGCTGCTGAGGATGGGGACGGAGCGCTTATGGGAATGTCCCGAATGCTGTGATGTCGGTTCCTAAATCAATCAATCAATCAATCAATCAATCCTCTTTTGTACCACACGAAATGAGAACTCGTACGTCGTACAAAAGGATACAAATATAATACAATTTTATTTGCTAGTTGTACAGTAGCTCTGCGAGCGGATAACCACATAGGTAATACACATCATGGTATATCGTGATGATGTTATGTGAAAGGTGATATCGAGGGTAATATCTATTGAAGCTAAGTCTAAGTCACAACTATTGCTATTGCCCTTTTTAAGCAACAAAGTATTCACAGCGAATACATCAGTCTGTCTCCTACGCTGTCGAGTCGCGGTCTCGCGATCTTCGTGGCATGTCCAGCCACAAGCAGTTGACTCTTCGTGCATCAGCTAGTTTGCGTGCTCGGAGTTCCAGCACGCAGTTAGTAACTGGTCAACTGGTTCGAGTTACTGGTGTTTCGTGGGCACTTCTCGTGATGCGGGTTTCCCCACTCTATTTTGGGCAACTCCAGCTCACGTCTTACAGTGTCCCCTTTTTGGACACGAGTGTGTCCAGTCGGAGAACTATTTATAGTTCTCACTCGTGCTTCTGTCCCTTCTGTCCCTATTTCCTAGATAGCTATGTTCTCCTGATCCTGTCTAGGTCTATTTCCATAGTTCTACTTCTATCTTATCTATTAGGTTACTTGCAGCTCTTTGACAGGCTCTCCCTCCCTCTGTGTTGTGGTACAAACTTTTAAGTTGTGGGTGTAACACAAGTTGTAATCTCAAAAGAAAATTAGGGCTGTCTGATTTTGTTAAAGACTGCATGAGTTTTCTACCTCTGTTCTAGGCATAGGACAAGATCTCTCCTTTCCCTCGTCACACTGTTGTACTACTTCACTTGGCTAATTGATTAGCACACCACACTAGTACAGTTGGCCAGAGACTGTGCTCATCCTAACATTATACTTCTTGGGAGTTTGTGTGATCCGGAATCCAATGTCTTTTGACCTGTCCTCAAATTGTCAATATAACTAACAACCCATACAAAATTGCCCCTATTACGAGTACAATACATGAATAATATTCATGCTCCCATATAACATTTACTCCAACTAGTATACATGCTTTATGTGCTCATGTTCACCTTTTTAGCTTCCGCTTGTGAAGAAATATTTCAGTGTTAAACTTAGGTTTTCAAGATTTTGTTGTGTCCCCTGATTAGAGTAGTTATTCCTCTTCGCAATTAATGGTGTACGCATCTTTATGTGTTAGTTTTCCTGGTTGGTTTCGTGTTTCTATTAAACTAATGTGTATTTAACTTATCAATGTGTGAATGTGTCTATAATCTACGTGTATGTACTCTTTCGAGCGCCGTAAAGCGGTTTATTGTAGTCACAAACGAGTTGTAAGGCATCGAGTAGAAAATGCTGCATGATTCTGTCATGAATATATTGGTAGTTGTTTCTTAATTCTGTTGGTATAGACTCAATAACTTTTAAGGGCTCCCCAGAGAGATTTCTCATATAAATCATGGCCCAATCTTCCAACGGTATTTTCCGAAATTTGAGCTGGAACTCGATATTCTCGGTCCAGGCTGAAATTGAATCCCCTTGACTATAGGGCTTGATGATCCCTTTATATTTTGAAAATTTATTCTGCTCTTCCTGACTCTTCTGTTTAGTGGTAGCTATTTGAATGTGTGAGTCAATTTCCATTTCTTTCATTTTTAACTTTGTTTGTGAGTCTACATCTATTTGCTTTTGCTTGATCTCTAATTCTTTCTGCTTAGTTGTTTCCTCTAATTCTATTTGTTTTTGCTTTATTTCTAATTCTTTCTGCTTAGTTGTCTCCTCTGATTATTTGCTTTTGTTTGGTGGCGTCATCTAATTCTATTTGTTTTTGCTTTATCTCTAATTCTTTCTGCTTAGTTGTTTCCTCTGATTCTATTTGCTTTTGTTTGATGGCGTCATCCTAATTCTATTTGTTTTTGTTTAGTTGATTCCTCTAACTCTCTCATCTCTTTCTGATGCTGTCTTTCAAGTGCTCGTTCATCTCTCTCTATTGCAGCTTTTCTTTCCGTTTCCTCTTTGTATTTCTGTTCTGCCCATTTTTCTAATTTCTCCCCGCTATGGCCTATGTCTTTGCCAGCTTGGATGCATTCACCTAATGTTGACATTGTATGGCTTTATGTTCTTACACAAATGGTATATAAATAATTTTTCAATTAATAAGTTTCACACGTTCACAATCAATCACTGAAATGTATGCTTTGTTAATCGTGATTATCAAAATATTGAAAAAATTATCATCTAATCAGATGAAAATACGGCCCCTCGGGATGTTACACCGCTGTCTTGCACACACAGAATCGATAGGCTTGCTCGTACGCGTGATGTCTCTGTTTTGTAGAGCATCAACAATTAGTACATAGTATATGTTACAAAATACATGGTGGTAATCAATTTCAATTTTACAGTTCTTACGATCGGCAAATTACAAATGTGATGTGAATAATACGAATTATATAAATGATATGAATGATATGATCGTCTGAATGAATCGTCAAATGAATTGTAAGATGAATCGTCAAATAAATCGTCAATTGTCGTCTTGTCTTCACTTTCTACTGTCTCTGACTGAGCTGTGCTGTATGATCTTAGTCTGACTTCTAATTTACTTCCCTTGTACAAAATATGTTTGACTTTGCACAAGTTCGTGGGTAAATTCGATGAACGTTGACATAATGACTGTAATACAACAGATATTCAAAAATAATCGTTAAACTTGTGATTTAGATACATATTTAAAGTTTACACAAAATCACAGTTTAAGTTTCCGAATTTACATCGATGGAATAACAAATAGCATTTTGGTCGAAATTTTTACACTTTATGTGGGAAAATGGTCTTGAAAAGTGCTTGAAGGTGGTTCAAGCCCCCACCTTCTGACACCAAATCGGATCCTGCCTGTCAACAACTTAACTTTGACAGGCATACAAGGATTCCTCTTTTGTACCACACGAAATGAGAACTCGTACGTCGTACAGAAGAATACAAATATAATACAATTTTATTTGCTAGTTGCACAGTAGCTCTGCGAGCGGATAACCACATAGGTAATACACATCATGGTATATCGTGATGATGTTATGTGAAAGGTGATATCGATGGTAATATCTATTGAAGCTAAGTCTAAGTCACAACTATTGCTATTGTCCTTTTTAAGCAACAAAGTATTCACAGCGAATACATCAGTCTGTCTCCTACGCTGTCGATTCGCGGTCTCGCGATCTTCTTGGCATGTCCAGCCACGAGCAGTTGACTCTTCGTGCATCAGCTAGTTTGCGTGCTCGGAGTTCCAGCACGCAGTTAGTAACTGGTCGAGTTACTGGTGTTTCGTGGGCACTTCTCGTGATGCGGGTTTCCCCACTCTATTTTGGGCAACTCCAGCTCACGTCTTACAGTGTCCCCTTTTTGGACACGAGTGTGTCCAGTCGGAGAACTATTTATAGTTCTCACTCGTGCTTCTGTCCCTTCTGTCCCTATTTCCTAGATAGCTATGTTCTCCTGATCCTGTCTATGTCTATTTCCATAGTTCTACTTCTATCTTATCTATTAGGTTACTTGCAGCTCTTTGACATGTACTCACTCCATATTGTTTAAGGATTTCCCACAGCTTGTTTCCATCTACTCTATCGAATGCCTTTTCTTGGTCGACAAAGGCTAAGTAGAGATTGATTTTTCCATAAGTTTTCTAAGAGCAAAAATGGCATCTGCGCATCCTTGTTTTTCTTAAATCCAAGCTGTGTTTCGCTTAGCTGGGGTTCTAAAGTAGTTCGTAATTTTTTTTCTAGAATTTTGCCAAATATTTTCACAGTATGACTTAACAGTGAAATGCCTCTGTATTGTGTGCTGTCTCTTTTGCTGCCTTTGTTTTTGCAAATTGGGATAATTATGGCGTTTCCCCAGTTTCGTGGTGTATGTTGTTCTACCCAAACATGGTTGAATAGTCTATGTAGCCAACCTGTTCCTACTTCTCTTGCTGCTTTAATTAGTTCATTTGGTATTTCATCCTGTCCCGGTGATTTGTTCAATGGGGCTAATCTGATGGCTTCTATAATTTCTTCTTTTAGTATGTCTGGTTCTAGTTCTTCGGTGACATCTGTGTAGGTCTCTTGAAATCCTGTGACATCTGATGGGATGTTGAGAAGTTGTTCGAAATACTTCTTCCATCTTATTAGGATTTGTTTTTGTTGACTTATTGGTTCTCCATTTTCTCTGTTAATTATTTCAGTGGGGTCAAAGGGTTATCCTCTGGTTCGCATTGCACCTATCTTTTTGTAGAAGTTTCTAGTTGCCTCCTTGTAGTTTTTATTTAGGGTCTCTCCATAATCTTCCCAGTGTTTTTGTTTTTCCCTCTTTACTATTCTACTCACATGTCTTTTCGCTATTCTATATTCTATGTAATCACATTCCTGTTTGCTCTTCAACCACTTTTTATATGTTTCCTTTTTGTCTTTTACCGTTTTCTTTTCTTCTGCGTTCCACCAACTTGTTATTTTCTTTATCCGTGATTTGCGTTTTTTCGTGGTTCCACGTGTTATTTTTGCAGTATTTAAAATGCTTGATTTGAACATCTCCCATTCTTCTTCCACTGTTTTTTTTTTTTTCTGTAGGTAATTTTTCAAAGAGTTCAGTTAGTTCTTTCTCATAGTTTTCCCTTACTGCCTCGTCTTTAAGGTTTTTTTTAAGTTTACTGATTCGCATGGCATGTATTTTCCTGCTCTTTGTTTTCTTCTTCTGTTTGTTCTTATTGTGGCAACGACTGCTTTATGAGCTGTGAAATGACTGCTTTATGATGATAATGACACCAGAAAAAAGAAAAAAACTTCACAGTCTTGTCTCATGGTGCGGAAGGGAATCAACACACGATTTAGTCCATGCCTTCGGAGGTCGCAATTTTGAAGGGGCAAGATCGCTCACGCCAGCCAGCAAGGCACTTGATGATGATAATGATGACATTGTGATGAAATTCCCCCCTCGGAGCAAGAACGACAGGAAACATCCGATAACCAGAAGTGCCTTCCTTCGCCGAATATTTCGACCAATTATCTTCCTAACACTCTCTAAGGATAGGACCCATCCGCGTCATGATTCTGGACGTCTTTCTCCTGCAGTAAGTTTGCACTCTACTTCCAGTTACGAGACGTTGGAATAGATTTTCCACTTACCCACACTTGACTTTCTGAGACAGTAAAGATTTCCTGATTTTAAATAAGAGACTATTGACTTCTGCTTCTGTGAGAGACAAGTCAGGACTCGCCTTGTATTCAGGGACATGGACTATCTTTATCGCTACGAGCTTCGCTACTAAAGTTATACTGCCAAAATGATGGAGTGGCCATGGGGAGTCCTCTTGGTCCTATTCTATCGGACATATTCATGGCACATTTAGAAGAAAAGATATCCTCAAGCAATAAAAACTTAGTCTTCTAGCGTCGTTATGTGGACGATATAATAATCATTACCGCAGACGAGCTACATGCAACATCGTTCCAGGCCATAGTGAACCAGACGCATAAGAACTCCTCTCTACCTATGGGACACGAACACTACGAAGTGTTGCCGTTCCTTGATATTCTAATGAGACGTAGAGCAGACGGCACAATTCAAAGATCATAGTACCGCAAAGAAACGTGGACTGGCCAATGCTTAAAATCCACAGTTTCGTACCCATCCATTCCATTAGTACCTTGCCGTCTTGACAGACGATAGTTTATTACATTGTGCTTCAAAAAGGCATAATAACTACAACCCATGTAGGTGGAGAATGTGACTGATAAAGCCGATTCGCGCTGTAAATGTTTGCCCACAGTGGATGCATGTGAACACATGGTCATTTCCACCATCATGCACCATCTTACGTCTCACACGCTCGGTGTGTGACTTATCTGTAACAATTTTCTCCTTTGTCTTTATTTCATTTCTGATATTTGCACTCCATGCAACACGTTCAGCGGCGACTTGCTCTCAATGTGCATTATCAATGCCTGTATCAATCATGTCCCGCTTACACACATCTTTGTATCGTTGTAGAGGCCGAGCCTGAGATCTCTTACCCATCTGTAATTACGAAAAAAAGATGTCTTTTGGTATTCTACCATCATCCATCCTCCTAACGTGTCATATCCATCTGAGTCTACGAAGACTGAGAATGGAATAAACCGTCACACGACCTGATCTTTCCAATACTTCAGTATTTGTGATTTTGTCTTGCCACTTAATACCAAGTATTCTTCGCAGACACCGCACATGAAAGCTGTTTAAACGGTTCTCTTGGTGTGAGTAAGTTGTCCAGGTTTCTCTGTTCATTGTTGTTGCTGCCTTACCAATCCGGATGTTGATTTCCTGATCTAGGGATAATTTGCTATTTACTACTGATCCTAGATATGTAAAATGGTTTACCATCTCTAGTTCGGCGTCGTCAATAAAGATTGATGGTACCCCATGTGCACCTTGTGACATAATATGTGTCTTCTTTTTGTTAATTGTTAAACCAAATTAAGAACAAGCATTGGAGAATGCAGATAGTAGACATTGTAATTCTTCCTCAGGGTGGGTCGTAGTTGCAGCACCATCGGCAACAATCAACTCTCTGATCAGTAGCCTCCTATTGTTAGTCTTGACCTTCAGACTTATCATTGTAGAGACCGCCATCTTGGCGTGATTTACTGTACTCGTATATACCACTATCCTGATCACGAAAGGCATATTTTAGCAGAAGTGAAAAGTATATTCCAAAGAGGGTGGGAGCTAGTACGCAACCTTGCTGAACTCCACTCTTGATTTCAAACTCTTCTGAAATTTCACCATCAAACTTCATTATACCCTTTATGCCTGTGTGGAACGATTCCATGACATTGACATTGGCACCTTGCCGTCTTGACAGACGATAGTTTGTGCTTTAAAAAGGCATAACATTTTACCTATGACGATTCCACAATGGACAGACGGGTTGGTGGGCAGCCAATCTTCTTTAGTGCTTTGAACAGACCCTCACGACTGACCAAATCGAATGCCTTTGTGAGGTCGATGAAGGCAATAAACAGTGGCTGATTCTGTTCCCGGCATTTTTCTTGCATTTTTCGCAATGAGAATATCATACCAATGGCAGTTCAGTTCTGTGGAAAACCACACTGTGATTCGGTGTAGATTTTATCTCCCAATTCTGGCAAATACTTTCCCAACAATACACAGAAATGTGATACCCCTATTGTTGTTACTCTCACTCCGATCCCCCTTGTTCTTGTACAGTGTTATAATGCTTGAATATTTGGAATCCTGTAGGATTTGTCCTTCCCGCCAACTCTATTAGCTAGTGGATCTGTAGAGTGAGTGTGTCTTGCCCACTCCTGATTACCTCTATTGGAATCCCATCCGTACCTGGAGCCTTGCCAGATGTAAGTTCATTTATAGCACACTTAACGTCTGTTATGGTGGGAAGTGTGTCCATGTGTTCAAGAGTTGGTAGGCCTCTATGGCGTTGAGGGCATCATCCGCTAGCTTGGACTCGCTTGAGTAAAGCACCATGTAGTGCTCTACCCATCTATTCGTCTGCTGTTTCTTATCAGTGATGATTTCTCCAGTCAAGGTTTTTAGTGGTGCAATTCTTTTGATGTGATTGGACCACATGCTTTCTTTATCGTTTCATATATGCTTCTAGTGTTTCCCTTATGACTTGCATTTTGAATGTATAAACATGACTTGATCCAATAGTCATTCGCACACTGCCTGGCAGTCTTTTGCACATCCTTCATGGCTTGCTTCAGCTCACTCAGAGTGTTACGCGTTGCTCTTCCCTTGTTTCTTAAGAGAGCCATCTTCTTTTTATCAATCAGGGGCATTTTTGTTAATATACCTACTCCAAAGTCACATAGTACTTCTAATTCTTCCATTGTGATTTCATCTGGCCCAGCTGTATTTCCTTTTTACATATGTTTTACAGCGTCAGCGACTTCTTCTTTTAGAATAGGCAGACCTTCTATAGTGTTTTTTGTTGTTGTTTTGTTGCCTCAATATAAAATTCAATATCTCAGTAACCAACTGAGGGAAAATGATGAGATTTAGCATATAACCTTATAATTATGTCCACCCAACAAAAAATTTTTTGTTCTGGATATTGTACAGTAGATTTCAATGTTTGTTTATATGTGGTATATATTTTATGCACCCCCCCCCCCCGCATTCATTCCATCATTTTAAGAGTATTACCGCTTCAGCAAGACACCCCCCCCCCCCCCCCGCTGTTTTTGAATTTTGTCTGCGCGGTTTTCGCTTTTGGCAGACTGAGGGGAAATATGGGGTAGTTCAGAGGTGTCTTCAAACTGTGGGTTCTTTCATGAAACGTGATTATATAAATAAACTAGCTGGCTCGGCCCGGCTCCTGGCGGGGATCTATCTATCTATCTATCTATCTATCTATCTATCTATCTATCTATCTATCTATCTATCTATCTATCTATCTATCTATCTATCTATCTATCTATCTATCTATCTATTCTATCTATCTATCTATCTATCTATCTATCTATCTATCTATCTATCTATCTATCTATCTATCTATCTATATATCTATCGATCTATCTATCTATCTATCTATCTATCTATCTATCTATCTGTCTGTCTATCTATCTTTCTATCTATCTATCTATCTATCTATCTATCTATCTATCTATCTATATATCTATCTATCTATCTATCTATCTATCTATCTATCTATCTATCTATCTATCTATCTATCAATATATCTATCTATCTATCTATCTATCTATCAATCTATCTATCTATCTATCTATATATCTATCTATCTAATCTATCTGTCTGTCTGTCTGTCTGTCTGCCTGCTTGCCTGCCTGCTTACCGGCCGACCCACCCACCCACCGACTTACCGACCAACCGACCGACCGACCGACCGACCTACCCATCGACCCACCGACCGACCCACCGACCCACCGACCGACCCACCGACCCACCGACCGACCGACCCACTGACCGACCCACCGACCGACCGACCGAACGACCGACCCACCCAGTCAGCCAGCAAGCCAGCCAACCATCCACCCACCCACCCACCCACCTACCTTTCTGCCTGCCTACCTACCTACCTACCTTTCTGTCTGTTTGTCTGTCTCTCTTTCTATCTGTCTGTCTGTTTGTCTGTCTGTCTGTCTGTCTGTCTGTCTGTCTGTCTGTCCGCGCTATTAAATATTGATAAAAGTTACTGGAAGAAACGTCAGGACCATGTGTTGAAAGAGGAAGAGGACTATTGGAGAAAGGATGGATTGAATTTTATGCAACCGAGAGCAATTATCAACCTACTGGAATAGTCCGACACAGATTAAGGTCTGAGCAGATCGCAGACCTTAATCTACGTACACACTTACTCGGATATTTTGCTCCAACTATTCAGACGAATTGCAGGCCCTAAACATTACAGCATCAGCATCAGCTGAAGAAACAAGAAGGAAATGAAAAATAAGGTAAGAAGTTTTTCCGAATTTTTTCGGAGACTCCCGAGGGTCGTCGCTGGAGCTACGGAGTTCGTGCTTTGTGCGTCGCTTTCCACGCGGCGGAAAGAAACTGAGCCATATGGGATATAAACCCGGTGCAATGCAGCCGACCCTGTCGATTTTAAGCTAGTTCTTTCATTGCACCCACTCCCATACGAATCCGGATACGCCTTTGTGTGTCATCAGAATTTGCAGGTCTCACATTACCGTAAAAATAACTTTGTTAGAGAGAAATCACTAGTTGTTCAGCAAAACATCAAAGTAATGTCGCCGCTTTCAATGATTTAAGTTGTTTTTGGACCTATCAAAGACATATTCCTTGGGTGCGGGTAAATATAAGACGGCTGGAAAAATTGCATCGTATCTATGTGTCAGGTTCTCACATTTAAGGATGAATCTGGCTCGCTTGACCTAACATATGCGAGACATACACAGTCACAGAATGATCTGACTGGACACACGGTAACACTAAGTTCAATAGTTTATTTACACTTCACATGTAACACAATCTACTTCGGCATGTTGCCGGCATGATGTGAATACAATAATACATACAGGCGATGAATCAATCCACTCACAGACTCAAACCACAGCCGCACAGTCTTCCATCTTCTCACAAGAGATACTAGCAATCGACATTCGGGCACAGCAACAATACAAGCCTCTCTCATACAACGTCTGTCCGGTCCGAATACCCAAGCCTCGTCTGCCGTTTCTCGCTCTGAGCACTCGCCCTATGGGATCGAGTCCAGCGGGAATTGCGTGCGTCACACTTGCACTCGCTTGACCCCTGTCGGTTACTCTAACTCACCAGCGAACCTGTGGATGGGTAACTGTGGTTTGCCTGGCGCGCGTAACAACGCCGCGGCACAACAATGGAGGATTAGGACACTATGGTTTGTGTCTTTGTTATTTAAATTCACTACGGTAAAACACTGTTTTGGTATTTAGTTTAGTTTTGGCTTTGCCATCAGTAGCTGGATGACGGTCTGGTGTCACCTGGCTCATGACTGTCCCTACCTGACGAGGATGTCCTAAGACAGTTATTAACGTCGTTCACTAACTCTGAAATGTGTTTTGCCATGAAGTCTTGGGAAGATAACGTGGTGGTACCGCTGAGTGAGCAAAAAAAGACTGTTAGATTCATACAAGAGACAACATTGCAGTTATAAACATATTTCAGGCGAACGAAAGAAGAAGAAGAATTTGGTGGTTTCCCCTTGTCTTCCACATCCACACCGGGGTCTTTTATCTCTACCTTTGACAGCCATTTTCGACTGTGAGTGAAAAGTTAGGAAAATAAATTGAGTGGATTAGCTTTGCCTATTACAAATGTGCGGGCTCCCTGGCCAAGGTGTCAACGACATTGTTCGTAATCCCGTATATCCACGTGGAGAATACAGCAGCTGCGAGAATCGGCAGCGATTCGCGCCGCGCTGGTAACTTACGGGGGTATGTGAGCCGTTCGTTCAGAAAGCAATGGCAAACTACTGAACGTAAAAGTTGTCTAGTACATCAACAGCAGCTAAAATATATTGGTGCTGAGTGCAAGGTCCTGTAAGGGATATGCAACCAAACACCAAATATTACCAATGTTCGTCATCATGGAAACTTTCTCCTATTTCATAGATATTTGTAATTTACGTCCCATAATAAAGGACGGTCAAAAATATAGTTAATGCTTATTCATGAATGAAATGCCATTAAAGGCAAAGAATCAATTAATGACTTGTTGCAAAGAAATAAAACATCCCATTTTACAATTTTACAAATACAAAATAAATCCAACAATTTTTTCATAAATGTTAAAGATTTCTTAAGTTATTATCTGTCGTTTATGCCAAGTTTCCTTGTTGCTAATTACTATATGTAAATTATCACATACAATGAAAACTTCTAAATATATTTATATCACATAATATATTTAATTTAGATCGAGTAATGTCCCTTGAATAACTGTTATATTGTTGTGTCCCTTTCTACTATTGTAATTAGTTGTGTTCCATTCATGGTGGTCAGTCCAGAACCCGTTTAGACAGAATCGTTCACAAAAGTGGTGATTCATCAACGGACTGATAGCCTGTTGTTATGATAATTTACATATGCTGTAAGAGACCAAGGGTGTAAATATGGGAAGTAAAATGTTATGATTTTTTGCCATGTGCATAATAACAAGTTGTTGTTAATATATATTGTGAAATGCGATGGCCAGATGCGTGAGAAAACTATTTACATACATACAGAAATGAAAGGCCGGTCTCCCTAGCATAGGTGTTAACGTCTTTCTCCGTAATCCTGTATATTTTCATAAGTAACGCAACAGTGGGAGAATCGGCAGTGGTTCGAGCCATGCTGGTAACTTACGGAGGTATGTAAGCCGGTCGCTCAAACTACTGAGCATAATCTTGCCTAGTACATCAACAGCAGCTGAAAAATGCTGGTGTTGACTGCAACATCCTGTAAGGGATATGCAGCATAACAAATATTATTAAAAACAAAAACATACGGAAATAATACGTAACTCAGGAGAGAAGGGCTACAAAAGGGGAGTTGCCATAATTTTGGATCAAAAGAGTGCTGGCGATGGGGGAATGTTAACGGATTCTGGACAATCACAGAGTATTATTAGTGAGACCCTATGGTAAACCTCTGGATATTAAAATAATACACGCAAATGCGCCAACAGCAGACAGTAAGAGGACATAAATATATTATATAATGAATTAGACATGGCCGAGGACCAGTATAAACATTTTGAAATGACTGTCATACTGGAGCCATTGGCGTGGGTGATAGGAATGAGAGAGGTGACAGATTAACAGCATGAGCATAATTCCATGAAATGATAGGGAACACCTGGTTCAAATACCATAGTCGTTGACGATATACATGGACATGTCATGGAGATCATATTCGCAATCAAACTGATTACGCGCTGATTAGAAAGAGATTCAGAAGCGGTTTAGTAGCAGCAAAACATTCACCAGGAGCAGATGGACATTGTGACCATGTGCCAGTTATAGGAAAGTTGAGATTAAGCTTTAAAACCATCAAGAAACCCTCAAAAAGTTAGATCTAACATTACTTAAAACAGACACAGAAATTAGAGAAAGGTGCAATGTTATAGTAAAGACCAGATAAAATGCCATGGAGATAATACAGATTTTGGTGAACAATAGGATATGTTGCAGGAATCAATCCAACAGACATCAAAAGGCATCATTTCACTTACACATAGAAATGCTAAAAACAGAAATGGATGACACGCGAAATCTTACAGATGATGGGTGAAAGAAGTAAGAAAAAGCAAAATAAATACGAATATAATACAATACATAAATAAATAGTAAACGTGCGAAAAATGCAAAGTTGCTAAAAAAGAGTCTGGCTGAATCAACAGTCAGTTCATGGAGATTATGACAAACTAGGGAAAATACTCACGTTCCATGTATCAACAAATAAATACAATAATAGGTAGAAAAACACCAACTATCACCGGATGTTTAACATCTAGGATCGGTGCACTATTGATAGGACAAGATGATATAGTCAATAGACGGTACACAAAGCTGTTATTTAGAATAATTATGAAAAGAAAAAGAAAGAAGATTACACAAGAAAATAACTTCACAGTCTTGTGTCATGGCACGGAAAGGAGTCAACACACGATTTGGTCCATGCCTTCGAAGGTCGTAATTTGTGAACGGACATAATCGCCAACGCTAGCCAGCAAGACACTGAATGATGATAATTATGACACTGTGATAAAATTCCCGCCTCCGAGCAAGAAAGATAGGAGACTTCCGATAATCAGAAGTGCCTCCCGTCGCCGATATTTCGACCAATTATATTCCTAACACTCTCTAGGGATGAGTCCCATCAGGGTCGTGACTCCGGAGATCGTTCTCATGCAGTAAGTTTGCACTCTGTTTCCAGTTTCGAGACGTTGGAATACATTTTCCACTTATCCCACACTTGACTTTCTCAGACAGTAAAATTTTCCGGATTTTAAATAAAAGACTGTTGCCTTCTCCTTCTGTGAGAGACAAGTCAGGCCTCGCCTTGTATTCAGGAACGTAGATTATCTTTATCGCTAGAAGGTTAGCTACTAAAGTCATACCGCCAAAATGACGGAGTGGCCATGGGGAGTCGTCTTGATCCTATTCTAGTGGACATCTTCATTGCACATTTAGAAGAAAAGATATCCTCAGAATTAAAAACTTGGTCTTCTAGCGTAGTTATGGGGACGATATAATAATTATCACCACAGACGAGCTACAAGCAACAAAGTTCCAGGTCATAATGAACATTAAGCATAAGAACACCTCTCTACCCATGGGACACGAACACTACGGTGCGTTGCCGTTCCTGATATTTTAATGAGACCTTAGAGCAGATGGCACATTTCAAATATCAGAGTACCGCAAAGAAACGTGGACTGGCCAATACTTAAATTTCCACAGTTTCGCACCCATCCAGCCTTTTGCTAAGATCTTTCTGAAGTGGGCCATCGTGTTATCATTCATCAGGTTTACTGTCCTGTTTGCAACAAGTTTGTTTGGATGATCGTTCACAATGAAGTCTTCGACGTCTGCCCACTTGCTGCAAATTTCTTTAACCCTACCAGACCTGAGGCCCTGAACCTAACTGTTCCCTATACCTGGGCTCCTGAGCATTAAAGAGAAAAAACCAACATGATATAGAACAATATTAGTTACATGCAAACAAGTTGTTAGAATAAGATGGAACTTGGAGACACTGTAAAAAATAGGTCTACCTTTCATCTAGCGCCAATATTCCATCTGTGTATGCCAATCAACCCAGCAGGATGAGCCTTGTTTTACACAGAGGTACTTCTTGCAAAGTGAGCACCAGATGTTGCTCTTCACCTTCTTGCATGGATTGTCTTTGTAAGACACTCCGGGAGTTTGCTTGTTGTACCTGGAGTGCTTTTCCATGGACACAACACAGATATGATTAGACGATGTCCCAGGGGGAATCTCTGGAAAATGATTGACAGGGGGCATCCGTTGAGGGCAGGGTTCCTTGGCAGTTGAAACGATCATGACTCCTCATCATCGGACGAATTTAATGTCTTTAGCTGTTCATTCTGAAGATCCACAAGCTCATCTGTAGTACTGTTTGTACTGTACGCGATCGTTTGTCTCCAACGTTACACCCTTCTCTCTCGCTTTCTCTCTCTCTCTCTCTCTCTCTCTCTCTCTCTCTCTCTCTCTCTCTCTCTCTCTCTCTCTCTCTCTCTCTCTCTCTCTCTCTCTCTCTCTCTCTCTCTCTCTCTCACCTTCGTTCGTAACCCGCGGCACTGTTAGTTACCTGAGACAATAAATTTTCGAAGTTGATTATAACCTGAATTGTTCGTGACCTGAGGCGTTCGTAACTCGAGGTACACCTTTATTGTGATATGCGATGGTCAGGTACGTGACAAAACTATTTAGATACATACAGAATTATACTTTACTCGCGAGGGAAGAACTACAAAAGGGGAGTTGGTATAATGTTGTATCGAATGAGTGGTAGGAGGGTTAAAGTATTCTGGACAATCTCAGACAGAGTATTATTAGTGAAACTCCTTGGCAAACCTCTGGAAATTAAACTAATACACGCATATGCGCCAACAGCAGACAGTAAGAGGATATAAATATATGTTATGATGAATTAGACATGGCCGTGAGCCAGTGTAAACATTTTGAAATGACTGTCATACTGGTGGCAATGACGTAGGTGATACAAATGACAGGGGTGACTGATTAACAGCATGGGCAGAATGCAATAAAATGATAAGTAACGCCTGGTTCAAACACCATAGTCGATGATTGTATACGTGGACATGATCTGGAGATAATATTCGCAATCAAATTGACTACGTGTTGATTAGAAAGAGATTCAGAAGCACTTTAGTAGCAGCAACAACTTCACCAGGAGCAGATGGACATAGTGACCATGTGCCAGTTATAGGAAAGATGAGGTTAAGATTAAAAACCATACAGAAAACCCCACAGAAGTTAGATCTAACATTACTTAAAACAGACAAAGAAATTAGAGACAGGTACAATGTTACTGTAAAGAAACGATATAATGCCATGGAGATAATACAGATTTTGGTGAGCAATAGGACATGTTGCGGGAATCAATCCAAACGACATCAAAAGAAATAATTTCACTTACATATATAATTGCAAAAAAAATGAATGACATATAAAATCTTACTGTTGATGGATGAAAGATGTAAGAAAAAGCAAGATAAATACGAATATAATACAATACATAAACAAACAGTAAACATGCAAAAGCTGCAAAGCGGCTAAAAGAGTCTGGCTGAATCAATAAGGTTTAGCATAGCCTACGAGGGGTAACATTGTAATATTCTGTTATGATAATTTGGCGTGTCCAGCGTGTGCCGCGTGGTTACACACCCGCTTCACACGCCAGTGATCCGGGGCGTGTTTCCGGATCCGGTCAGGGATATGCACTACTGACGAGCTCAAACGAGAGTGAAACTCGAGTATAGTGCTTCCATATTGACGTGGATAGGCCTTAGGTTCATACCAGAATACGATCAGCGTTGCCAGTAGTGGGTTGTGCTCAATATTTGAATCAATAGTGCATGGAGATTAGGTCGAATAAGGGAAGAGACTCTCATTAACATTCCATGTATCGACAAATAAATACAATAATAGGTAGAAAAACACGAACTATCACTGAATGTGTAAAATCAAGGAGCGGTGCAATATTGATGGGACAAGATGATATATTCAAAAGATGGTACACAAAGCTGTTACTGGGAATCATTATGAAAAGAATAAGAAAGAAGATTACACCAGGGAAATAAAACTTCAAGTCTTGTGTCATGGCACAGTAGCGGAGAAGTGCGTGGGCATTTACAGCCCGTTCAGCGGGCCGAACCGTTCAAGAATCCAGTGGTGCCCACTCTATGGCCACGAGCAGCATGACGATGGAGGTGATGGCAGTTACACAGGCTTTCATATGTCTGGAATCACAGCATTATACCAACGTGTGTGTACTAAGTGATTCAATGAGCATGATTTAGAAGGTCGAAGCTGGATCTGTACGTAGACAGTGGACTGAGTCGCTGCGGAAGTCTGTTGTCCGTAAAGTCACCTTCATCTTCGTCCCGGGACATGCAGGAGTCGAGGGAAATGAACGAGCTGATAAACTGGCTGGCTCTGCACCCCCTGTAGATGGTCAGACCATGGATCGTGCCGATTTATTAACGTCCTCAAAGATATGGCGAGAAGAGAGGCCTTTGGCGTCAGTGAATCCACATCGCTGTCCAGGATGAAAGACTTGGGAGTAAGAATCGGCACGGCCAGACGCGAGAGGTACATCGGGAAAACATACCGCCTCGTCAACCAACACAGAACTGGCACTATTAGCCACCGGACGCTGATGCATATGCTGGTGGGGGGGGGGGGGGGGGGGGAGGATCTGAGCACCTATGCACATGTCCGGAGTGCAATGAAGATACCCCAACTGATAACTGATAACTGACTGATAACTGATAACATAACTACAACCCATGGCGGGGACCAAGGGTGGAATTACACCTCTCCATAGCATAAAGTCGGGGCTGAAATGTAGAGATCACGTGTTGCCTATGCAGCATGATCCCTCTCTCGGCCTGTATAGTTTACTCCAGAGGAAATTTAACAACAATACATTTGGAATAAGACCAGCTGCAGAAGTTGCTGGATTAACAAAGCAATGTTTTAACTGTCCGCCTGTCAGACCTTCGATCCTAGACAAGTTGCCGATCAAAGCTTAGGGCCAGGTCTGCCCTGCCATGACATTTAGTCTTTAGGTTGCATTTCCTCACACCAGGATAAGGCTTGTACCCTCTCAAATGCGCTACTCCGCCGTTGACACAATGTTGGGTTGTCGGGTTCGGTAAGTGCCGCCCAACATTCATTGCTAACAGAAAGCAGGTAGTACTGTCTACTGTCATACGGTGGCTCAGTCATATCTTGTAGTACCGTCTACTGTCATACGGTAGCTCAGTCATATCTGGTAGTACCGTCTACTGTCATACGGTAGCTCAGTCATATCTGGTAGTACCGTCTACTGTCATACGGTAGCTCAGTCATATCTGGTAGTACCGTCTACTGTCATACGGTAGCTCAGTCATATCTGGTAGTACCGTCTACTGTCATACGGTAGCTCAGTCATATCTGGTAGTACCGCCTACTGTCATACGGTAGCTCAGTCATATCTGGTAGTACCGCCTACTGTCATACGGTAGCTCAGTCATATCTGGTAGTACCGTCTACTGTCATACGGTAGCTCAGTCATATCTGGTATTACCGTCTACTGTCATACGGTAGCTCAGTCATATCTGGTAGTACCGTCTACTGTCATACGGTAGCTCAGTCATATCTGGTAGTACCGTCTACTGTCATACGGTAGCTCAGTCATATCTGGTAGTACCGTCTACTGTCATACGGTAGCTCAGTCATATCTGGTAGTACCGTCTACTGTCATACGGTAGCTCAGTCATGTCAGGTAGTACCGTCTACTGTTATACGGTAGCTCAGTCATGTCAGGTAGTACCGTCTACTGTCATACGGTAGCTCAGTCATGTCAGGTAGTACCGTCTACTGTCATACGGTAGCTCAGTCATGTCAGGTAGTACCGTCTACTGTCATACGGTAGCTCAGTCATGTCAGGTAGTACCGTCTACTGTCATACGGTAGCTCAGTCATGTCAGGTAGTACCGTCTACTGTCATACGGTAGCTCAGTCATATCTGGTAGTACCGTCTACTGTCATACGGTTGCTCAGTCATATCTGGTAGTACCGTCTACTGTTATACGGTAGCTCAGTCATATCTGGCTAAGAACTGACAGGTACCTTGGATGACTTTTGTTTTCAATCTTCTGCTTATATTCCTGTTCCCGTGTGTTTTTAGTTTTATTCCATAAAAGTAGAGAATCCTTCTAATCAGTCAGTCAGTCAGTCAGTCTGTCAGTCAGTCAGTCAGTCAGTTAGTTAGTCGAGGTTCAACTTCAGCGGCAACGGGTCGTCCCCATTATGCTCCGTTCCTGTGCCAGTGAATATCACACAGAATGCTCCACACTGTCCAATGTGAAAAGTGGAACAGACAGGAGTCTCGGCAATCCAACAGCCCGCACAGGTACACTGTGCATAATGCCGCCGCCAGAATGCCAACACAAAAGTCCTCCATGAAAACCACAGTTCATCGTCGATGGAATCGGCAGTCACCAGAAAGACCTCATTGACCCGGGTTTTCTCACATGGCTCTGTCTCTATCCGCAGGGTGATCCGTCGAAAGCGTCGCATTAAGCACGAGCTCCGTAGCTCCAGCGCCGACTATCAGGTGTTTCCTGAAAAAAGCACTCGTGAACCGAAAAGGCAAATCAGTCAATTCAGCAACAGCCGGTAGCCATTGTTCCGAACAGGCAGGTCACTGTACAAACAAAAGCGGACATCTAAAAGCATTCCACGTGAATATCACAGCTCACAGAGTCGCACCACGCACTCACTCAGTAGCAGGGAGACGGAACCATATACTACCAGTCCAACATGAGGTAAATGAGAAATACAAACCGCAGCCACAATGATAAATACTCCAGAGGCCGTAGCGGTTCAATGCCTAACCGCCATGCTGGGGCAGGAAATGAGAGAATGCTTCTCCACGCTTGTAAGCGTATTTGTATATGGTGCTATTCGGTGTCAGTTGCATGTCCGTTATAGGAGGTCGTAATCAGTCCCATCATTTTTTCGCTGTTTGTGATTTACTAAACACTTATTACATACAGCAGTTTGCCATTAGTTTCTGAACAACCCACACCTCAAACCCTTGACATCAACGCAAGACGGTCTGCTTCCAAATCTCCCGTAGCTGATGTTGGGGAATTGTGAAATAAGTTCACTGTCTCTAAGCCACAGTGCCGGTTGTTTCTGCACATACTTAACTTGTATTAACTGATTCGGGGCCAAGGGATAATATATCACCTCATGTAACCTCCACTTTGGACAGAAGGACGGTATATCGCCATACTCTGGTAATTGTGTCATTTGTGTTGTTTCGTGGTATCTTCCGCAATTTTAATGCTCAGTGAACGGAAATTTCCATTATAATACTTGTACATTTGATCGTGTACTATGTAGGGAAGCTACTTTTCATTTGGAACTGAGTCAGCTAAATGTCTTTTTTTAAATAGTCTTAAAAGTCGAGGGGATCGACTTCATTGCACCGGGTTTTATCCCATATGGCTCGGTCTCATACTGCAGGGCGGCCTGCCGAAAGCGTCGCACAAAGCACAAACTCCGTAGCTCCAGCGACGACCCTCATGAGTTTCCGAGAAAATGCACTTGTGAATCGAAAGTCGTAGCCCGGAATTGAACCCACAACCTTTGGAGTGCGAGGCAGACGACTTGAGCACTTCACCACAGAGACTCCTTAATCAGTTAAAGATGTTGCTAAGTATTCCTATTATTGGTAATATTTGTATTTATTTACACCAGTGTTTCCCAACCTTTTTTGTGCTATGCCCCACCTAAGCCTTTCTAAAATGCTTATGCCCCCCCCCCCCCCCCCCCCCACACACACACATAATTTTGTATATTCAAAAATTGATATGTTCACTAAAGAAACTTGAATGATAGGTTTTAGGAAGAAATCACTATGAAATTATTGAGCAAACACAGTAAGTAAATATTCAAAACAAATAATGGAGAACTGAAATTCAAGTGCAAAATAATTTTAATGAAAGATTTTTCTATATTATTTTAATTATTGGTAATTATTCATTATTTAAATTTAGTGAGATCCTTGCTTGATGCTTGCTGCAAAGAGATTTTATGTCAGGTTCCAATTTAGTTAACTTCAGTCTCAAGTCTCCCCGTTTTGTTATATCCAGCCGATTTTATTTTTTAATAGCAGCAAATCATTTATGACACTAAATCTGCTCCATCTAAATATGAAGATGGAAACAGTAACAATAGTTCTCTTGCACATTTGGTTGCATTTGGATATTTTATTTCGGATGCCTCACAAAGCCATGCCTTCGCACCTTTTATATTAAATGAAGTTTTAATTGACTCATCACTTTGCATTTATGCGAATTCTTCTTGATACTGCATATTTGAAAGACAAATTCACTAACATTGGCCGCATCATCCAAGTTGGGAAATCAATGTGCTTCAAATCAGTAAATCTGTCTTTTAAATCAGCCGATAAAATTTTCAGATGATAGACAATAACATATATAGCGGTATCAGTCGCTTCACATTTGTGGAGGCAATGAAATTATTCAAAATTTTTATTTTATAATAAATGTGTGTCTGACATAATTCAGTAAAGGTAATGAAACCAAATATCTTCGCTTTTGCATCAACAAGAGTTTCATTTGTTCCTTGAAGTTGTTTATTTAATATATTTAGTTTTTTTTTCAAAGATATCGGCTGAAAAACTCACAAATGCCTTACCATTGACCGTTAACAGATGTTTCATTTCAGGTTTGTTGCTTAAAAAGTCACTAAGAGTATCAAATAGTTCCATAAATATTTTCAAGCAGTTCCCTTTCGAGAGCCATCTTAAGTCTGTGTGAAGTATAAGTCTCACATGGTCTTCATTTTGTTCTTCACAAAATAATTTGAAGAGACGTTCACATTTGGCACTAGCTTTAACAGAATTGATGCACTTTATAACTAAATTTAGTACTTCATTTTGAACAGGCGAAATGTTTTAGCTACCAGGTTATCCCTGTGAATAACAAAATGCACAAGAAGCAATCCTGGATTCTGATCTTTCATCTATTTTAAGCTAACATTTTTCTTCCCCATCATATTAGGAGCACAGTCTGTAGCACAAGATGTTATATTTTTCATTGGTATATTATTGACAGCAAAGTAATTTTTTAGCTTACTATATATATCTTTGGAGGTAGTGGTGCTTTCTAATAATTTACATAACACCATTTCTTCAACAAAATCACCTTTATCAATATATCTTACGTAAGTTATAAGTACGGCCTCATTGTCTCTCAGAGTTGATTCATCCATTTGCACGAAGAATTTTGTTTTCAGCTTTTCAACAAGTTGTATTTCAATATCCTCACCCATTTCGTCTATTCTTCTGCTAACAGTATTGTTACTTAATGGCTTAGCTTTAACGTCTTTGTTATCTTTTTCCAGAACCGTTTAAAAAAATGCTCATATTGATGGTTTGATTAAATTCTCCCATATAATATGACTTTTCCCAGATTTAGCGATGAGTAATGAAATTTGATAACTAGCCTTAAGAGTGTGATTGATAGTTGCATTATTAGCAGTAAATCGAGACTTTAATGTTACTCTTTTTTCAAAATGTTTCTTTAAAATTTGAAAGTAATTAACATCTTAATTAATATGAGCATTAGATTTCGCCTTCAAATGTGCCTCAAGATGACCTCGTTTCATTGATTCGTTGGTCAAGAATTGTTGGCATACAAGACACAAAGGTGACCGTTCGTCGTGGACAGCAGGTATGAAACCAAATTTTAAATATTCCTCCGAATACTGACACATTTTTTTCTTGCTTGCACCATTCATTTCACTATGGGCTGAAATAAATAAATATAGGATCAATTAAAAACTTTAAAACAAAAAATAATATGAACTGTAGTAAACGTGGATTAAAATTGCATATTTAAATATGTATAGCACAATTATCCCACCGCAAAAACAAAAAAAAAAAAAAAAAAAAAACATACTTTTTCATTTGACAAATTTGTCTGGAAAATTATGCTTCTAAAACTGAAATTAATAGAAATTACCAATTGAATTTACATACCATTTATATATCAATTATATTTATACAGTGTATATATATATTTTAAAACAACGAGACTTTTACAACAATTTAACAGACACTTTTTTTCAAATTAAGACCAAACGGTGAATGCTGAGCGTTACTGCAAAACACTGCAGAAACTGAGATCCCGGCACTAAGCATTGTGCCCTATTCAGAACAAATAGCGCAAAATGCTTAGTACCGGCCCAGTATAACCAGTAGTTCACCTCTAACGTCTAACAATGAAATCATGGCTACTAACATGTCGGACAGAAGTTATTTATACTGTATGTTTACCAACTCGAGTAAGCTGGACACAGACTTCCGAGCACCCAGCAGCAAAAGAAAGTGCGACAACTGCCTGGGCAAGCATGGAGCAAGATACTTGAGCTGTCCGTACCTCCAAAGACACAGAGACGTTTTAAAGCTCGCCATTAACACAAAGACGCCATACAAAGAAGCAAGGCGGAGGTGCGAGACGGCCACGTGTATATCCCAAGCTGAAAGAAATCAACTGCAGAACCAGATAGACCAGCTAAAGAAGCAAGTCAAGGCAATACTGACGCCAGCACCAACCAGCGAGAATGAGAAGCTGCTGGCCGACATGAAAGAGATCCAGCACAACATCAAGCAAGAGATAAAACGCATGGCTAAGGTGAAGAAGGAAATGAGGAAATCCCACAAATGATCAAGACCTAAAGAGAACTACTGAACGCGGAAGGACGCAGCACCAATCCAAACCAACAGATGAGATGAAGCAAGATGAAGCACCACAAAAAAACATCGAAAACTTGATTAACTATGAGTTTGGAACATTTAACCATTCCATTTAGGAGATAGAAGAACATTTAGCTGTAGCTAGTGACTGCATATATTTCTATATATTGTATCATTATGCTTTTGATAAATAATATGTACGAATTTTGTTTTCACAACATGTATTATTCCATGTTGAGCATAAAGCTCTGTTCACAGAATGACCCGAACTCCAACCTTTGATTCCTTATTATAGATTCTTTTTTGTAATTAGATCTTGGGTGATTTCTTGGTGAATGCTCTGTGATAACAATGTATGCTCTGCTCACACAGTGAATATTCTGTGGTAACAGTGTATGTTCTGTTCACACATTATATGTTCACTGCATACATCACATGAGTATAGACTGATGGAGACCCCATGAGGGCGTAAAAACTCACACTAGTTCATTTATATTATAGAGGATGCAATCTTCATTATGGTTAGTGGTAAATGTCCGTGGCCTCCAGGCCTTCCAAAGGAGCCTATCTTTCTACATTTTGTGTAGGAAACTTGCTATATCTATAGTTGTCCTCACGTGAGGATAAACGAGCCCATTTCAAGGCTTCCTGCAGAAGGCTACAGAGGATTTGAACCCATCCCAACCGGGATACCTTTATCAACATCCTAGTCTAAATAATTTCCACCTCACCAGACGTGTTGTCTAAGGGACACCATGAGCGTGTTAAGAAGATCAAGATGGGCTGGGCCAGAAGACAATGGTTGGTGACACAGGTTTTCATAGATATTTGTTATTTGCGTCCCATAGTAAAGGTCGGTCAAAAATAGTTTCCTTCATTTAACCTATTGCCATTGAAAGGATAAAAACCTTTAATGGTTTATAGCAAAGAAATAGAAATGTCCGCTATAAAATTTTACGTATGTAAATTAAAGCCAGGAAATTTTCATAAACGTTAAAGATTTCTTAGGTTATCATCCGCCATTTATGTTGGAAAAGAATGATCTCTATTAAATAAACAGTTTTTGTCACAGAAATGACAACTACTAAATTAATTTAAATCACATAATACATTTTTAATAGTTCAAGTAATATCCCTTGAATAACTGTTATATTGTTATGTTCCTTTCATCTATTGTATTTAGTTGTGTTCCATTCATTCCTGGTCAGTCCACAAGCCGTTTAGCAGAATTGTTTATAAAAGTGGTGATTAATCAACGCATTGCTAGTCTGTTGTTATGATAATTTACATATGCTGTAAGAGACCAAGGATGTAAATATGGGAAGTAAAATTTTATGATTTCTTGCCACATGCATAATAACAATTTTTTGTTAATATATATTGTGAAATACCATAGTCAGGAGCGTGAGAAAACTATTTAGATACATACAGAAATAATACTTACTCAGGAGGGAAGTATTACAAAACGGGAGTTGGCATGATTTTGGATCAAATGAGTGCTAGGAGGGTTAAAGGATTCGTGACAATCTCAGACAGTGTATTATTAGTGAAACTCCTTGGCAAAACTGGATATTAACATAATATACGCATACGCACCAACAGCAGACAGTAAGGAGACATAAATATATTATATAATGAATTAGACATGGCCGTGGGCCTGTGTAAACATTTTGAAATGACTGTCACACTGGTGGAAATGGCCTAGGTGACAGGAGTGAGAGGTGACAGATTAACAGCAGGGGCAGAATACCATGAAATAATATGTAACACCTGGTTCAAACACCATAGTCGATGATTATATAGTTCGGCATGCCTTGGAAAGAATATTCGCAATTGAATTGATTACCTGCTGATTATAAAGAGATTCAGAAGCAGTTTAGTAGCAGCAACAACTTCAACAGGAACAGATGGACATAGTGACCATGTGCTAGTTATGGGAATGTTGAGGTTAAGATTTAAAATCATACAGAAAACCTCAAAGAAGTTACATCTAACATTATTTAAAACATACCAAGAAATTAGAGACAGGTACAAAGTTACCGTAAAGAACAGTTATAATGCCATGGAGATAATACAGATTTTGGTGAACAATAGGACATGTTGCAGGAATCAGTCCAATAGACATTTAAAAAATAGGTTCACTTACACTTAGAATTGTTAAAAATAGAAATGGATGACACGTGAAATGTTGTGGATGGTGGATGAAAGAAGTAAGAAAGAGCAAGATAAATACGAATACAATACAATACATAAAGAAATAGTAAACATGCAAAAAATGCAAAGTGGCTAAAAGAGTCTGGATGAATTAACAGTGCATCGATATTAGGACAAACTAGGGAAATTACTCACATTCCATGCATCATAAGTAGAAAAAACACGAACTAGGAAATTCGAGGAGCTGTGCAATATTGACGGGACAAGATGATATAGTCAACAAATGGTACACAAAACTGTTACTGAGAATAATTATGACAAGAATAAGAAAGAAGATTACACCAGAAACACACTTCACAATCTTGCGTCATGGCACGGAAGGGAGTCTACATACGATTTGGTCCATGCCTTCGGAGGTCGCAATTTGTGAAGGGGCATGATCGCCCACGCCAGCCAGCAAGGCACTGGTTGATGATAATGATGTCATTGTGATAAAATTCCCGCCTCGGAGCAAGAAAGACCGGAAACATCCGATAACCAGAAGTGCCTCCCTTCGCCGAATATTTCGACCAATTATCTTCCTAACACTCTCTAGGGATGGGACCCATCCGCGTCATGATTCTGGAACGTCTTTCTCCTGCAGTAAGTTTGCACTCTTATTTCCAGTTTCGAGATGTTGGAATAGATTTTCCACTTACCCCACACTTGACTTTCTGAGACAGTAAAGCTTTCCAGATTTTAAATAAGAGACTGTTGCCTTCTGCTTCTGTGAGAGACAAGTCAGGCCTCGCCTTGTATTCAGGGACGTGGACTAATCTTTATCGCTACGAGGTTGGCTACTAAAGTCATACATCCATAATGTCGCGGTGGCCATGGGGAGTCCTTTTGATCCTATTCTAGTGGACATCTTCATGGCACATTTATAAGAAAGGAGATCCTCAGACAATAAAACTTGGTCTTCTAGCGTCGTTATGTGGACGATATAATAATCATCACTATAGACGAGCTAGAAGCAACATCGTTCCAGGCCATAATGAACCAGACGCATAAGAACACATCTCTGCCTATGGGACACGGACACTACGAAGCCTTGCCGTTCCTAGTCTAGTCTAGTCTATTCTAGTCTAGTCGATGGATCCACATCACGGCACACGGGTGCAACACATAAGTGCTCCGTTTTCCCCCTAACTCAGATGTGAGTCTGGAGAAACTCAGCTCAGTGCACGAACTCCGTAGCACCGGCAGGATCCTGAAAATACTTTGGGTAGATTGTTAACTCGAAATTTTTCCCGGGCAGCGCCGTTAGGCTTCTCTTTTTCGATTTCCAGCTGCCAAGGGATGTTTTAAAGTGCGCAACAATACACACGGGCGTCCGATCTCACTACCCAGAGACCAGGGGAAATTTAGTACTAGAAGTCCACGTGACAAAATCCCGGTATCACCGGGGCTTGAACCCGGGACCTTCAGCACTCGTGGCGGACACCATACCTCGAGAGATATTTTAATGAGACGTAAGAGCAGATGGGACAATTCAAAGATCAGAGTACCACAAAGAAACGTGGACTGGCCAATACTTAAATGTCCACAGTTTGGCACCCATCCAGCCTTTGGCTAAGATCAAGTGTAGATTTTTCTGCGCTTGGTCTGGCTAAAGTAAAGAGACGGTCACCAACTACATAACCTAACTCACCGTCCACTCACACTGGCAGTGAGCCTTGGTGGAGCACTATGGACCAAAAGTCACATAGTGTGACTAAATGGCTCACAACAAAACCAGGGGAACTAGGGGGATTCAGAGTGTTGGTCTTTCCTCTGGGGGAACCTGCAGCCCTTTAAGAATATACAGAGTTAACAGGACATAAGTCAATGGAGTAGTACACACTACAACACGCAAGACAGGAACAGTGAGGGTTAACAATAGAACAACGACAGTTAGTAACACCCAAAGAGCTCAACGGTTCACGGGAAATGTGGGGTCCAGGGGTAACAACCTTAGCGAAAAGGGTAGCGAGACTTGTCATTCGTGGTGTGGACATCGTAAGGAACAGACACACAGAGAGACGTCTTCGTTTGTGTTCACACCATGTCTTATGCTGACTGCATATATATCTAAAGGCTCTAGAATAATTTCATGAAATAATTGATATTTTTCATTTGTGAGTGTTGTACATTTTCTGTTGATTTATGAAATTACTTTGTTGATGGAGGAAAGGTTTGAATTTATCCCCTGATATGAAAAGGCAAATGCACTCATAATGATGATGATGGAGGGCATTTGAGAACCAAGGCTAACTCCAGAGGAATGAAGGCGGTCTTGTATTACACGCATAGGATGATGAGATGTTATAATGATGACTGTATCTCAACCTGCCTTTATCGCAACATACCTTGTCTTAACATGCATCAGTCTCAATATACTTCTGACTTACTATGAAGTTGTCACAACATGCATCTGTCTCAATATGCAACTGTCACAACACGCCTTTGTATCAACCTGTCTTCATCACAACATGCCTGCCTTCATCACAACAGAACTTTGCCACAATATGATGACTCCGTCTCAACAGGACCCTCTCACATCATTGAGGACTTTGTCTCAACTTACCCTAGATCACAACCTGATGACTTTGTCACAAGAGGACAATTTAGTCTTATCTTTATGACCTTATCTTGTCTTACTGATTTTGTTTTATCAAGAGTTGATCACATCATAACATTACGGCATCAATGAAGAACAATTGTTTATCTCTAACGGGTCACACTCCATCAGATGTTGGAATGAATTCCATCTAGAGACAAGAGGGTAGTGATCTCACCTTTGAGTGAAACCACTCTCCTTCCTCCTCCAATTTTCTTTTTCCCCTTTACATGTTTCATGTTTTATGACATATGATTTTTGTCAAATGCTTATGTAGTTTGCATTTTGTTTGTACTGTAGATGGGTGGTGTAAAGTTGGGCCTACCAAAATGAATGCTGTTCATTCAATCCTGGTGATACAGAATTACTTGCTGAGAGAGGTAGCGGTATTATGACTCTGTCCATTTCTTACCAGATCAATTATTATTCCAGCATTTACCATGCATCCCTCACCATCCCCATCCTCCAAGGTATTATAATGCTTCTTCTTCTTCTTCTTCAGCGTTCCGAGCCATTGAGGTTCTTTGCTGCAGATACAATCCGTCTCCATTCGTCTTTCTGGTTGACCTTCTCTTGCCAGTCGTTGATTCCAAGTGCTTGAAGGTCTGTATATATATTATCTCTCCACCGTCTTCTTGGTCTACCTCGGGGTCTACGGTCATTTATTTCCTGAGTGTAAGCGAGTTTTGTTTCCCTATTATCTTCCATTTTCTATATGCCCCAGCCATTGTAGTCTATTAGCCGTCATGATACCAGTGATTAGCGGGGACTTAAATAGATCATAAATGTCTTTGTTACTTCTTCTTTTCCACTCTCCACTTTGTGTATCCCTAATGGGTCCAAAGATGCGTCTTAACACTTTGTTCTCAAAGGTTTGTAACAAGACTTTGTCTTCTTTCGTTGTACTCCAGGTTTCAGAGCCATACATCACAAGTGGTCTGATCAGTGTTTTGTATATTGTGATTTTGGTGTTACGAGATAGTGCATTTGATTTTAGTAGGTGTTGTAGTGCATAGTATATCTTATTTCCAGAATTGATTCTAGTTTGTATTTCTTCCCTTATGATGTTGGAGCAGTTGAAGATTGTACCCAGGTATTTGTATGTTTCCGTTCTTTTAATGGTCATATTATCTTCCTTGAAATTACCACATATTGTGTCTTATCTTGGTTGATAACCAGCCCCATCTGTTGGGACTTTTCCTTTAAGTGAGTCAATATTTCCAATGTCTTTTGTTCACTTTGCCCTATAATATCTATATCATCTGCATAACCAAGCAGCTTGGATGTTCCTCCAATATCACATTCCTCTTTTATCTTATAGACCCATTTCTTTACTATCATCACTATCTAAACCACTAGAAAAACACATCCATAAGGTAACATTACAGTATTTAGCTTATAGTTGACAGACAATCAGGATTTCGACCAAAATATTCTTGCCATACGGCCCTAACAAACATGACAGAAAATTGGCACTAGAATATAAATAACAACAATCTTTGTGGAGCTGTGTTTATCGATTTCAGAAAAGCATGTGATATGATAGACCATGCCATTTTAATTAAAAAACTAGAGACAATGAAAATTGGCCCTAATGTTGTGACGCTAATAACATCTTTTCTGTCAAACAGAAAGCAAGTAGTATCATACAATAAATCTCTGTCCCAAACCATTACCTTCAATACTGGAGTACCGCAAGGCTCTATTCTTGGCCCTCTATTATTCACCATATATATTAATGTATTATATATATATAATAATGTATAATATGTATATATATATATATATATATATATATATATATATATATATATATATATATATATATATATATATATAATATAATATAATATAATAATATATATATAAAATATATTAATATATTATTAAAATATTAATAACCTTTGCATCTTTCGTCGTCCTGCGATCTATTTGCAGATGACTGTACAGTGTACACAAACGCTGAAAGCAGTAATTTGCTGGAGTCGTCTTTCCAACAAGAATTAAATAATGTAGTTAGGTGGAGCTATTCAAACCGTATGCAAATTAACATCACTAAAACAAAAGCAATGTTATTAACAACCAGACAAAGACTTCAAACTCTAAGCTCACATACATCACTTCAACTTCACATCGATAACATGCCAGTAGAAAGTGTAATTGAGCACAAAACATTAGGCCTCATCATTGATATAAACCTAACCTTTAATCCTCACGTTCAAGCGCTCACTAAACAAACAGCGAAAAAAGTCTACCAACTCGCCAAAATTAAAAATTTCCTTGATAATGACACAAGGAAAATATTCTATACGTCTCACATACAGACACATTTTGACTACTGCTCTACAATCTGGGACGGTTGTTCCAATTCAAGCACCAAGCGACTTTACTCACTCCAGAAACGGGCCATGAGTTTTATTTATAGCAAACATTGAACTGACAATCCTAGCCTGCATAAACGCCTTCAGTTACTAGTAGGCCTCTTTCAGTCCTGAAGGACTATAGAGTTGTGCCGCTTGGGAGGTGCCTGGCAGCACCGCTGGTGACTGTATAGTCCAATGCGAGAGTGACAATCCCTGTCACAGTTTCCGCATCTGTAAGACGAGGCAAGTCCCGCAGTAAGTGACTGCGCTTTGAGCCTGTGCCGCCTATCCTCAGTTTGTTGGATCAGATTGCGCTCAAAGAGCACCAGTCCGTTTCGTACATCTCTTCTCCAGGAGCGTCTGTCTGTTGCAACTCTCTCCCACGTGTCTGGATCTATTCCAATGGTTTTCATATCTTGTTTACACACATCCCTATATCGCATTTGGGGTCTTCCGGTTGGCCTCTTTCCTGTGGCTAGTTCTCCATAAAGGAGATCTTTGGGAATACATTCATCCTCCATTCGAGATACGTGGCCCAGCCACCGGAGGCGTCTCTGCTTGAGGAGGGTGTGCACTGTGGTAATATCTGCTCGTTCAAGCACCTGTTTGTTTGTTATGTGGTCTTTCCATGTTATGCCCAGGATACGTCTCAGACATCTCATGTGGAAGGAATTCAACTTCCTTTCCTGTCTTGAGTACAAGGTCCAGGATTCAGACCCATAGAGTAGTGTGCTAACAACACAAGCTTTATATACTTGAGCTTTTGTACTCTCTGTTAGTCTATTATTCTCCCAAACTCTTTTAGCTAGCCTGGAAAATGTTGTGGCTGCCTTTCCAATGCGTCTGTGGATTTATGTCTCTAATGAAAGATTATCTGATATTGTCGACCCCAAGTACACAAAATCGTGGACGACCTTCAATTCGTAATTAGCAATTTTGATTGACAGGGGCGCACCAGCGTCTTGTTCCATCACATGTGTTTTATTTAGGCTAATGGTGAGCCCAAAGTCTTTGCAGGCGGCTGCAAAACGATCTATGAGCCTTTGGAGATCTTCCGCTGTATGAGTAGTCAGTGCTGCATTATCTGCAAAAAGTAGTTCTCTTACACATCTTGATCTTATTTTGGTCTTTGCCTTGAGTCTTGATGGGTTAAAACGTTTGCCATCAGTATATGCCTTCAGTGGCAGTCCCAAATGCTTGCCTTAAGAGAACAGCGAAGAAGATACCAAAGAGTGTAGGAGCAAGCACGCAGCCCTGCTTTACTCCGCTGCTGATGCTGAATGACTGGGATGTTGAGCCGTCAAATAAAATGGTCCTCTGCATGTTTTCGTGGAATGATTTCACGAGACTAAGAAGGGTGGGTGGACATCCAATCTTTTCAAGGACCTTAAAAAGGCCGCTTCTGCTCACGAAGTCAAATGCCTTTGTGAGGTCGATGAAGGCAATATATAATGGCTTCCTCTATTCTCTGCACTTCTCTTGGAGCTGCCGGAGTGAGAAAATCATATCGATGGTGGACCTGTTGGGTCTAAATCCGCACTGCGATTCGGGGTAGATTCTTTCAGCAAGAATGTGTAATCTTTTAAGGATTACTCTGGCAAAAATCTTGCCTGTAATGCTGAGTAGGGAAATGCCGCGATAGTTGTTGCAGTCGCTTCTGTCGCCTTTGTTTTTATAAAGGGTAACGATGTTTGCGTCTTTCCTATCTTGTGGTATTGATTTTTCTCTCCAGCAGAGCTGAAATATTGCATACAGTTCTGGGATGATTGTTTCTTTGCTACATTTTAAAATTTCAGGTGGAATACTATCTTTTCCAGGTGCCTTGCCGGATTTGAGAGAGTCTAGTGCTTCGCTGATTTCTGTGAGACAAGGTTCGTTATCCAGGGCATGCATGGCAGACTGTTGATCGATGGCTTCCAGAGCTTCTTCGCTGACAGTGTTAACCACTGAGTATAGCTCTGAGTAGTGTTCTACCCAGCGATCCATTTGTTTCGCTCGATCTTTTATGATTACCCCCTCAGTTGATCGTAAAGTGGCCATCTTATTTTTTGATGGACCGACAGCTTGCTTGATGCCCTCGTACGTTCCTCTTATATTTCCAGTGTCTGCACAAGTTTGAATTTGAGCAGAGAGCTGTAGCCAGTACCTGTTCGCACATCTTCTTGCCATCTGTTGTACTCTATTTCTGGCCGTTCGCAATGCCTGCAGTGTTTTCTCTGAAGGTGATGTTTTATACATTGAGAATGCATGTCTCTTTATCTCCAGGACTGAGAGCATCTCTTCAGAGTGTGCTTCAAACCAGTCGGTTGACTTAGTATGCTTCTTGCCAAATGTTGATTGCTGTATTGTAGATGGTGTCGCGAAAATGACTCCATCTCTCGGTGGAATTTCCGTTTGTGGGGCCAGGCAGAGAATCCGCTAGAGCCTGCATGAATTTGTTGACCTTCTCTTTATTTTGGGTGCCTCTGGTGTCAATGCGTGGTCTTCCGTCTGTTCGGCTTCTGTAGATTCTCTTGGGCTTTATCTTCACCTTGCTGGAGACGAGTGAATGGTCGGTGTCGCAGTCAGCACTATGATAGCTGCGAGTCAGCCGTACATTGCGGAGGTTGCTGCGTTTAGTGAGCACCAGGTCGAGTTGGTGCCAGTTCTTTGATCTGGGGTGCCTCCATGACACCTTGTGTTGAGGTTTCGTGTCAAAGAAGGTGTTGGTCACGCACAGATTATGGTGGCTGCAGAATTCCAAGAGACGTTGTCCATTGTCATTGATCTTCCCAACGCCAAACTGTCCTAGACATGAAGGCCAAGATTTGTGGTCGGAGCCAACCCTGGCATTGAAATCCCCCAGGATAAAAAGATGTTGTTTCTCTGGTGTTTCACTGACTTCTTTGCTAAGGTCGTCATAGAACTTGTCTTTAGATTCTGATGCTGCAGTTGGTGTTGGGGCGTAAACGCTTATAATACTAACTGGGCCTGCCTCTGTCTGGAGTTGGAGCTTCAGTATTCTTTCAGTGCCATCACTTGGTGGTATGATGGAATTAAGCAGCTTGTTTCTGATAGCGAAGCCAACTCCATGCTCCCTGGTCTCTCCGCAAGGCTTGCCATGCCAGTAGAAAGTGAAGTCCCTCTCCTTGATGCTTCCAGATTCTTGAAGTCTGGTCTCTTGCAGGGCGACAATGTCTATCCCCAGTCTTAGTAGTTCGTTGTTTATCACTGCAGTTTTGCGGGCATCCACAATCTCATTTAGATCGTCTGAGATGCCAGGGGTCATGGTTCTTACGTTCCATGTTTCCAGCCTTAGGGCTGGTTGTTTTGTTTTTTTCTTGTTGCTAGGTGTATAGATTGCGGTCCATGTGTCAGGATTTCCCCTAAGCTCCACACACCCTCAGAAGCAGATGAACCGTGGCGAAACAACACCTTATTGACTCGGGGCTGCCCAGCTTAGGCGGGAGGTAGCTGTCTAGTGAGATACGATGATCTCTCCCACCGTCGGAAGTAGCCCCTGGCGCCTTGCTCTACGCCAATCGAGCATTAAGAATTATAACCGGCAAATGCTGCTTCCCGTGTTGTGTCACCGCTTTACGCGGTGCTGAAGTGACCTCTTCAGGGCACAAGCCTGGGCAATGGATATCGGAGAACCAGCTGTTGCCCAGTAGCAGGTTCCCCCTCTCCACGTCGCCGATGTTGACCAAGGGAAAGGCAGTAGCCAATGCAACTTGGCATCGGTGCCGTCGCAGGAGTTGCCAGAACTATGTTGTTTACAACATGGAACTGCCTTAGGGACTCCATCTCCGGATTTGTCCTCAGGGTTTACTCCCGAAGCCTTTCCCATATGGGTATACCCGCAAGGCAGCGGAGGTTTGAGATTTAGTTACTACCACTCCGCAAACGTCTGCTTTTCAATAAGGCCAAACTAATTCACAAAATCCTACATTGGAATGCCCCAAATTACCTTTGGCCATTGTTTGAATATAATGCTAGACACAGTAAATGATTAAATATATTACACATTCCGAAGCCTAGGATAGACTTAACAAAACAAGCTTAACGTACTCTGCAGCTCAGCTGTGGAACAATCTTCCACATGAAATAAAAGACGTCACCAATCCATATACATATAATCGCAAATTATTTGAACATTATCTCAGTACGGATTACCTTCCCCCTGAATAATGGAAGTAATAATAATAATGAAACCCTAGTATAACAGCCAGTCCCCTTTTGGTAGGCCAGTATATTCCACATAGCTAATAACAAGTGCCACACCAGTTATTACTATTACTGAGTCGTGTAGTATTGATTTTTAATTTTTCCACATGCCTTCATAATGCATATCTTTTATATTTTTGTTGTTTTCAGTTAGCCTTGAATGATGTGTGAATGGTATAATGTATGAAAGAGAGTGATAAAAGGGCAGAATGTAGACGGGCCTGCGTGCCCAATTCTTAACCCTTTCAAAATAAAGTTTTGTTATTGTTGTTGTCCTTACAACTTTCTCTAGAGCCAGATTGAAGAGTAGCGGCGATGGAGCATCACCTGTAATCTTTTAATTAATTAATGGGAAAACCAAGGTGTTGGAGACTGCCAGTATAACCTTACCATGCCTAGCTCAGCATTGAAGAGGACCCTGAGATGGAAATGACCCAAGGAAGAGACCTTCATCTATGGGTGTAGAACATTTAACCATTCCTTCAGGAGATAGAAGAACATTTAGCTATACTAGTGACTACATATATTTCTATATATTGTATCATTATGCTTTTGATAAATAATACTGTATGAATTTTGTTTTCACAACATGTATTATTCCATGTTGAGCATAAAGTTCTGTTCACAGATTGACCCGCACTCCAACCTTTGATTCCATATTATAGAGTCTTCTTCTTCTGCGTTCATCCGGAGTTTTTTTTTCCGGACGTGAGTGCGCTGTGCCTGTTTACAACAGAGCTGCGTTCTTACGCCGTTAGGCCGACACATCCGACTTCTGCGGGCATTTGTTTACCGGGTTAACCTTCCCGGGGATATTACAGATTCGTATTTGTAATCAGGTCATGGGTGATTTATTGGTGAATGTTCTGTGATAACAGTGTATGTTCATGCTCACACAGTGACTGTTCATGTGATAACCTTGTATGTTCTGTTCACACATTGGATGTCTTGTGCTAACAGTAGTATGTTCAGTTCACACATTATATGTTCAGTGCATACAGCACATGAGTATAGACTGATGGAGACCCCCATGAGGGCGGAAAAACTCACACTAGTTCATTTATATTATAGAGGATGCAATCTTCATTATGGTTAGTGGTAAACTTCCGTGGTCTCCAGGCCTTCCAAAGCAGCCTATCTTTCTAAATTTTGTGTAGGAAACTTGCTATATCTATAGTTGTCCTCACGTGAGGGTAAACGAGCCAATTTGCAGGCTTCCTGCAGAAGGCTACAAAGGATTTGAACCCATCCCTACCGGGATACTTTTATCAACATCCTAGTCTAAGTAATTTCCACCTCACACCAGGCGTGTTGTCTAAGGGACACCATGAGCGTGTTAAGAAGATCAAGATGGGCTGGGCCAGAAGACAATGGTTGGTGACA
Organism: Cepaea nemoralis; assembly: GCA_014155875.1. Lineage (NCBI taxonomy): Eukaryota > Metazoa > Mollusca > Gastropoda > Stylommatophora > Helicidae > Cepaea > Cepaea nemoralis. Next base: position 90,824 of record JACEFZ010009394.1, read on the forward strand.
CAGGTTTTCATAGATATTTGTAATTTGCGTCCCATAGTAAAGGACGGTCAAAAATATATTACTCAAAAATGTTAAGTGCCATTAAGAGGATAAAAACATTTAATGATTTATTGCAAAGAAATAGAAAAGTCCGCTATAAAATTTTACGCATGTAAAATCACGCCAGAAATTGTTTAAGAACATTAAAGATTTTTTAAGTTATCATCCGCCAATTATGTTGAAAATATATTTTCTCTATTTAATATAAATGTTTTGTCACAGAAATGAAAACTGCTAAATTAATTTAAATCACACAATACATTTTGAATAGTTCATGTAATGTCCCTTGAATAACTGTTATGTTGTTATGTCCCTTGTCTATTATAATATTTAGTTGTGTTCCATTCATTGTGGTCAGCCACAAGCCGTTTAACAGAATTGTTTATAAAAGTGGTGATTAATCAGCGCATTGCTAGCCTGTTGTTATGATAATTTACATATGCTGTAAGAGACCAAGGATGTAAATAAGGGAAGTACAATTTTATGATTTCTTGCCATATGCATAATAACAATTTGTTGTTAATATATATTGTGAAATTGGATGGCCAGGTGCGTGAGAAAACTATTTAGACATATACAGAAATAATACTTACTCAGGAGGGAAGAACTACAAAAGAGGAGTTGGCATGATTTTGGATCAAATGATTGCTAGGAGGGTTAAAGGATTCTGGAAAATCTCAGACAGTGTATTATTAGTGAAACCTCTTGGCAAACCTCTGGATATTAAAATACTACACGCATATGAGCCAACAGCAGACAGTAAGGGGACATAAATATATTTTATAATAAATTAGACATGGCCGTGGGCCAGCGTAAACATTTTGAAATGACTGTCATACTGGTGGCATTGGCCTGGGTGATAGGAATGAGAGAGGTGGCAGATTATCAACATGGGCAGAATGCCATGAAATGATAGGTAATCCCTGGTTCAAACACCATAGTAGATGATTATATACGTGGACATGCCCTGGTGATAATATTCGCTTTATTTTTTTTTCAGGAACAACTTCACCAGGAGCAGATGGACATAGTGACCATGTGCCAGTTATAAAAAGATGAGGTTAAGATTTAAAACCCTGAAGAAAACCCCAAAGGACTTAGATCTAACATTACTTACAACAGACAAAGAAATTAGAGAAAAGGACAATGTTACTGTAAACAGCAGATATAATGCCATGAAGATAATACAGATTTTGGTGAACAATAGGACATGCTGCAGGAATCAATCCAACAGACATCAAAAGTAATCATTTCACTTAAGCAAAGAATTGCAAAAATAAATAATAAGGAAATGGATGACATATAAGCTCTTACACATGATGGATGAAAGAAGTAAGTAAAATCGAGATAAATACGAATATAATACAATATATAAATAAATAGTAAACATGCAACAAATGCAAATTATCTAAAAGAGTCTGGCTGAATCAACAGTGCATGGAGATTAGGACAAACTAGGGAAAATACTCATATTCCATGTATCAACAAATAAATACATTTATAGGTTAATAAAACACGAACTATCCCTGGATGTTTAAAATCAAGGAGCGGTGCAATATAATATAGGCAACAGATGGTACACAAAGCTGTTACTGAGGAATAATTATGAAAAGAAAACGAAATAAGATTACACCAGAAAAAAACTTCACAGTCTTGTCTCATGGCACGGAAGGGAGTCAACACACGATTTGATCTAAGCCTTCGGAGGAAGCAATTTGTGAAGGGATATGATCGCCAAAGAACGACAGGCGACTTCCGATAATCAGAAGCGCCTCCCTTCGCCGAATATTTCGACCACTTATCTTCCTAACACTCTCTTGGGGCGGTAGCCATCCGTGTCATGCCATTAGACGTCTTTCTCGTGCAGTTAGTTTACACTCTGTTTCCAGTTTCGAGGCGTTAGAATAGGTTTTCCATTTATCCCACACACGACTTTCTGAGACAGTAAACGTTTCCGGATTTTAAATAAGAGACTTGACACAGTAAGCCTTTTCCAAGACGGTTTAACGACAATCCTAATCCACCAGTAGCATCGAGTGTAACCATGGAGGTCATGGCATTAACAAAGGCAACTGCCTGCCTGGAGACACAGACTTTCACCCTGGCGTGTTGTTTCAGGGACTCCATGAGCGTGCTAAAGAAGATCGAAATGGGCTGAGATACAAGCAGGTTGTCTATGCGACTCCATCCATGAGCGTGCTAAGAAGATGGAGATGGGCCTGGCCAGAAGGCATTGGCTGCAGACACTGACTTTCTTGGATATTTGTAATTTGCGCCCCATAGTAAAGGACGGTCAAAAATATTGTTTTAGGTACAAAATTTTAGCAGTATGCGATTCGAAGGATAGAAAACATTAAATGTTATATTGTAAAGAAATAGAAAGGTCAGCTATATATTTTTACGCATGTAAAATAAAGGCAGAGATATTTCATAAATATTAGAGATTTCTTAAGTTTCCATCCGCCATTTATGTCAAGTTCATTTTTTCTATATTTAATATAAACATTTTGTCACAGAAATAAAAACTCCTAAATTAATTTAAATCACATGATATATATTTAATAGTTCAAGTAATTTCCCTTGAATAAATGTTATGTTGTTATGTCCCTTCATGCTTTAATGCGTGATAAATGTTCATTTCTAGCAGGCACACTAACCGAACTTCCAAACGTAAACTTAAAGTCCCTACATGTAGATCTGGATTAAAGATTTTCTCTTTCACGTATTATTCAAACATATCAGTGATATTAATTTTGTGGAAGTGATATCGATTAGTTTTCACCACGCTGTAGATCTTGATTAAAGATTGCTTCTTTCACGGATTATTCCAAAGTATCAGTGATATTAATTTTGTGGAAGTGATAGTCGATAGTTTTCACCACTGTGTAGATCTTTATTAAAGATTTCCTCTGTCACGGACTATTCAAACATATCAGTGTTATTAGATTTTGTGGAAGTGATTTTCGATTGTTTTAACCACATGTATACCTGTGTTAAAGATTTACTCTGTCACGGATTATCGAAGATGGAAAACCAAATTGTAAAACGTGTCAAAGTCAACACGAGAGAAGGTTTTGAGGAGGAGAGTTCCATCAAGCAAACACACTTGTGTTTTCTATATCAGGACCTCATGTATTCCGGTTCAACTACTCGCTGATGGCGAGCGTCTTGATGGGGCCTTGTCGGGATCGGTAAGCAAGGGATAAAATCCATCTACCGTTTGAGGACCCTAAAAGATGGTACGCTACGCTGACACTGGAAGCAAAGGCAGCCCATTATGAACGGCTTCACGGGATGAAGCATGAACTGCAGGATCCTAAATTAGCTATTGTAAATGAAAACATTGAGAAGGAAACGACCAAGGCTATGATTCACTGGATGCCTACAATCGTAAAGGTTGAGACAGTGAAGCAAATAGCCGCGGATATTTCAGGATATATAAATGCGGAAGTGCATAAACTTAAAAACAGCACGGACAAGTGGTTACTTCTGTGCAAGCCCGAAAGATCCTTCTGCCACATTACGTGGACATGGAGTTGGACGGAGTAGAAGATAAGCTACACCGTCTCTTCATCACAGTTCCGGGGCGCCGTACAGCGTGTACAGTCTGTGGGGAGGACTCCCACTGGAGTAATAAATGTCCGACCAAAGTACACCTCAAGAAGGGGCCTAGACTGGCACAAAGAGTCACCTCGAACTCCCAGACAGATCAACATAGTAAGGAGGATGAAGACAGGTTTCCAGCTGGTCACTAGGACAAGGGGATGCTCAACCAAGTAGCCTGTCTGACGGAGAGAGCTCGATACAAATAACAAGAAATGTACTGAAGAGCGGGAAGACAAATCGACCTGGCTCAGAACAAGGCAACTAGAGGACCTCAGACAGATTTGAACCAGCCCCCTCATTGACACGTGGACCTACAGCGATTCTGTCACGCACAAAAAAGACTGAAACGCGGGAAGACCAAATCGACCTGGCTCAGAACAAGGCAACAGAGGACCTCAGACAGATTTGAACCAGCCCCCTCATTGAAACGTAGAACCACAGTGATTCTGTCACGCATAAAAGTGGTCCCCTCTATAGATGAATGAAGCTCTATAGTGATGACTCGGCAAATATTGAATCAATATTGTAAAGAAAGACATGATAGCCAATGTAAAATTACCATGGTAAACAACTGATATTACTGTGTGAACATGTGTATATTTCAGCTTGAACGATGAATCTAATTATTTTACTCTTTCGTTGTGTGACATCTGCAGTAAGTAACTGACGAGATGCAGCGAAATGTGCCAGGCAATAAATCGTACTATATATGGTTTGTGTCTTCGTTATTCAAATTCACTACGGGAAAACATTGTTTTGATTTTCTGAAACATCAGCTCCTATTACCAACTGTGAAGCGATTAGATGGATTACTCAGGCTGAAGTGTAAAATATCAGTACAGGATTGTCGATTGAGATTTCTTAAGGAATGCCTAAGATCTGGAATATTTCCTCACCGGTATTTCAGATCTCTGAGAGCCGACAGAAAATGTCCAACAAGAAAAAAACCTGAGACGACTGACCAAAAAAAAACAGATAGAAGAAACCCAGTCCAAGATGGCCAACCTCAAGCGAACACACAGTTCTGCGTATTATGTCACCAAAGAATTGAGCTTGTATGGCCACTTGAAGTTCACTAAATTCTGCACAGAAACAGTGTACAAGGTGAAAATCGCAGAGAATGCTCGCCTCAACAAATCACTGAGCACTGAAAAGATAACAACGTCAGTACTAGACAACCCAGAGAAGTATGTGAGGAACTTATCGTCGTACGTTCTCAACAATATCGAAACTGAGGCCCTTGCACACGGATTAAAATTCTGCATAAAGCCTAAATACATCAACCGTCGCAAGCACAGTTTGAAATGTTGTTTGATCAAGTCTCCAAGTTATCACCTACTTCTGCTGAGTCGGTCGGGTGGCTGAAGGCCAAACTGGTAGATTTAGAACACCAGTATCGCACATCACCCTCTAAACAGACATGCCCGCTGACCAATGAACACCTTACTGCATTAAAAGCATTAAAGGCTAACAAAACGCTTGTATTACTGAAACCAGACAAAGGAAGTGGTGCAGTATTGATGGACATGACAGACTACCAGAGTAAAATGAAAGTGATATTATCGGATAAATCTAAATTCAGGTTATATCAAACAGTAAACAAGTCCGAGGACCTGGATGCAAACATGAGAAAAGAGATCCAGTCACTTGTGAATGAGGGACTTATCAGTGAGAACACTCCAAAAATTCTCACACCACGTGGCTCCCAAACTCCTCAAATGTACGGTCTACCTAAACTTCACAAGCCCGGAATCCCGCTAAGACTGATCCTGTCTATGGTTAACTCTGCACAACAACGGATGGCGAGATGGCTAGCTGAAATTTTAAAGCCAGTACGACAGTCATTTGACCCAAAAATACTTAGAGATACATTCAAACTGGTGGAATTAGATACTATGGACATAAATAATAAACACATGGCATCCATGGATATAGCCTCCCTATTCACCAACGTTCCATTAGATGAGACAGTGAAACTAATAAGTGAACTGCATCAGAGACAAACAACTAAAACTAGGTATACCAACATCTATTCTGGAGAGGCTACTATTTCTATGTACTGCCAATGTAAAATTTAATTTTCTGAATAAGTCAACCGCCAAATTGACGGAGTGGTCATGGGGAGTCGTATTGGTCCTATTCTATCGGACATATTCATGGCACATTTAGAAGAAAAGATATCCTCAGACAATAAAAACTTAGTCTGCTAGCGTCGTTATGTGGATGATATAATAATCATTACCACAGACGAGCTACAAGCAACATCGTTACAGGCCATAATGAACCAGACGCATAAAAAATCCTCTCTACCTATGGGACACGAACACTACTTCGCGTTGCCCTTCCTAGATATTCTAATGAGACGTAGGGCAGACGGCACAATTCAAAGATCATAGTACCGCAAAGAAACGTGAACTGGCCAATGCTTAAAATCCACAGTTTCGTACCCATCCATTCCATTGGTTCCTTGCCGTCTTGACAGACGATAGTTTGTTACATTGTGCTTCAAAAAGGCATAATAACTACAAACCATGGCGGTGGAGAATGTGACTGATAAAACCGATTCCCGCTGTAAATGTTTGCCCATAGTGGATGCATGTGAACACATGGACATTTCCACCATCATGCACCATCTTACGTCTGACACGCTCGGTGTGTGACTTATCTGCAATAATTTTCTCCTTTGTCTTTATTTCATTTCTGATATTTGCTCTCCATGCAACACGTTCAGCGGCGACTTACACCCAATGTGCATTATCAATGCCTGTATCAATCATGTCCGGCTTACACACATCTTTGTATCGTTGTAGAGGCCGACCCTGAGATCTCTTACCCATCTCTAATTCACCAAAAACAGATGTCATTTGGTATTCTACCACCATCCATCCTCCTAACGAGTCATATCCATCTAAGTCTACGAAGACTGAGGATGGAATAAACCGTCACAGGACCTGATCTTTCCAATACTTCAGTATTTGTGATTTTGTCTTGCCACTTAATACCAAGTATTCTTCTCAGACACCGCACATGAAAGCTGTTTAAACGTTTCTCTTGGTGTGAGTAAGTTGTCCGGGCCTAACTGCCATAAATAAGAGTACTAAGGACACAGGCTTGATAGACGAGGACTTTTGTTTTGGCAGTAAGCTTCCCGTTCTCCCAGACTCTTTTTCTTAATCTGTACATTGTTGTTGCTACCTTACCAATCCTGATGTTGATTTCCTGATCTGGGGGTAATTTGCTATTTACCTATGATCCTAGATATGTAAACTGGTGTACTATCTTTAGTTCGGAGTCGTCAATAAAGATTGATGGAACCCCACGTGCACCTTGTGACATAATCTGTGTCTTCTTTTTGTTAATTGTTAAACCAAATTCAGAACAAAAATTGGAAATTACAGATGGTAGACGTTGTAATTCTTCCTCAGGGTGGGTCGTAGTTGCAGCACCATCTGCAAAAATCAACTCTCTGATCAATACCCTCCTAATTTTAGTCTTGGCCTTCAGACTCTTATCATTGTAGAGACCGCCATCTTGGCGTGAGTTAATGTACTCGTATATACCATTATCCTGATCACGAAAGGCATATTTTAGCAGAAGTGAAAAGTATATTCCAAAGAGGGTGGGAGCTAGTACACAACCTTGCTGAACTCTACTCTTGATTTCAAACTCTTCTGAAATTGCACCATCAAACTTCATTATACCCGTCATGCCTGTGTGGAAGGATTCCACAATGGACAGAAGAGTAGGTGGGCAGCTAATCTTCTTTAGTGCCTTGAACAGACCCTCACGACTGACCAAATCAAATGCCTTTGTTAGGTCGATGAAGCCCATAAACAGTGGCGGATTCTTTTCACGGCATTTTTGTTGCATTATTCGAAATGAGAATATCATATCAATAGTAGATCGGTCCTGTCGAAAGCCACACTGTGATTCGGTGTAGACTTGATCTCCCAGGATTTGAAGTCTGCGCAGAACAATTCTGGCAAATACTTTCCCAACAATACACAGAAATGTGATATCCCTATAGTTGTTACTCTCACTCCGATTCCCCTTGTTCTTGTACAGTGTTATGATGCTGGAATATTTGGAATCCTGTGGGATCTGTCCTTCCCGCCAGCTCTATTAGCTGATGGATCTGTAGAGTGAGTGTGTCTTGCCCACTCCTGATAACCTCTATTGGAATCCCATCCTTACATGGAGCCTTGCCAGATGCAAGTTCATTTATATCACACTTAACTTATATTATGGAGGAAAGTGTATCCGGGTGGTCACGAGTTTACAGGGCCTCTATGGCGTTGAGGGCATCATCCGCTAGCTTGGACTCACTTGAGTAAAGCTCTAAATAGTGCTCTACCCTTAATTTCCTTAAGGAAACTATTTATAAAACAGCGGTAGGGGTTTACGGCACTGTGGATCATAAGAGGCAGGACTGGTTTGCGGCAAACAGCCAGATACTGCAGCCCTTGATTGATAAAAAGAAGATAGCTCTCTTAAGAAACAAGGAAAGACCAACGCGTAACACTCTGAGTGAGCTGAAGCAAGCGAGGAAGGATGTACAAAAGGCTGCCAGGCAGTGTGCGAATGACTATTGGATCAAGTTATGTGAGTCCATTCAAATCGCAAGTGATAAGGGAAACATCAGAAGCATGTATGAAGGGATAAAGAAAGCCTGTGGTCCAATCACATCAAAAGAATTGCCCCACTGACAACCTTGACTGGAGAAATCATCACTGATAAGAAACAGCAGATGGATAGATGGGTCGAGCACTATTTGGAGCTTTACTCAAGTGAGACCAAGCTGGCGGATGATGCCCTCAACGCCATAGAGGCCCTGCCAACTCTTGACCACCTGGACACACTTCCCACTATAACAGAAGTAAAGTGTGCTATAAATGAGCTTGCATCTGGCAAGGCTCCAGGTAAGGATGGGATTCCAATAGAGGTGATCAGGAGTGGGCAAGACACCCTCGCTCTACAGATCCACCAACTAATAGAGCTATGCTGGCGAGAAGGACAAGTCCCACAGGATTTCAAAGATTTAAACATCATAACGCTGTACAAGAACAAGGGAGATCGGAGCGACTGCAACAACTATAGGGGTATCTCACTTCTGTGTATTGTTGGGAAAGTATTTGCCACAATTGTCCTGCGCAGACTTCAAGTCATGGGAGATCAAGTCTACCCCGAATCACAGTGCGGCTTCCGTCAGAACCGGTCTACCATTGATATGATATTCTCATTGCGACAGATGCAAGAAAAATGCCGGGAACAAAATCAGCCACTGTTTATTGCCTTCATCGACCTCACAAAGGCATTCGATTTGGTCAGTCGTGAGGGTCTGTTCAAAGCACTAAAGTAGATTGGCTGTCCACCAACTCTTCTGTCCATTGTGGAATCGTTCCACACAGGCATGAAGGGTATAATCAAGTTTGATGGCTCAACTTCAGAAGAGTTTGGAATCAAGAGTGGAGTTAAGCAAGGTTGTGTACTATCCCCCACCCTCTTTGGGATATACATTTCACTTCTACTGAAATATGCCTTTCGTGATCAGGATGACGGTATATACATTCACTCACGCTCAGATGGTGGCCTCTATAATGCTCAGAGATTGAAGGCCAAGACCAAAATTAGCAGGGTACTAATCAGAGAGTTGCTTTTTGCGGATGATGCTGCGATTACGACCCACTCTGAGGAAGAATTACAACATCTACTATCTGCATTCTGCAATGCTTGTTCTGAATTTGGTTTAACAATTAACAAAAAGAAGACACAGATTATGTCACAACGTGCACATGGTGTACCATCAATCTTTATTGACGACGCCGAACTGGAGATGGTAGACCATTTTACATATCTTGGATCAGAGGTAAATAGCAAATTATCCCTCGATCAGGAAATCAACATCAGGATTGGCAAGGCAGCAACAACAATGAACATGTTAGCAAAAAGAGTCTGGGAGACCAGGAAGCTTACTGCCAAAACAAAAGTCCTCGTCTACCAAGCCTGTGTCCTTAGTACTCTTCTTTATGGCAGTGAAACCTGGACAACTTACTCACGCCAAGAGAAACGTTTAAACATCTTTCATATGCGGTGTCTGCGAAGAATACTTGGTATTAAGTGGCAAGACAAAATCACAAATACTGAAGTATTGGAAAGATCAGGTTGTGTGACGGTGTATTCCATGCTCAGTCTTCGTAGACTTAGATGGATAGGACACGTTAGGAGGATGGATGATGGTAGAATACCAAAGGACATATTTTTGGTGAATTACAGACGGGTAGGAAATCTCAGGGTCGGCCTCTACTACGATACAAAGATGTGTGTAAGCGGGACACGATTGATACAGGCATTGATAATGCACAATGGGAGCACGTCGCCGCTGAACGTGTTGCATGGAGGGCAACTATCAGAAATGGAATAAAGACAAAGGAGAAAATTATTGCAGATAAAGCACACACAGAGCGTGAGAGACGTAAGATGGTGCAAAATGGTGGAAATGACCATGTTTTCACATGCACCTACTGTGGGCAAACATTTGCAGCAAGAATTAGCCTTACCAGCCACACTCGCCACCACCATGGATCGTAGTTATTGCCATATGACAGTTATTAAGCCTTTTTGAAGCACAATGTACCAAACTATCGTCTGTCAAGACGGAAAGGTGCCAATGTAATGTAATGTAAAAAAGTGCTCTACCCATCTATCCATCTGCTGTTTCTTATCAGTGATGATTTCTCCAGTCAAGTTTTTCAGTGGGGCAATTCTTTTGATGTGATTGGACCACAGGCTTTATTTATATTTTCATATATGCTTCTGGTGTTTATGTATTTATTGCAATCCCAAAGAAATCAGGAACCTTAGAATGTGATCAACATAGAACAATTAGTATAATGAGTCACATCACAAAGATTTTGTTACGAATTATCATGCAAAGAGTGAGGAAGAAAATACAACCTGAAATAGGGGAAGAACAATGTGGTTTTGTAGAAGGAAAGGGTACAGTAAATGCTGTGTATATGCTGCGAACAGTTATTGAACGTGCTTTAGAAGTAAACAAGGATATACATCTTTGCTTTATTGACTACACAAAGGCTTTTGATAGAGTTAGACATGTCAACATTGTGAATATGCTTGCAGATCTACAAATTGATGGGAAAGACATTAGACTTATAAAAAACATATATTGGAAACAACAAGCTGCCATAAGAATTGATAATGAAGTAGGACAATACCAACCTATTAAGAGAGGTGTTAGGCAGGGATGTGTAATGTCTCCAGATCTTTTTTCCCTATACAGTGAAAATATTTTCAGAAATGTAGAAGACCTAAATGGAATCAGCATTGGAGGACGAAACATAAATAACATTAGATATGCAGATGATACAGTATTGATTGCAGACAATGAACAGGATCTGCAACAATTAGTAGACGCTGTGGTTGTACACAGTGAGCAGCTGGGGTTGGAATTAAATTGTAGGAAGGCACAGGTTATGGTCGTCACAAGGAAGAACGAAGTACCACAATGTAATATACAAGTAAATGGGAATATTCTTCAACAAGTGAATCGGTTCAATTATCTCGGAACAGTCATAACATCTGATGGCAGATGCCTTGAAGAGATTAGAACAAGAATCGCCATTGCGAAAGTAGCCTTTAGCAAGATGAAAAACATTCTAACCAATAAAAAGATGTCAATTGAAACGAGAAAAAGAGTGTTGAGGGGATACATAGAGCCTGTTCTTTTGTATGGATGTGAAACTTGGACAATGTGCAGTCAAGCTGAAAAACATCTGATGGCTGCAGAAATGTGGTTTCTGAGGAAAATGCAAAGAATACCATGGACAGATAGAAAAACCAATGACCAAGTACTACAAGAGACAAATGAAAATCGTAGATTGATTAGAGAAATTGATTAGACGTAGACAGTCAAAATTTTTTGGACATGTTATGAGAAGAAATGGACTGGAGAACTTAGTGACAGCTGGCAAGATCGAAGGGAACAGACCAAGAGGAAGACCGAGAGGAAAATACCTGGATGGCTTGGCCACATGGCATGGACGAGACAGGAACACTGAGCTGATCCACGACTCTGGTGATCGAGTGAAATGGCGAATCATGACCGCCCACGCTTTCCGGCATGGCACATGATTGATTGATTGATTCTGGTGTTTCCCTTATCACTTGCATTTTGAATGTACACCAAATGACTTGATTCAATAGTCATTTTCATACTGCCTGTTAGCTTTTTGCACATCCTTCCTATCTTGCTTCAGCTCACTGAGAGTGTTTCGCGTTGTTCTTCCCTTGTTTCTTAAGAGAGCTATCTTCTTTTTATCAATCAATGGCATTTTGGTTAATATACCTACTCCAAAGTCACCTAGTACTTCTAATTCTTCTATTGTGATTTCATCTGGCCCAGCTATATTTCTTTTTTACATATGTTTTACAGCGTCAGCGACTTCTTCTTTTAGAATAGGAGGACCTTCTAAGTCTCAAGTTCTTTACCATTTATTCCCCCTCTTTAATCTTACTTTTATTCGTCCACATAGTGGTACATGATCACTATTACAGTCAGCACCAGTCGTTGTCTATACATTAATGAACGCATTCCTAAATCTTTCATTAATAAATATGTAGTTAATTTGGTTGCGTATTTTCTTATCGGGGCTTTTCCATGTGTATAGTCGTCTTTTATGGTGTTTAAACCAGGTGTTTCAAATTATCATATCACTGATATTTGCCAATTATATTAGTTCCTCTCCTCTGTCATTTCTTGTACTTAAACCATAATTCCCCACTTCATCCTCTATTTTTTCCCTTTCCTACTTTTGCATTAAAATCTCCCAGTATTATTTTTATTTCTTGTGATCCAATTTGAGTCATCGCCATTTCTATTCATCGTAAAAGTGTTGTATTTCTTCATCACTACAGCATGTTGTTGGTGCATATACTTGTATAAATTTTATATCTTTTGGTTTGCCTTTGATTTTTACCAAAATGACTCTATCTGAAATACACCAGTATCCATTAATTAACTTGGCTGTTATTTCATCAAATATTAGTTATACTTTTTTTTTCGTGTCTATCCCCTCCAGAATAAATTATTGTGTGTTTGTCGGTTGTCGGTTAGTCGGTTATAATTTTTCCCGATCCCTTCCATCTCATCTCACTTATGCCTAGAATATTCATTTTCGTGTTTTCCGTTTCTCTTAGAACATTGTTCAACTTTCCCAGCTCATTTAATGCCCTACCATCCCATGTTCCTACTCTAAATGTATTTAGTTTATTTTACTCTATGTTGTGTGACTTCTATCCATCCATCATGTGCCTTGCCGGTAAGCGTGGGCGGTCATGTTCTGCCATCTCACTCGATCACCAGAGTCGTGGATCAGCTCCGTGTTTCTGTCTCAACCATGCCACAAGGCCAAGCCATCCAGGTACCTGCTTCTAGGTCTTCCCCTTGGTCTGTTCCCCTCGATCTTACCAGTCGTCACAAAGTTCTCCAATCCATTTCTTCTCATAACATGCCCAAAAAATTTTGACTGTCTACGTCTAATTTCTCTAATCAATTTACGATCTTCATTTGTTTTTTGAAGAACTTGTTCATTGGTCTTGGTGTGACTTCTGCAGTATGTAAATGCCTTGCTTGCTTGCTTACTGGCTTAAGTTCGCTGGCTGTGAACTCCAGCGTGAAGTTCTGTATGTCGGATGAAGACATCCTGTTGTCCAACATCAGTGTGATGTCATACCGGACTGAGGTTTGCGTGAGTGTCCGTTGTGCCATGTCTGACTTATTGGTTTGAAGACTGGTGGTTCCGCGCCCTGCAGGCAGAGACTCTCCGACTTCGGAACAATCAGCGATCCTACTACGTTAGACAGGACCCCAAAGGGACCTGTTGCCCATCACACACGACTAGGACGTGTTAGTAGGTCTTGGCCAGTATAGAACCTGGCCCTGGTGCCTGGGAAACATCTCTGTGAAATATGCCAGGCAATAAATCGTGCAATCTATGGTTTGTGTCTTTGTTATTCAAATTCACTACGGTAAAGCATTGTTTTTGGTATTTAGTTTAGTTTTGGCTTTGCCATCAGTAGCTGGATAACGGTCTGGTGTCACCTGGCTCATGACTGTCCCTACTGGACGAGGATGTCCTAAGACAGTTATTAACGTCGTTCATTAACTCTGAAATGTGTTTTGCCATGAAGTCTTGGGAAGATAATGTGGTGGCACCGCTGAGTGAACTAAAAAAGACTGTTAGATTCATACAAGAGACAACATTGCAGTTATAAACATATTTCAAGCGAACGAAAGAAGAAGAAGAATGTGTGGTTTCCCCTTGACTTCCACATCCACACCGGGGTCTTTTATCTCTACCTTTGACAGCCATTTCCGACTGTGAGTGAAAAGTTAGAAATAAAAGTGAGTGGATTAGCTTTGCCTATTACCAATGTGTCGGTCTCCCTGGCCAAGGTGTCAACGACATTGTTCATAATCCCGTATATCCACGTGGAGAATACAGCAGCTGTGAGAATCGGCAGCGATTCGAGCCGCGCTGGTAACTTACGGGGGTATGTGAGCCGTTCGTTCAGAAAGCAATGGCAAACTACTGAACGTAAAAGTTTTCTAGTACTCAACAGCAGCTGAAATATATTGGTGCTGAGTGCAAGGTCCTGTAAGGGATATGCAACCAAACACCAAAAATTACCAATGTTCGTCATCATGGAAACTTTCACATATTTCATAGATATTTGTAATTTTCGTCCCATAATAAAGGACGGTCAAAAATATATTTTAAAACCATAGACGAACGAGATGCCTGTCAGAATCTCGAATGTCTCCAACCGAGATGCAGGAACATCGTTACGCCCGCCAGGCGAATAGTCCCCAACCGGGATGCAGTAACATCGTTACGCCCGCCAGGCGAGTACTAGTTACCTGCCCGCGAGTTGCTGGCTGACGTGATAGCCAGCGGTCAGGCAAGGACAAAGCAAGACGCACGCAGTCCTCGTGAAGCCAATCCACAGAGGGAAAGCGCTGTGCGAGAAACAGACAGACCGCTTGGGTACTCGGACCGGACAGGACGTGTGGGTAGAGAAAGGCTTTGTGTAGTTCTGTGCCCGAAAGTCGAATGCTTGTATATCTTGTGAGATAGACTGTAAAGCTGTGGGTTGTCTGTAGGTGTATTAATGTATTGCATATGTATTGTAATGATCATCACATGCCAAACTAGATCGTGTTGCATGTGACTTGTAAATAAATCCATCGAACTTAGTGTCGTTGTGTGTCAAGTCCAATCATGTTGTACTTGTACTTGTCTCACATGTGTTAGGTATAACGAGCCAGGTTTAAGACCCTGACAATGCCATTAAAGGCAAAGAAAAATTTAAAAATGTGTTGCAAAGAAATAAAACGTCCCATTTTACAATTTTACATATACAAAATAAATCCAACAATTTTTTCATCAATGTTGAAGATTTCTTAAGTTATTATCTGCTATATATGCCATGTGTACTTGTTGCTAATTACTATAAGTAAATTATCACAAACAATGAAAATTTCTAAATATATTTCTATCACATAATATATTTAATTTAGATCGAGTAATGTCCCTTGAATAACTGTTATATTGTTGTGTCCCTTTCTACTATTGTAATTAGTTGTGTTCCATTCATGGTGGTCAGTCCAGAACCCGTTTAGACAGAATCGTTCACAAAAGTGGTGATTCATTAACGGACTGATAACCTGTTGTTATGATAATTTACATATGATGTAAGAGACCAAGGGTGTAAATATGGGAAGTAAAATGTTATGATTTTTTGCCATATGCATAATAACAAGTTGTTGTTAATATATATTGTGAAATGCGGTGGCCAGGAACGTAAGAAAACTATTTAAATACTTACAGAAATAATACTTTACTCAGGAGGGAAGGACTACAAAAGGAAAGTTGGCATAATTTGGATCAAAAGAGTGCTATTGGTTGGAGGGGGAAAGGGGGGGGGGGAGTTTAAAGTATTCTGGACTAGCGCTTGTACTGTGGATAGTGAATCCGTCAGTATACTTAGTTGTATAGAGGGGTACTATGTTGCTATTTCTAGTCCTTGCATAATTCCTACTAGTTCTGCCGTGTATACCGATGTGTTGTCTCTTATTTTGTACTCTTTTTTGATGTTCCAGGATGGTACCGCATGCTGTTTATATTTAAGGAAGCCACGGTAGCGCATGGCTAGCAAGCTTGGCTGGCGGTCCCATGTTAATATGTTCGAATCCCAACCGAGGCGATGGTTATTTTTTGAGTCAGCTCCGTGGAGATGGGGTTACGAGCGTAATTCGTAATCCCGCATACCGCGTTCGAAACAGCGGGAGATTTAGCAGCAGACCGCCTTGCGTTGGTTTTCATATAATGGTATGAGTGCAGGTCGTTCAGAAAGCAATGGCAAACTACTGAATGTAAACTTGCCAAGAAATCATAAATATCCAAAAAATGCTGGGACTGAGCGACATCCTGTAAATGATATGCAACACGGCCTGCTGGAGATAGACGCTCGATCTTTCGCCAGTTCTCCTGTCCACTAGGGTGTTTTTACTATCGTGTATCCATCTTCGTGTTGATAGTCCACTGCCTCTTCTACCAAGAACCGCGCCTTCCATTACTCTCTTTTCTAAGTCGTTTAGCATTGGCTTGGCCGCGTTCAATGGTCGAAACCAGGACACGGAGCTGATCCACCACTCTGGTAATCGTGTGAGATGGCGAAACATTACCGCTCACGCTTATCGGCACGGCACATGATGATGAGGATGTGACATTTACTATGGTCAAGGGGCGGTCTGGGATCTTGGGCATTGGTAGTACCTTTGATAAGGATGGCTGTCACGCCCTTTGCACGGCCCATTCCCCACTAATCCAAGCCTGACATCCAGCTCACGTCTGTGGCTCCTAGTAGCTGTCAGCATGCTACAGCGCCCCCCCCCCCCGGGGAGGGCAACAGCTGTGACAGGCTGGCTAAATCAGGCGAGGGTCACCGATTCGACGTTAAACCAATCGGTGAACTAGGGTATGCCTACCTGGCATGTGAAGACAGGATTCGGCAGACTGTGCGAAAGAAATCATTGATGATTCAACGGGCAAGACGGCGTTTGCCTGCGAAGCGTTGTGGGACATAATGAGCACGTTCACACGTAGAGCGACCTGGTCACCCATTGCACCTGTATTCGTCTCCAATCGTCTTGACTTGTCTTGCTACTTGATTCAGATGGACTCAGGCGAGATAGAATGGTTGACGAATTGCGCACCTCTTTCTCACTTTAATATAATTCATTGCGCAAGTCATTCTTCATCCAAACAAGGCCACATTTGTTCCCATTCCGAGTCGTCATGTTGTTTATGCAGTCGACATGGTGGGCGGGGTAAGAGCACTCTAGGTCGTGAACTTCATCGTTTCGCACGCACCCGTCCATTACAAACATGGCATAGTATGGACTGTCGTGGACAGAAAAGAGTTAACAGGGCATAGGTCAGTAGAGTAGTAGTCACACACTACAACCCACAAGACAAGAAGAGTAAAGGTTAACAATAAATCACAGACAGTTGTTAGTGACCCTCGAGGAGCTCAACGGTTCACGGGAAATGTAGGGGTCAGAGGTAACAACCTCAGCGAAAAGGGTAGCGAGACTTGTCATTCGGGGCGCGGACATCTTAAGGAACAGACACACAGAGATGTCAGTGATATTTCCATACAAGCTATCTATGCGAATATTGAAGAGTTTACAACATCAAGAATTCACACAACGATCAGTTCCATAGTCAAGGACGGTCAAAAATACATTTAAACAATTATAAATGTATGCTATCATTAAGAGGATGAAAACATTTAATGTTATAATGCAAAGAAATATAAAAGCCTGTTATTAACTTTTACGCATAAATTATTACGTCAAATCTTTTCCATAAACCTTGAAGACTCATTAAGTTTTATCTGATATTTATGCTACATGTACTCGCTGCTAATTACTGTAAAGAAACTATCACAGACAATCAAAATTTTTAAAGTTATTTAAATCACAAAGTACATTTATTTTATTTTGAGTGATTTCCCTTGAATAACTGTTATGTTGTTATGTCCCATTCTACTATTGCTATTAGGTGTGTTCCATTCTTTGTGGTCAGTCCACAGCCCGTTTAGACAGAATTCTTCATAAAACTGGTGATTAATCAACGCATTGCTAGTTTGTTCTTAAGATAATTTACGTATGCTGTATTAGACCAAGAATGTAAATATGGGAAGTAACATTTTACCATTTCTTGCCATATGCATAATAACAATTTGTTGTTAATATATATTGTGAAATGCGATGACCAGGTGCGTGAGATTAGGTCGAATAAGGGAAAAGACTCACATTCCATGTATCGACAAATAAATGCAATAATAGGTAGAAAACCACGAACTATCACTGGATGTGTAAAATCATGAAGGGTGCAATATTGATGGGACAAGATGATATATTCAAAAGATGGTCCACAAAGCTTTTACTGGGAATCATTATGAAAAGAATAAGACTGAAGATTAGACCAGGAAAAAAAATTTCAAGTCTTGTGTCATGGCACATAACTACAACCCATGGCGGGGACCAAGTGTAGAATTACACCTCTCCATAGCATAAAGTCGGGGCTGAATTGTAGAGATCACGTGTTGCCTATGAAGCATGATCCCTCTCTCAGCCTGTCTAGTTTACTCCAGAGGAAATTTAACACCAATACATTTGGAATAAGACCAACTGCAGAAGCTGCCGGATTAACAAAGCAATGCTCTAACTGTCCGCCTGTCTGAGTTTCGATCCTAGACCAGTTGCCGACCAAAGCTTAGGGTCTGGTCTGCCCTGCTATTACATTTAGTCTTTAGGTTGCATTTCATCACACCAGGATAAGGCTTGTACCCTCCCAAACTCCGTTGACACAATGTGGGGTGTCGGGTTCGGCACGACCGCCCAACATTCGGCGTTAACAGAAAGTAGGTAGTACCGTCTACTGTTATACGGTGGCTCAGTCATATCTGGTAGTACCGTCTAATGTCATACGGTAGCTCAGTCATATCTGGTAGTACCGTCTACTGTCATACGGTAGCTCAGTCATATCTGGTAGTACCGTCTACTGTTATACGGTAGCTCAGTCATATCTGGTAGTACCGTCTAATGTCATACGGTAGCTCAGTCATATCTGGTAGTACCGTCTACTGTCATACGGTAGCTCAGTCATATCTGGTAGTACCGTCTACTGTCATACGGTAGCTCAGTCATATCTTGTAGTACCGTCTACTGTCATACGGTAGCTCAGTCATATCTGGTAGTACCGTCTACTGTCATACGGTAGCTCAGTCATATCTGGTAGTACCGTCTACTGTCATACGG
Organism: Cepaea nemoralis; assembly: GCA_014155875.1. NCBI lineage: Eukaryota > Metazoa > Mollusca > Gastropoda > Stylommatophora > Helicidae > Cepaea > Cepaea nemoralis. Next base: position 109,875 of record JACEFZ010009394.1, read on the forward strand.
TAGCTCAGTCATATCTGGTAGTACCGTCTACTGTCATACGGTAGCTCAGTCATATCTGGTAGTACCGTCTACTGTCATACGGTAGCTCAGTCATATCTGGTAGTACCGTCTACTGTCATACGGTAGCTCAGTCATATCTGGTAGTACCGTCTACTGTCATACGGTAGCTCAGTCATATCTGGTAGTACCGTCTACTGTCATACGGTAGCTCAGTCATATCTGGTAGTACCGTCTACTGTCATACGGTAGCTCAGTCATATCTGGTAGTACCGTCTACTGTCATACGGTAGCTCAGTCATATCTGGTAGTACCGTCTACTGTCATACGGTAGCTCTGTCATATCTGGTAGTACCGTCTACTGTCATACTTTAGCTCAGTCATATCTGGTAGTACCGTCTACTGTCATACGGTATCTCAGTCATATCTGGTAGTACCGTCTACTGTCATACGGTAGCTCAGTCATATCTGGTAGTACCGTCTACTGTCATACGGTAGCTCAGTCATATCTGGTAGTATCGTCTACTGTCATGCGGTAGCTCAGTCATATCTGGTAGTACTGTCTACTGTCATACGGTAGCTCAGTCATATCTGGTAGTACCGTCTACTGTCATACGGTAGCTCAGCCATATATGGTAGTACCGTCTACTGTCATACGGTAGCTCAGTCATATCTGGTAGTACCGTCTACTGTCATACGGTAGCTCATGTCATATCTGGTAGTACCGTCTACTGTCATACGTTAGCTCAGTCATATCTGGTAGTACCGTCTACTGTCATACGGTAGCTCAGTCATATCTGGTAGTACCGTCTACTGTTCATACGGTAGCTCAGTCATATCTGGTAGTACCGTCTACTGTCATACGGTAGCTCATGTCATATCTGGTAGTACCGTCTACTGTCATACGGTAGCTCAGTCATATCTGGTAGTACCGTCTATTGTCATACGGTAGCTCTGTCATATCTGGTAGTACCGTCTACTGTTATACGGTAGCTCAGTCATATCTGGTAGTACCGTCTACTGTCATACGGTAGCTCTGTCATATCTGGTAGTACCGTCTACTGTCATACTGTAGCTCAGTCATATCTGGTAGTACCGTCTACTGTCATACGGTAGCTCAGTCATATCTGGTAGTACCGTCTACTGTTATACGGTAGCTCAGTCATATCTGGTAGTACCGTCTACTGTCATACGGTAGCTCAGTCATATCTGGTAGTATCGTCTACTGTCATGCGGTAGCTCAGTCATATCTGGTAGTACTGTCTACTGTCATACGGTAGCTCAGTCATATCTGGTAGTACCGTCTACTGTCATACGGTAGCTCAGTCATATCTGGTAGTACCGTCTACTGTCATACGGTAGCTCAGTCATATCTGGTAGTACCGTCTACTGTCATACGGTAGCTCTGTCATATCTGGTAGTACCGTCTACTGTCATACTTTAGCTCAGTCATATCTGGTAGTACCGTCTACTGTCATACGGTAGCTCAGTCATATCTGGTAGTACCGTCTACTGTCTATACGTAGCTCAGTCATATCTGGTAGTACCGTCTACTGTCATACGGTAGCTCAGTCATATCTGGTAGTACCGTCTACTGTCATACGGTAGCTCAGTCATATCTGGTAGTACCGTCTACTGTCATACGGTAGCTCTGTCATATCTGGTAGTACCGTCTACTGTCATACGGTAGCTCAGTCATATCTGGTAGTACCGTCTATTGTCATACGGTAGCTCTGTCATATCTGGTAGTACCGTCTACTGTTATACGGTAGCTCAGTCATATCTGGTAGAAGCTACTTTTCATTTGGAACTGAGTCAGCTAAATGTCTTTTTTTAAATAGTCTTAAAAGTCGAGGGGATCGACTTCATTGCACCGGGTTTTATCCCATATGGCTCAGTCTCATTCTGAAGGGCGGCCTGCCGAAAGCGTCGCACAAAGCACAAACTCCGTAGCTCCAGCGACGACCCTCAAGAGTTTCCGAGAAAATGCACTTGTGAATCGAAAGTCGTAGCCCGGAATTGAACCCACAACCTTTGGAGTGCGAGGCAGACGACTTGAGCACTTCACCACAGAGACTCCTTAATCAGTTAAAGATGTTGCTAAGTATTCCTATTATTGGTAATATTTGTATTTATTTACACAAGTGTTTCCCAACCTTTTTTGTGCTATGACCCACCTAAGCCTTTCTAAAATGCTTATGCCCCCCCCCCCCCCCCCCCCCCGCCACACACATAATTTTTTATATTCAAAAATTGAAATGTTCACTAAAGAAACTTGAATGATAGGTTTTAGGAAGAAATCACTATGAAATTATTGAGCAAACACAGTAAGTAAATATTCAAAACAAATAATGGAGAACTGAAATTCAAGTGCAAAATAATTTTAATGAAAGATGTTTCTATATTATTTTAATTATTGGTAATTATTCATTATTTAAATTTAGTGAGATCCTTGCTTGATGCTTGCTGCAAAGAGATTTTATGTCAGGTTCCAGTTTAGTTAACTTCAGTCTCAAGTCTCCCCGTTTTGTTATATCCAGCCGATTTTTTTTTTTTTAATAGCAGCAAATCATTTATGACACTAAATCTGCTCCATCTAAATATGAAGACGGAAACAGTAACAATAGTTCTCTTGCACATTTGGTTGCATTTGGATATTTTATTTCGGATGCCTCACAAAGCCATGCCTTCGCATCTTTTATATTAAATGAAGTTTTAATTGACTCATCACTTTGCATTTCTGCGAATCCTTCTTGATACTGCATATTTGAAATATCAGACAAATTCACTAACATTGGCCGCATCATCCAAGTTGGGAAATCAATGTGCTTCAAATCAGTAAATCTTTCTTTTAAATCAGCCGATAAAATTTTCAGATGATAGACAATAACATATATAGCGGTATCAGTCGCTTCACATTTTTGGAGGCAATGAAACTATTCAAAATTTTTATTTTATAATAAATATGTGTCTGACATAATTCAGTAAAGGTAATGAAACCAAATATCTTCGCTTTTGCATCAACAAGAGTTTCATTTGTTCCTTGAAGTTGTTTATTTAATATATTTAGTTTTTTTTTTCAAAGATATCGGCTGAAAAACTCACAAATGCCTTACCATTGACCGTTAACAGATGTTTCATTTCAGGTTTGTTGCTTAAAAAGTCACTAAGAGTATCAAATAGTTCCATAAATATTTTCAAGCAGTTCCCTTTCGAGAGCCATCTTAAGTCAGTGTAAAGTATAAGTCTCACATGGTCTTCATTTTGTTCTTCACAAAATAATTTGAAGAGACGTTCACATTTGGCACTAGCTTTAACAGAATTGATGCACTTTATAACTAAATTTAGTACTTCATTTTGAACAGGCGAAATGTTTTAGCTACCAGGTTATCCCTGTGAATAACAAAATGCACAAGAAGCAATCCTGGATTCTGATCTTTCATCTATTTTAAGCTAACATTTTTCTTCCCCATCATATTAGGAGCACAGTCTGTAGCACAAGATGTTATATTTTTCATTGGTATATTATTGACAGCAAAGTAATTTTTTAGCTTACTATATATATCTTTGGAGGTAGTGGTGCTTTCTAATAATTTACATAACACCATTTCTTCAGCAAAATCACCTTTATCAATATATCTTACGTAAGTTATAAGTACGGCCTCATTGTCTCTCAGAGTTGATTCATCCATTTGCACGAAGAATTTTGTTTTCAGCTTTTCAACAAGTTGTATTTCAATATCCTCACTCATTTCGTCTATTCTTCTGCTAACAGTATTGTTACTTAATGGCTTAGCTTTAACGTCTTTGTTATCTTTTTCCAGAACCGTTTTAAAAAATGCTCATATTGATGGTTTGATTAAATTCTCCCATATAATATGACTTTTCCCAGATTTAGCGACGAGTAATGAAATTTGATAACTAGCCTTAAGAGTGTGATTGATAGTTGCATTATTAGCAGTAAATCGAGACTTTAATGTTACTCTTTTTTCAAAATGTTTCTTTAAAATTTGAAAGTAATTAACATCTTAATTAATATGAGCATTAGATTTCGCCTTCAAATGTGCCTCAAGATGACCTCGTTTCATTGATTCGTTGGTCAAGAATTGTTGGCATACAAGACACAAAGGTGACCGTTCGTCGTGGACAGCAGGTATGAAACCAAATTTTAAATATTCCTCCGAATACTGACACATTTTTTTCTTGCTTGCACCATTCATTTCACTATGGGCTGAAATAAATAAATATAGGATCAATTAAAAACTTTAAAACAAAAAATAATATGAACTGTAGTAAACGTGGATTAAAATTGCATATGCAAATATGTATAGCACAATTATCCCACCGCAAAAAAAAAAAAAAAAAAAACATACTTTTTCATTTGACAAATTTGTCTGGAAAATTATGCTTCTAAAACTGAAATTAATAGAAATTACCAATTGAATTTACATCCCATTTATATATCACTTATATTTATACAGTGTATATATATTTTTTTAAACAACGAGACTTTTACAACAATTTAACAGACACTTTTTTTTCAAATTAAGACCAACGGTGAATGCTGAGCGTTACTGCAAAACACTGCAGAAACTGAGATCCCGGCACTAAGCATTGTGCCCTATACAGAACAAATAGCGCAAAATGCTTAGTACCGGCCCAGTATAACCAGTAGTTCACCTCTATCGTCTAACAATGAAATCACGGCTACTAACATGTCGGACAGAAGTTACTTATACTGTATGTTTACCCAACTCGAGTAAGCTGGACACAGACTTCCGAGCACCCAGCAGCAAAAGAAAGTGCGACAACTGCCTGGGCAAGCATGGAGCAAGATACTTGAGCTGTCCGTACTTCCAAAGACACAGAGACGTTTTAAAGCTCGCCATTAACACAAAGACGCCATACAAAGAAGCAAGCCGGAGGTGCGAGACGGCCATGCGTATATCCCAAACTGAAAGAAATCAACTGCAGAACCAGATAGACGTGCTGAAGAAGCAAGTCAAGGCAATACTGACGCCAGCACCAACCAGCGAGAATGAGAAGCTGCTCGCCGACATGAAAGAGATCCAGCACAACATCAAGCAAGAGATAAAACGCATGGCTAAGGTGAAGAAGGAAATGAGGAAATCCCACAAATGATCAAGACCTAAAGAGAACTACTGAACGCGGAAGGACGCAGCACCAATCTAAACCAACAGATGAGATGAAGCAAGATGAAGCACCACAAAAAAACATCGAAAACTTGATTAACTCAATTCACACAAAAAAGCAGGCAAACATACGCATGATGGAGACAAGCCACAAACCAATCAGAAACAGCAAGCAGAAGCCAGTAGTCCAGCCATGATACCTAAGCAACCCGAGAGGAAATCAACATCCTGCCAGGTAGATGAATATGACCTAGAGTACCTGAAGATAACAGGAGCACAGACGAAGAAGACTGTCCCTTCGTAGCTTTCTACAAGAGGAAAGTAATATATGAAGCTGATTACGAAGAAAGGTTAAGGCAAGCCAGACTACAATGCGAACAACACGAAAATGACCCCAGCACATGGGACGATAAATTTCACATGGAAAAGCAATTCATCTGGAAACAAATGAGGGAAGAAGGTGACACAAACTCAGAACAAAATCAAAGATAACGAAACGTCAAACAGAGAGTCCTTATAAGGACTGCAACCAGTCAAGCCAGGTGAGCCAGGAGCCTCCACCAACATAAGAAATCACCAAGAGACGGGGACAAAGGTCAGCCGCCGAACAACCCCACCCCTCCCACCCTCCCCAGCTGACGTCACAGACACAAACCAACATAACCAGTCCGAGATAGGACTCACTCGTAAGAGTGCACAAGACAAGAATTACGGTGAATGAACCCACAAACACCACAGACCTCAACAATAACCACCGCTGAGGAAGCGAGTCTATTTTCGAATTGCCCCCCTTAACAATCGAATTGCCCCCCTGTGGGGCGTGGGTTCCACGTTGGGAAACACTGATTTACACCCTCAATGTTGGTTTATTAGTGTCATTAGATTTAAGAATCGGCATCACAACGCTCCGTGCAAACTGAGGAATAATCCGTCTCTTCAAGTAAATGTCATAAGATAATGCCATGATAATATTTGTTGCAATCATTTTTTTGTCTGTTATTTGAGCTTCATGGCCTAAAACTCTATCGAAAATGAAGTCCTTACAGGAAACTTCTAGTAGCACTGGGCTGAATTTTGCATGTGGATTCATCATCATCATCAAGTGCTCTGCCAGCTGGTGTAAGCGTTCATGGCTCTCCGCAGATCTCCATCTTTGGTGTTCTGGATCAACTCTGCTGATGATATTCCTCCATACCACCGTCTCAATCCATCCAGCATAATTTCTCCTGGTCTGCCTTTGCCTCTCTTCCCCTCGATCTTTCCAGTTGTCACAATGTTCTCCAATACCCCTCTCCTCATCATATTACCAAAACAGCTGTTTGTCTCTTTCTTATTGTTGTATATAATGTTCTAGTTTCACTAACCTCTTTCAGGCAATCATTGATAGTTACCTTGGCAGTCCAAGGAATTCCCAACATTCTTCTCAGGAGCAACATCTTTGTTGCTTCTAATTTCTTCTTATTTTTGTTCATTTACATTCCAAGATTCACTGCCATACAACAAAACTGGTTCTATATAGCATTTCAGTACTCTCTGTCTTACATTCAGTGATAGTAACTTATTGCATAAGATACTCTTCTTTCCTGAAATGCAGCTTTTGCTTGCCCTATTTCTGCTCTTAATCTCTGTGGTGCATCTTCCGTCCGATGTCATAAATGCCCCTAGGTATTTAAAATTATCCACGTGGATAATTAGTGTTGGAACTCTTCGCTGGCTGCTGAGGATGGGGACGGAGCGCTTATGGGAATGTCCTGAATGCTGTGATGTCGGTTCCTAAATCAATCAATCAATCAATCAATCAATTATCCACGTGGTTAAGAATGTTTCCGTCTATTTCTATGTCACATTTGGGTGTCACTATTTTCTTTGATATCACCATTGCTACTGTTTTCTTGATATTCAAGGAAAGTCGTTTCCTTGCACTCTCTGTTACTACAATGTCCAACAATTGTTGTAGGTCTTTTGCATTATACGCCATCAATATAGTGCCTTCTGCATTGAGTATATTGTTAATATTATAACCTCCGATAAATATTCGTGGCTTCTCTTTGATCTCTCTTATTATCACTTCCCTATATAGGAAAAAGGGATCCTGTGACAAGACAGACCCTTGTCGTACTTCTAGCTTTATGTGTTCATAACTGCCCTCTTTAATTCCCATTTTAATTGCTGCTACATGGTTCCAGTAAATGATCTTTATTATACTTATATCTTTCCCATCAATGTTTAGTTTAGTTTAGTTTAGTTTAGTAGATGGATCAACATCACGGCACACGGGTGCAACCCATAAGTGCTCCGTTCTCCTCCTAACTCAAACCTGAGTCTGGAGAAACTCAGCTCAGTGCACGAACTCCGTAGCACCGCCGAGGATCCTGAAATACTTTGGGTAGATTTTTAACTCGAAATTTTACCCGGGCAACTCCGTTAGGCTACTCTTTTTCGATTTCCAACTGCCAAGAGATATTTTACGTTCGCAACAATACACACGGGCGTCCGATCTCACTACCCAGAGACCAGGGGAAATTTATTACTAGAAGTCCACGAGAAAAAATCCCGGCATCACCGGGGCTTGAACCCGGGACCTCCAGCACTCGAGGCGGACACCATACCTCGAGACCACACATTTTACATTTTACCCGGGCAACTCCCTTAGGCTACTCTTTTTCGATTTCCAACTGCCAAGAGATTTTTTACGTTCGCAACAATACACACGGGCGTCCGATCTCACTACCCAGAGACCAGGGGAAATTTATTACTAGAAGTCCACGAGAAAAATCCCGGCATCACCGGGGCTTGAACCGGGACCTCCAGCACTCGAGGCGGACACCATACCTCGAGACCACACAGCCCCCCCCCCCCCCCCCCCCCCCCCCCCCCACCCCCCCCCCCACCCCCCCCCCCCCCCCCCCCCCCCCCCCCCCCCCCCCCCCCCCCCCCCATCAATGTTGATATCTTCCAACATAGTAATTAGTTCATAATTTTTATTTACTTTATACTATTGTATAATTGTGAAACTTGGACAATGAGCAGTCAAGCTGAAAAACATCTGATGGCTGTAGAAATGTGGTTTCTGGGGAGAGTACAAAGAATACAATGGACAGACAGAAAAATCAATGACCAAGTATTACAGGAAACAAATCAAAATCGTAAACAGATTAGAGAAATTGGACGTAGACAGTCAAAATTTTTGGGACATGTTATGAGAAGAAATGAATTGGAGAACATGATGATAACTGGCAAGATCGAAGGAAACAGAACAAGGGGATGACCTAGAAGTAATACCTGAAAGGCTTGGCAACATGGCATGGTCGAGGCAGGAACACTGAGCTTATCCACAACTCTGGTGATCGAGTCAAATGGCGACTCATGACCGCCCACGCTTTCCGGCATGGCACATGATAGATGGATGGTTGTAGCGAATATGATTGATATATTCGTCCACAATTCATGCATGTGAACACATGGTCATTTTCACCGTCAGGCACCATCTGATCTTTGCCCTCCATGCAACACGCTGAGTGGCGACTTGATCCCAGCGTGCATTATCAATGCCTGTAACGATCATGTCCCGCATAAACACATCTTTGTATTGCAATAGAGACCCCGAGATCTCTTATCCATTTATAATTCACCAAAAAAGATGTCCTTTGGTATTCTACCATCATCCATCCTCCTAACGTGTCCTATCCATCTAAGTCTACGAAGACTGAGCATGGAAGAAACCGTCACACAACCTGATCTTTCCAATACCTCAGACTGATTTTGTCTTGCCACTGAATACCAAGAATTTTTCGCAGACACCACATATGAAAGCTGTTTAAACGTTTCTCTTGGTGTAAATTGTCCAGGCTTCACTGCCATAAAGAAGAGTACTAAGGACACAGGCTTGATAGACAATTACTTCTATTTTGGCAGTAAGCTTCCTGTTCTCCCAGACTCCTTTTCTTAACCTGTTCATTGTTGTTGCTGTCTTAGCAATCCGGATGTTGATTTCCTGATCTAGTGATAATTTGCTAGTTACCTCTGATAAAAGATATGTAAAATGGTCTACAATCTCCAGTTCGGAGTCGTCAATAAAGATTGATGCTACCCCATGTGCATTTTGTGACATAATCTGTGTCTTCTTTTTACTAATCTCTAAACCAAATTCAGAACAAGCATTGGAGATTGCAGATAGTAGATGTTGTAAATTCTTCCTTAGAGTGGGTAGTAATTGCAGCAACATCTGCAAAAAGCAATTCAGTACCCTCCTAATTTTGGTCTTGGCCTTCAATCTCTGAGCATTGTAGACGCCACCATCTGATCATGAGTGAATTTGTACCACCATCCTGATCCCAAAAGGCATACTTTAGTAGAAGTGAAAAGTATATTCCCTATAGGGTTGGAGCTAGTACACAACCTTACTGAACTCTACTCTTGATTTCAAACTCTTCAGAAGTTGCACCATCAAACTTGATTATGCCCTTCATGCCTGTGTGGAACGATTCCACAATTGACAGAAGAGTCGGTGGGCAACCGATCTTATGTGGTGCCTTGAACAGAACCCTTACGACTGACCAAATAAAATGCCTTTGTGGGGTCGATGAAGGCAATAAACAGTGGTTGATTCTGCCTACGGCATTTTTCTTACATTTGACTCAATGAGAATATCATATCAATGGTATACCGGTTCTGTCGAAAGCCACACTGTGATTCGGTGTAGACTTGATCTCCCAGGACTTGAATTCTGCGCAGAACAATTCTGGCAAATACTTTCCCAACGATACACGGAAGTGAGATACCCCTATAGTTGTTGCAGTCGCTCCATCCCCCTTGTTCTTGTACAGTGTTATGATTGCTTGCTTGCGTTCGCTGGCTGTGAACTCCAGCGTGAAGTCCTGTATGTCGGATGAAGACATCCTGTTGTCCAACATCAGTGTGATGTCATACAGGTGTACAGTGTTATGATGCTTGCATCTTTGAAATCCTGTGGGATTTGTCCTTCTCGCCAGCATAGCTCTATTAGCTAGTGGATCTGTAAAGTGAGTGTGCCTTGCCCACTCCTGATAACCTCTACTTGAATCCCATACTTACCTGGAGCCTTGCCATAAGCACGTTCGTTAATAGCACACTCAACTCCTGTTATGGAGATTCCAAACACCATCAAACAGCTCATACGTGAGGATGCCTTACCACCCAGTGCCACTTCACTTCACATCCATGACTCCGACTTGGGCAAACCCACCCTCTACATGCTGCCCAAAATACGTAAACTTAAAAATCCTGGACGTCCGATAGTTTCTGCCTGCTCGTGCCCGACTGAACTGATCTCAGCGTTTCTTGACAGGATTTTCCAACCTCTAGTTGCGAATCTCCCGTCATACATCAAGGATACAACGCATGCGTTACTTTCATTCAACTCTCTCCAACTGACTCCTGGGAACACATACAGACTATTCCTAATAGATGTATGTTCCCTCTATACCTCCATTCCTCACGCTGATGGCCTCAGGGCGCTACAGTTCTTTCTGGATCAACGCACAGATCAAGCCATCCCTACACGCACACTTGTGAGACTCGCTGAATTGGTCCTCACCAACAATTCCTTTGAGTTCAATGGCCACTACTTTGAACAAATCAGCGGTGTCGCCATGGGCACTAAAATGGGACCCAGCTACGCATGTGTATTTATGGGACATCTGGAACACCAGATTGAACTCAGCTATGATGGTCTTCTCCCTTCTTTTTACCGACGCTACATCGATGACGGCATAGGTCTCACTGACATGTCGGAGGCGGAACTGAACCGGTTCATTTAATTATGTCAAGAACTTCCATCTATCGATCCAATTCACCTCAGAAATTTCCACCACCTCTGTCAATTTTCTTGACACCACCATTAAGTTAAACTCTACAGGCCTCACGACCTCCGTGTACTATAAACCTACTGATGCTCACGGTTTCCTCCTGTACAGCTCATCCCACCCCAAAAGCTGCAAAGATTCCATCCCATATTCCCAGCTACTCCGCCTTCGTCGCATCTGTCAGGATGATAATGACTTCCTCGAGAGAGCCCACGAAATGCTGGACTTTTTCCGCAGACGGTCCTACCCAGAGGACGTCTTGTCGACAGCTCTCTGTCGCATAACCCAGGTCTCACGGGAAATGTCCCTCGCCAAGCATACGCGACCTCAGAACAATGAGCCCAAGCTTATCCTCACCTTCCATCCACATGCCTATGCCATCAAGCACATTTTCCTGAGACACTGGTCCATCTTGGAATCGGATCCTACCACTCGTGAGGTATTCTCAAATGGCCCCAGGATTATTTTCCGCCGCAACCAGAGCCTCAGAGACCACCTTGTGCACAGTCGCCTCCCCACGGTTACTTCATCCGTGGGCACCTTCGAATGCCATCGTAGGAACTGTCTGACATGCCCATACGTTGTTCAGACACCAGAAATTGCATTTCCCCGAGGCACCTTCACCTTGAAAGATTCTTTCACCTGCACATCCCGCAATCTGATTTATGTTATCATCTGCAAACGATGTGACATGAAATACATTGGCCCAACGGGCAGACGTCTTGCGGATCATTTTAGAGAACACCTCAGGGACATCAATCAGGGCGCTGACAAACCTGTCCCCAACCATTTCAATTCCTCCAGCCACAATGGAGCCGACGATGCATGTGTCACCGCATTAAAACCCTGCTTCTCAAATAGCTGTGTCAGACTTAGAATTGAATGCCAGCTAATCAACAATCTGGGATGCATCCACCCGACAGGAATTAATACTGTCGTGGACGCTACAGTATAACTGTGGCATCTTCCCCAATTGTTTACACTACCTACTACCGTGCTGTTCCCCCCCCCCCCCCCCCCGCGATATCTAGACTTAATTGTCCCCACATTTCTATGTTTCCATAGCAGACTGTTCACATATTTTTGGCTACTCAAATCCTTTTTGGCAACCCATTTTCAATTCTGCGCCACGCTTCTTCGCAGCTGGCCATAGTCACATTTTCTGCCCCACGTGGAATTATCAGGTTGTGCACTATAAGTGATAGGTCGTGTGTTTGTGTTCTTGTCGTCAGCTATCTGTGTTGTCATTGACAAAGATTCTTAGAATCGAAACGTCTGTGTGTCGTATTGTATACGTTCGTGTGTATTTTATCTTATTTTATTATTCATTTTTATATTTATTGAGTGCTTCTGATTTCGGATTTTTCACCTGTATTTCGCGACACGTGGATCTCCTTGTAAGGTATGTGCAACGTTTGTTAATGTTTAGTTCGTTTTTTCTCGCAGGAATTTAAAATACCTATTTGTTTCCATTTCATATTGTTATATCCTGCTGCAGCCGCTGCTTTTTCTCTCTATTCCTGTTATGGAGGGAAGTGTATCCGGGTGGTCAAGAGTTGGCAGGGCCTCTATGGGGCTGAGAGCATCATCCGCTAGTTTGGTCTCGCTTAAGTAAAGCTCCAAATAGTGCTCTACCCATTTATCCATCTGTTCTTTCTTATCAGTGATGATTTCTCCAGTCAAGGTTTCCAGTGGTGCACTTCATTTGATAATTGGAACACATACTTTCTTTGTCTCTTCATACATGTTTCCCTTATCACTTGCATTTATAATGTACTTGCATAACTTGATACAATAGTCATTTGCATGCTGCTTGGCAGCTTTTTTGCACACCCTTCTTGGCTTGTTTCAGCTCACTGAGTTTGCTTCTCTTTATTCTTTCCTTGTTTCTTAAGAGAGCCATCTTCTTTCCATCAATCAGGAGCATTTTGGTTTATATACCTACTCCAAAGTCACCTAGTACTTCTAATTCTTCTATTGTGATTTCATCTGGCCCAGCTGTATTTCCTTTTCTCATATGTTTTACAGCGTCAGCGACTTCTTATTTTAGAATAGGTGGATCTTTTATGTTACCTTTTTCTATTAATTCTTCGCTTTCTCCATCATATAATTCTCTTATATAATAATTCCACCTCTTCATTACAGCATATATTAAACTTGTTTGCACTGATCGTTTAACCAACATTCTTTTTTCCTTCATACTTGTATCTTGTCAGCATCCCCAATAAGGCCTTACAGGAGTAATGAGTTAACACTAGTCTAGTAGAGAGACACCAGACGGAGAGACACCGAGTACTATTAATAGCCTCACAAGGAGACACATTTGTGTCAGACCAGAGGTCGATAAGTACAGATGAGCGAGGGCTTTCCCCAAGCAATTGGGTAGCTGGTCCTTGCGAGTAACCGTGATATGCCAGGTTACTCGAACTCACCAGCCGGCGTGCTGGCAAGACCAGGCACGCAATAATAGCTACTGCACGGAGAGTAAAGTGTCCGTGCTTGTCCACGCAATGTGTAGCGTGTGGACAGACTGACTGGAGACGGTAGAGAGAGCAGACGTATCCTTGACCAATGCGATAGCTTTCTAGGCCATAGGCAAACATAGGGCTGTTCATTTAGATTGTGAAATGCTAGCATCATCTATCATCACGTTAATGCATTCATGTTGTGTAATGATGATGAAACATAACGCTCGTAGAGCCATTCAAATGTCGGCTCTGAATAAATTGCATTCCTTTCGCAAATGTCATGAATTGTTATTTCGTGCAGTGCGAAAGTAGCGGAGTCTTGAGAAGCTGCAGCGCACAAGTCGCTGACAGGCTAGACCCCGAATTGGTGTCAGAAGACAGTGAACCAACGAAAGCGGCGAATTGGTGTCAGAAGACAGTGAACCAACGCCAGCGGCGAATTGGTGTCAAACACAAGGAATAAACACCAGTAGACCCCGAATTGGTGTCAGAACACAGGGAATAAACACCAGTAGACCCCGAATTGGTGTCAGAACACAGGGAATAAACACAAGTAGACCCCGAATTGGTGTCAGAACACAGCGAACCAACGCCAGCAGTACAATTACTGTCAGATTACAATGAACGTTTCTGAGCAGTCATAGCAGGCAGTTGTGGTAATATTCAACGAGCAGTTAACGCCAACATGCAAATGGTATTATAAACCACTGAACGAACACTAGCTATCGATTGATATTACAAAAGTGTGAACCAGCATCAGTTCAATGCACGTTTCAACAATATTGCTGTGTGATATATTGCAAAGTAATACAAATTTGTTTCAATACATGCCATAAATAATTTTTTCCTTGTGGTAAATTATACGATCGCCATTTTGTGGAGTGTGGACCACCATTGAGTCACATTAGATCGGTAAAGTGTGAAATTCTACCAATATTATTAGAAAGTGTGGTTATTATACTAAAAGCAATTGAAATGTATAAAATCATCAGTGAACATTACCATCGTAACCACCGTGTACATTTCATTGCGTGTGATACAGCCATCAATGTCACCATTCTACGAAATCAGTAAATAGATTAGCGACGAACTGCAGCCTAGAACGAAGGTACGCCAGAGTCAAGCAGCGAAGACAAGACGACATTGACGGCCATACGACTAATCATCTCATTTATCATCTAACAATCATTCAGACGATCATATCATTCATCATTAATACCATTTATCACTATTTAGCACATTTTCATTCATCATTCGCATGAAATAGGAGATTGTATTAACAACTTGATGAAATATGAAATATTTGATAAAATATGATGAATTGTGAGCTTGTATTTACAACTTAAGCGTGTGTCTAATTTTTGCTGCTCTACTAACCAGAAGCAGCCCGTGTGTTATCAAATCAAACCAGTGTGTAGTGTGAAAGACTGCGGTGGAACATCCCAAGTACCGTACTTTCCAACAAATTAGATGAGTATATTTTCCAAATATTTTGGTATGCTCTAACTTAATCATGCATCTTCTTTTCCAGCGAAAGATGTACATTTACTAACACATCATTGTAAGTTATTCTGTGTATATTATTGTATTATCATTTTGAATCTAACATTACGCCACAAAATGGCGTCACTAAATGAATGTATCCAGGCGGGCATCGCAATGGGCCATACTGGTGATAAATTAGAAAAGTGGGCGGATCAAAAGTATAAAGAAGAAATAGCTCGCATGGAAAAGAAAGCTGCTCTTGAAAGAGACGAAAGAGCATTAGAAAGGCAACATCAAAAAGAAATGAAAGAGGTCGAGGAGGTTACCAAACAGAAACAATTAGAATTAGACCAGAAACAGTTAGATTCGGATCAAGCTATCAACCAAAAACAGTTAGACGTAGAACTTGCTAACAAACAAGCAGAGGAAGCCACCAAACAAAAGCAGATACAAGTAGATTCTGAAACTAGACTAAAGATGAAAGAAATGGAGGTAGATTCTAACATACAAATAGCCTCTAGCAAACAAAAGAGCCAAGAAGAACAGAACAAATTTAGTAAGTACAAGGGCCTTATCAAACCATACACTGTAGGTGATTCAATCAGCGCATGGACTGAAAATATAGAGTTCCAACTAAAAACACAGAAAATACCTTTAGAGGATTGGGCAATGATTTACATGAGGAACCTGAGTGGGGAGCCTTTAAAAGTAATAGAATCCATACCTACAGATCTTAGAAACAATTACCAGTACATACACGATAGGATAATGCAACATTTTCTTTTGGACTCTACTGGCTATCAAATTCAATTATCACAGATTAAACCAAAAGCAACTGAAACTTTCTTAGACTACATTTCTAACGTGCAGAGCACATTTAAAAAGTGGACTAAGGCGGCTAAGGTAGGTAACAGCTATGAAAAACTAGAAGAACTAATGGTAATGGACAAAGTCGTTTCTACAGTGCCTACCCCTTTTGCTAAATTCTTACAACAGTCAGATATTGATTCCATTCAACAATTAGAGAAACGGGGGTCAGCTTATTTTTCCTCTAATCGGGACATATTTAAAACTACATCATATGACACAGAAATTACAGCTTTTGCAAATAGAGTCCCTGATAGATCCTACAAGCAGAAAGATTACAGTAAGAATGACAAAACACCTCAGAAACCACCTCGATGTAATTATTGCAATCTTTTTCATCCAACTTATTCGATGTGTGATAAGAACCCCACATATCCGTCACACCTAGAACAAGTGTATAAGTAAGCAAGAAAGCAGAAGATCATCGTTTAAACGTGCTGTAAAATGTTATTTTTGTTCAAGTTATGGCCACTATAGCAATAAATGTCTTGGGAGACAGAGAATGAAGGCAAACAACGCAGCCCTCATCGATACATCATCAGACGATGAGAGTGACATAGATCCCGAACTTGTCAATGTATTGCCAACGAATGAATGTCAGAATGTATCATCAGTAACCGATATTTTAGACTTTAAGACGTGTAAAGTATGCCACCAGTTTCATGCGGAGGGGAGATTGAAATGTGGACACATAATATCATGTTCAAATGAAGAAGCTAATGCAGTATGTGCCTCCAGAGGTAACCTTAAGTTCTACGATGCACAGGTCAATGGTAAACCATGCCAATGCTTAGTTGATAGCGGAAGCACTATACTGGGGTTAAGGAAAGAACTTGATAGACCAGAAAATTATACGGGTGAATTTGTCAAATGCCGTACTTTCTCGGGAACCATCGAGAAATATCCACTGGCAAAAGCGCATATCAATACCCCGTTCCTTACCGGCACATTTACGTGCGCGATCCTCCAAGATCCATGTACGGATCTTATTTTAGGATGTCTTGATGCATTTAAGGAATGTACAGACGACAACATAAAAGCCTGGAATGAAACACACATGGTCAACGCGGTAACTAAGTCAGATACAGAAACAAATTATACTGACTTACAAAATAAAACACTACAGCTACTAACACCAAGTGGTTCAGATACCAATACTCGCCAAAAGTTGAGCGAGGCACAAAGCACCGACCAAACACTCACACCGTATTTTAACTTGTTGTGTGAGCGAAAGAAAGTTTCTAAACATTCTTCCTGGTACTTTAAAAAGGTTAACGGAATTCTCATGCGTTATTACACATATAATAACCATGAAATTCAGCAGACGGTGTTACCTGTAACATACCGACAAAAGGTGCTAAAAATCGCACATTCACCACCGTTTGCTGAACATTTGGCCTATCATAAAACGCGAGCCAGAATTCTATCACAATTTTACTGGCCGAAATTTTGTTCGGACATAAAATCTTTCTGTCGCTCTTGTACTGTGTGTCAACATCGTGTACGAAAGAAAAAAGCATGTAAAGACAGAAGTGCAACGGTCAGTGATAGCATCTAGACAACTTGAAAGTATAGCGGTCGATATTACTGGACCCCTAATGCAGGTGTCGAGTAATGGAAACCATAACTATCCAAACAAGGGTACTAAAACGATTCACCTTAAACCAAACCAAAAGGTATTGATTCAACTGACTGATAAACATAATATGGTACTAACATGTTGCCAGGGGCCTCTCAACGTTGAACTCAAAATATCAGATGCGGATCATGAAATATCGATAAAAGAACCCTTAGAGATATTTCATATCAACATCCTGAAACCATACGTTTCACAACAAGTACAACAGACAGACGAACAGATTGCACCAACACCAAGCAATGAGACAACAGATATACACAACTCAACTTCACAAGATAGGGCGACACACAACAGCGACAACGCAAACACACTTAGCCAGATAACAGCCCACACAACTAGTTGCACAACAGTAGTGGACGAGATGGAACTACCAGTTCCTACAGTAAACGCAACTGCGACAAATATCTCGACATATAGAAATGACATATGCAGTCAGACGAAAGACGGGACAAAAACACCTACTGAAACGTCGACAAGTCTTCGACAGTTTGAGATTGTTTGGACTCACAGCGAAGCCGTCCAAAGTAGAGTTGGGCATGGAACAAATTGACTTCCTTGGTCATACCATCTGCAGGGGCCAATTGAAAACTGATAACAGAATCGTCACTAAGATTCTGAATTTGACAATGCCAACGACCAAGAAACAGGTCCGAAGTTTACTGGGTCTGGTAACTTACTATAGTAAATTCATTCCCAACCTGGCGGAAATCACCAGTGTTTTTTCTAACATCTTAAAAGCTTCGGCTAAGTTATCTGTAAAAGATGCACGATTAATTAGTGCGTTATCGAAATTGAAACATTTTTTCAGCGTTCCACCTATCCTTCGTATGCCTAATCCAAAACTCACTTATTTCTTACGCACAGATGCGAGTGCCATATCCATATCTGGAATACTAGGACAGTTCTACGACGGGACGTTCCACCCCGTAATGTACGTAAGTCGCAAGATTACTCCTGCTGAAGGAAGATACTCAGCATCAGAATTGGAGGGCCTTAGTTTGATCTATTGCGTGATAAAGTTTCACAGATTTTTGGCAGGAGCACAGTTTGTAATCCAATCCGATAACTCTCCATTGTCTGTGATGCAATCTGGACATCCTACCAACAATAGAATTTACAGGTGGGCTTTGATTCTCCTTAAATTACACATTTACCATTTTGAGTCGTCCTTCATCCATTCAAATACCTGAGTTAAATGAAGGAATCGACCATACACCACCAGAAACAGTGACACTGTAATGTTAGATAACCAAGTGCCATGTGTGGTGATTAAGACATATCGTAAGTGCGTTATCACCGCCTGATATATAACTTGTGTGAATAGAACAGTGCTATGAAAAGTGTAACGAACAGACGCAGAATTAACATGCGCTGACACACACATAATTTAGATTATGGGAACTAACGCCAAGAAGACAGCGAACCCAGCTTAGACCCCGAATCTAGAATATATTGAACCAACGCTTAGACCCCGAATAACATTCCAGGGTGAGCTATGAACCTACATAATGTAGTAGGCAACTATATTAATACAATATCCTTCGAGGAGAGCATAAAAGACTTTGCCGGAATGAACTATGTTAGAATAGTCTACAAAGAGAATTGCTCCATCTTCACAACGCAGAGGAGGACGTCGACTTAGTGTAATTAGATATAGAAATGTAACTGTGATAAATGTACATTATTATTTTATTTACAGTATCTATAACTTCATTTAAGTGTTTCCCAGAGTTCTCGCGCTTTACCCTCCGGTATATCGCTTGTGTATGTGAGG
Organism: Cepaea nemoralis; assembly: GCA_014155875.1. Taxonomy (NCBI): domain Eukaryota; kingdom Metazoa; phylum Mollusca; class Gastropoda; order Stylommatophora; family Helicidae; genus Cepaea; species Cepaea nemoralis. Next base: position 129,101 of record JACEFZ010009394.1, read on the forward strand.
ATCAGTTTTGTTATGCAATCTACATAGTCCTGATTTTGTAAAAGTGTGCAGTTCAGTTTCCAATGGGGAGATCTTCTAAGATGTGGTGTTGCTTGTACTGTGTTTATTGTTGCAACTACGGCCTTATGATCTGTGAAGTTCAGTGTCTCCTGTAAATGCTTTACTTGTGTTATATGATGTGTTATGGGCGCATAAATTCTATCTAATCGCGCTGCTCTGTTATGCGCATTGTTTGTGTGTGTTGTATCTGTTCCATGGGGGTGCATCTGCCTGTATGCGTCTGTTAGCCCATGGATATCTAAAATTGTTTGCAATGTGTCTAATTGATGTTCCTCCTCCCCCGTTGTGTTTCTAATTTGCATTCTTACATCTCCATTTATAAGGTCGTGCGCCGAAAGTACGCAATTAAAATCACCCCCTAGAATGATGTTGTGACCCCGATATGAGCGTGATAATATATTTTCAAGTGTTTGGTAGAAGAGCGGCTGATTTCTGTAGTCAGGCGGTGCGTGTATGTTGACAATTGTGTATTTATTTATGTTATTTCTCACCTGTACTATAGCTATCCTACCCTGGCAGTCCCTGTCCTTCTCTATAATCTGCCACCTGTCCGATGTCTGTATTATTGCTGTACCCAATCCGATATGTTGAGTACTAAGACTAAAACATGAGTGTCTTAGACCTAAGCATGTTGTGATATATGATGCGTGTTCATCGGTTTTAACGTTAGCTTCCTGAATGAGTATAAAATCAGGTTTATATTTGTGTATGAGTGGTATAAGATGATTAATTTTGGATCTTATACCTCGAATGTTAATACTCATTATTTTAATTTCCGCTGCCATTTTTGTTGTAAAATAAGAAACGGTTGAGCATAATTATGTTTCTTGTTTCAAAACTGTCTGTATTCCTGTTATCATTTCTGGAGATTGTCAGTAGATTCCTTCGCCGGGCTCGAAATCTCTAAGTCAATAACGAGGTGTGGTGAAGAATCTGACAGGTTTCTTTGTCGTGGTGGTGTGTTAATGTTATCACTGTCTATTTCGGTCATGACGCTGGTCGTTATCTGTTCAGTATAATTACTTACGCATTTCTTTTTGTTTGACCTGTGCGCTTCAGGCGGTGTAGGGTAGTCGTGGTTGTTGAGGGGCGGCAGCGTGGTAACATGTGTTTGGCAGGCTGGAGGTGTCGAGCTCTCACCGTCAGACAGGCTCTTGGTTGAGCGTCCCCTTTTCCGACTGACCAGCTGGAAACCGTCTTCATCCTCCTTACTATGTTGATCTGTCTGGGAGTTCGAAGTGACTTTTTGTGCCAGTATAGGTGCCTTCTGGGTTTGTACTTTGGCCGGACATTTATTACTCCAGTGGGAGTCTTCCCCACAGACTGTACATGCCGTACGGCGCCCCGGAACTGTGATGAAGAGACGGTGTAGCTTGTCTTCTACCCCGTCCAACTCCATGTCCACGTAATGTGGCAGAGGTTCTTTCGGGTTGCACAGAAATAACCACTTGTCCGTGCTGTTTTTCAGTTTATGCACTTCCGCGTTTATATCTCCCGAAATATCCGCGGCTATTTGCTTCACTGTCTCAATCTTTGCGGTTGTAGGCATCCAGTGAATCATAGCCTTGGTCTTTTCCTTCTCTATGTTTTCAATTACAATAGTTACTTTAGGATCCTGCAGTTCATGCTTCATCCCGTGAAGCCGTTCATAATGAGCCGCCTTTGCTTCCGGTGTTAGCGTAGCGTACCATCTTTTAGGGTCCTGAAAGCGGTAGATGGATTTTATCCCTTCCCTACCAATCCCGCAAGGCCCCCTCAAGACGCTCGCCATCAGCGAGTAGTTGAACCGGAATACATGAGGTCCTGATATAGAAAACACAAATGTGTTCGCTTGATGGAACGCTCCTCCTTCGAAACCTTCACTTGTGTTGACTTTGACACGTTTAACAATTTGGTATTCCATCTTCGATAATCCGTGACAGAGGAAATCTTCAATACGGAAGCACAGATGCACGTGGTGAAAACAATCGAAAACACTTCCACAAAATTGAAATCACTGATATATTTGAATAATCCGTGACAGAGGAAATTTTAATCCAGATCTACACGTGGGCTGTGTTTCCAATGTGTTGTCGATGTTTTTATGTGTGTTACAGCCACACTTTAACAGAGTATATAGAGAACGTACTTTGAGCTTCAGAAAGCGGAGTTGTGGTCACAAATAATAATAACGAACGTTTGTAACCACAATAAACCGATTTGCGGCGCTCGAAGGAACACACACATTAGTACACTAACGCATACACATATTAGAGAGTTAAGTACACTTTAGTTTATTAGAAAACACGCAAACAAACAGGAAAACGAACACAAAAAAGTTGCACACACCATTCAGTTCAAAGAACAATAACTCTAAATTCAGGGGACACAATAAATATTAGAATCCTAAATGTAACAGTGAATATAGCGTTTTCACATGCGGAAGCAAGAAGGTGAACAGTAGAGCTGTGTGTATAGAGTTGGAGGGGATATTAATGGGAACATGAACACTTGGTGCTCATGTGTTGTACTCATAATAGAGTCAACTAGTGTGTGGGTTGTCATTTCGGGCAATTGGAGGAACAGGTCAAGACGGAAGTCAATAGGTGGAAGTCAAAAGACATAGGGTCAAACGACAGAAGCCAGGACATAAGTCATAAGACAACGGTTTCCGGTTCACTACCAATCCCTAAGATATCTATAGAACCAACTATACTGAGACATGGGCTACTGAATTAGCCAAGTGAAAAGATAGAACACTGTGAATGAAGGTAGAAGATATTATTCTATCCCCAAACTAGAAAGTTCTATACTTATTGGAGATCTGACAAAATTGGGACAACCAATTTTTCTTTTGAGACCAGAAGTGTTACAAACATGAGAAAAAGGGAAGTAACACTTCGCGGAGAGGATGGGACCCTGTCAGCATCCCCAATAAGGCCTTACAGGAGTAATGAGTTAAAACTAGTCTAGTAGAGAGACACCAGACGGAGAGACACCGAGTACTATTAATAGCCTCACAAGGAGACACATTTGTGTCAGACCAGAGGTCGATAAGTACAGATGAGCGAGGGCTTTCCCCAAGCAATTGGGTATCTGGTCCTTGCGAGTAACCGTGATATGCCAGGTTACTCGAACTCACCAGCCGGCGTGCTGGCAAGACCAGGCACGCAATAATAGCTACTGCACGGAGAGTAAAGTGTCCGTGCTTGTCCACGCAATGTGTAGCGTGTGGACAGACTGACTGGAGACGGTAGAGAGAGCAGACGTATCCTTGACCAATGCGATAGCTTTCTAGGCCATAGGCAAACATAGGGCTGTTCATTTAGATTGTGAAATGCTAGCATCATCTATCATCACGTTAATGCATTCATGTTGTGTAATGATGATGAAACATACGCTCGTAGAGCCATTCAAATGTCGGCTCTGAATAAATTGCATTCCTTTCGCAAATGTCATGAATTGTTATTTCGTGCAGTGCGAAAGTAGCGGAGTCTTGAGAAGCTGCAGCGCACAAGTCGCTGACATGTCTCCAATTTCTTTATTTATCTTAGCATATTCTTGTTTGCAATTTTTACCCAGTTTTCTTTTGTCCATCAACATTAAGATGTCTTCAGTCATCCATTCTTTCTTAGCTTTCTGGCTTCCCTCTGGCACTGTTTCTTTGCTAGTTTGATGAATGGAGTCCCTTAACATTACTCATTGTTCATCTATACCAGTGGTTCTCAACCTTTTTTTGGCCCGTGCCTCCCTTCACCATATTTTCAGAACGTCATTCCCCCCTTTCGCTTTTCCACACTAACAAAATCCCCCCCCCCCAACACACACACATACATACACACACGCACGCACGCATGCACGCACGCACACACGCACACACATACATACACACAGAGTATACGTAATAATGGAGAGCTAAATTTAATAGCACATACTAAATCAAGTCTAGACATCTAATTACAACATGATTTGCGGGTCTACTTACGTTATAAAATGAATTTCAGACGGGTTAGACGTACAGAACCATAAAGTATGAAGGGAAAAACAATATCAAGTAATCGGTTCTTGTATTAACGCGATCTTGGCATAATCTTAATTTCCCCCCCCCCCCCCCCCCCATTGGAAACCCTAAAATTCCCCCCTCGGGAGAATTCCCCACCGGTTGAGAACCATTGATCTATACTTTGTATTTTAGCTACTGCGTTGTACCTATTTTTCACAGTCATTGTGTATTGTTCTTCAATTTCTTTATTTACTTTATCCTCTTTATTAAGTCTTACGTTCTTTACTATTTTATTCCCCCTCTTTAACCTTACTTTTATTTGTCCACATAGTGACATGATCACTATTACAGTCAGCACCAGGCGTTGTCTTTACATTAATGAACGCATTTCTAAATCTTTTATTAATAAGTAAGTAATCAATTTGGTTGCATATTTTCTTATCAGGACTTTTCCAGGTGTATAGTCGTCTTTCATGGTGTTTAAACCAGGTGTTTCCAATTCTCATTCACTGATATTTGCCCATTCTATTAGTTTCTCTCCTCTTTTATTTCTTGTTTCTAAACCATAATTACCCACTACATCTTCCATTTTTCCCTTTCCTAATTTTGCATTAAAATCTCCCAGTATTATTTATATTTCTTGTGATCCAATTTGAGTCATCGCCATTTTTAACAATCGTAAAAGTGGTGTATTTCTTCATCACTACAGTTTGTTGTTGGTGCGTATACTTATTTAATATTATATCCATTGGTTTGCCTTTGATTGTGACCATAATGACTCTATATGAAATACACCATTATCCACTAATTAACTTGGCTGTTTTTTCATCAAATATTAGTCCTACTCCTATTTCATGTGTATCCCCTCCAGAATAAATTACTGTGTGTTTGTCGGATATAATTTTGCCCGATCCCTTCCATCTCATCTCACTTATGCCTAGTATAATCATTTTCATGCTTTCCATTTCTCTTAGAACATTGTTCTACTTTCCCAGCTCATTTAATGTTCTAACATTCCATGTTCCTACTCTAAATGTATTTATTTTAGATATGGTTTTGCCATCAGTAGCTGGATGAAGGTCTGGTGTCACCTGTGGCTCATAACTGTCCCTACCGGACGAGGATGTTCTAAGACAACCATTAACGCCCTTCACTACCTCTGAAATGTGTTTTGCAATGAAGTCTTTGGAAGATAGTGAGATGGTTTCCTCTTGTCGTCCACATCCACATTGTGGTCTTTTACCTCTGCCTTTGACAGCAATTTGCGACTGTTAGAACAAGTGATTTGATTAGCTTTGACTATTATTAATTAATATTCGTCGTCATGCGAACTAACTCCAATTTCATAAATATTTGTAATTTACGTCCAAAGGACGGCCAAAAATATAGATTAATCGACTCGACGTAACACTAATATTGAAAGCACAAACATATTAAACGTGATATTGCAAAGAAATAAGAAAGTCCATTATAAAATTTTTGGGATATAATATAAAGCCAAAACTTTTTCATAACTTTTGAATATTTCTTAAGGTATTATCTACTCTTTATACCAGGTATGTCACTTTCTGATTAAAGTAAATATCTTATCATAAACAATAAACATTTCTATTAGTTATTTAAATCAAATAATACATTTATATTATTTCAAGTAATGTCCCTTGAATAAATGTTATGTTGTTATGTCCCATCTACTATTGTTGTGTTTCTTTCATTGTGGACAGTCCACAACGTCCACAACCCGTTTAGACAGAATTGTTCATAAAAGTGGTGATTAATCAATGCATTGCTAGCCTGTTGTTATGATAATTTACATTTGCTGTAAGACTTCCGATAACCAGAAGTGCCTCCCTTCGCAGAATATTTCAACCAGTTATCTTCCTAACTCTCTCTAGGGCGGGACCCATCCGGGTCATGACTCTGGACGTTTTTCTCCTGCAGTAAGTTTGCACTCTTGTTTCCAGTTTCGAGATGTTGGAATAGATTTTCCACTTATCCCACACTTGACTTTCTGAGACAGTAAAGCTTTCCGGATTTTAAATAAGGACTGTTGCCTTCTGCTTCTGTGAGAGACAAGTCAGGCCTCGCCTTGTATTCAGGGACGTGGACTATCTTTATCGCTACGAGGTTGGCTACTAAAGTCATACCTCCAAAATGACGGGGTGGCCATGGGGAGTCCTTTTGGTCCTATTCTAGTGGACATCTTCATGGCACATTTAGAAGAAAGGAGATCCTCAGACAATAAAACTTGGTCTTCTAGCGTCGTTATGTGGACAATATAATAATCATCACCACTAGACGAGCTACAAGCAACATCGCTCCAGGCCATAATGAACCAGACGCATAAGAACATATCTCTGCCTATGGGACACGAACACTACGAAGCGTTGCCGTTCCTAGTCTAGTCTAGTCTATTCTAGTCTAGTCTAGTCGATGGATCCACATCACGGCACACGGGTGCAACCCATAAGTGCTCCGTTTTCCCCCTAACTCAAATGTGAGTCTGGAGAAACTCAGCTCAGTGCACGAACTCCGTAGCACCGGCGAGGATCCTGAAAATACTTTGGGTAGATTGTTAACTCGAAATTTTGCCCGGGCAGCGCCGTTAGGCTAGCTCTTTTTCGATTTCCAAATGCCAAGGGATTTTTTACGTGCGCAACAATACACACGGGCGTCCGATCTCACTACCCAGAGACCAAGGGAAATTTATTACTAGAAGTCCATGTGAAAAAAATCCCGGTATCACCGGGGCTTGAACCCGGGACCTCCAGCACTCGAGGTGGAAACCATATCTCGAGAGATATTTTAATGAGACGTAAGAGCAGACGGGACAATTCAAAGATCAGGGTACCGCAAAGAAACGTGGACTGGCCAATACTTAAATTTCCACAATTCAAAGATCAGGGTACCACAAAGAAACGTGGACTGGCCAATACTTAAATTTCCACAATTCAAAGATCAGGGTACCACAAAGAAACGTGGACTGGCCAATACTTAAATTGCCACAGTTTGGCACCCATCTAGCCTATGGCTAAGATCAAGTGTAGATTTATCTGCGCTTGGTCTGGCTAAAGTAAAGAGACGGTCACCAACTACCTAACCTAACTCACCGTCCACTCACTCTGGCAGTGAGCCTGTGTGGACCACTATGGGACAAAAGGCACATTGTGTGACTAAACGGCTGACAACAAAACCAGGGGTATTCAGAGTGTTGGTCTATCCTCTGGGGGAACCTCCAGCCCTTTAAGAATATAAAGAGTTAACAGGACATAAGGCAATGGAGTAGTACACACTACAACCCGCAAAACAGGAACATTGAGGGTTAACAATAGAACAACGACAGTTAGTAACGCTCTAAGAGCTCGACGGTTCCCGGGAAATGTAGGGGCCAGGGGTAACAACCTTAGCGAAAAGGTAGAAGGTACCTGTTGCCCAGGACGCTCGACGAGGACTCGTCAATAGGTCTTGGCCAGTATATAACCCGGCCCTGGTGCCTTGGAAACACCTCTGCGTCCCATAATGATGATGATGGAGGGCATTTAAGAACCAAGGCTAACTCCAGAAGAATGAAGGCGGGGGGGGGGCGTCTTGCATTACACGCATAGTATGATGAGATGTTAATATGATGACTGTATCTCAACCTGCTTTGTCGCAACATACCTTGTCTTAGCATGCATCAGTCTCAATATACTTCTGATTTACCATGAAGATGTCACAACATGCATGTGTCTCAATATGCAACTGTCACAACACGCCTTTATCTCAACCTGTCTTCATCACAACATGCCTGCCTTCATCACAACAGAACTTTGCCACAGTATGATGACTTTGTCTCAACTTCCGTTGATTACAACCTGATGACATTGTCACAACAGGACAATTTGGTCTTATCTTTATGACCTTATCCTTTCTTACTAACTTTGTTTCATCAAGAATTGATCACATCATAATATTACAGCATCACCGAAGAACAATTGTTTATCCCTAAACAGATCACACTCCATCAGATGTTGGAATAAATTCCATGTAGAGAGAAGAGGGTAGTGATCTCACCTTTGAGTGGAACCGCTCTCATTCCTCCTCCAATTTTCTTTTCCCCCTTTACATGTTTCATGTTTTATGACATATGATTTTTGTCAAATGCTTATGTAGTTTGCATTTTATTTGTACTGTAGATGGGTGGTGTAAAGTTGGGCCTACCATAATGAATGCTGTTCATTCAATCCTGGTGATACAGAATTACTTGCTGAGAGAGGTAGCGGTATTATGACTCTGTCCATTTCTTACCAGATCAATTATTATTACAGCATTTACCATGCATCCCTCACCATCCCCATCCTCCAAAATATTATAATCCTTCTTCTTCTTCTTTTTCAGCGGTCCGAGCCATTGAGGTTCTTTGCTGCAGATACAATCCGTCTCCATTCGTCTCTCTGGTTGACCTTCTCTTGCCACTCGTTGATTCCAAGTGCTTGTAGGTCTGTATATATATATATCATCTCTCCACCGTCTTCTTGGTCTACCTCGGGGTCTACGGTCATTTATTTCCTGAGTGTAAGCGAGTTGTGTTTCCCTATTATCTTCCCTTCTTTCTATATGCCCCATCCATTGTAGTCTATTAGCCTTCATGATACCAGTGATTAGCGGGGACTTATACAGATCATAAATGTCTTTGTTACTTCTTCTTTTCCACTCTCAACTTAGTGTATCCCTAATGGGTCCAAAGATGTGTCTTAAAACTTTGTTCTCAAAGATTTGTAGCAAGGCTTCGTCTCCTTTCGTTGTACTCCAGGTTTCAGAGCCATACAGCACAACTGGCCTGATCAGTGTTTTGTATATTGTGATTTTGGTGTTACGAGATAGCGCATTTGATTTTAGTAGATGTTGTAGTGCATAGTATATCTTATTTCCATAATTGATTCTAGTTTGTATTTCTTCCCTTCTGATGCCGGCTTCGTGGCTTAGAGGTTATGACTTTTCTCCGTAATCTCGCATACTCTCGTCGGTAACGTGATGACGGTTTGAATTAGCGGTGGTTCGAATCGCATCGGTAACTTACGGGGTATGTGAGCCGGCCGCTCAGAAAGCAATGGCAAACTACTGAGCGTAATCTTGCCAAGAGATCAACATACAGCTGAAAGATGCTGGTGTTGACAGCGATGTCCTGTAAAGGATATGCGAGAAAAAAAAATGTTGGAGCAGTTAAAGATTGTGCCCAGGTATTTGTATGTTTCCGTTCTTTTAATGGTCATATTATCTATTTGTATGTGGCCAGAGTTTTTAGCCATCCCTTCTCTTGAAACTACAATATATTCTGTCTTATCTTGGTTGATAACCAGCCCCATCTGTTGGGCTTTTTCCTTTAAGTAAGTCAATATTTCCAATATCTTTTGTTCATTTTGCACTATAATATCTATATCATCTGCATAACCAAGCAGCTTGGATGTTCCTCCAATATCACATTCCTCCTTTATCTTCCTTACAACTTTCTCTAGAGCCAGATTGAAGAGTAGCGGCGATGGAGCATCACCTGTAATCTTTTAATTAATTAATGTGGAAAACCAAGGTGTTGGAGACTGCCAGTATAACCTTACCATGCCTAGCCCAACACTGAAGAGGACCCTGAGATGGAACTGACCCAAGGGAGAGACCTTCATCTATGGGTTTAGAACATTTAACCATTCCATTCAGGAGATAGAAGAACATTTAGCTGTACTAGTGACTACATATATTTCTATATATTCTATCATTATGCTTTTGATAAATAATATGTATGAATTTTGTTTTCACAACATGTATTATTCCATGTTGAGCATAAAGCTATGTTCACAGAATGACCCGCACTCCAACATTTGATTCCATATTATAGATTCATATTTGTAATCAGGTCTTGGGTGATTTCTTGGAGAATGTTCTGTGATTACCGTGTATGTTCTGCTCACACAGTGAATGTTCTGTGATAACAGTGTATGTTCAGCTCACACAGTCACTGTTCTGTGATAACCTTGTATGTTCTGTTCACACATTGGATGTCTTGTGCTAACAGTGTATGTTCAGTTCACACATTATATGTTCAGTGCATACAGCACATGAGTATAGACTGATGGAGACCCCATGAGGGCGGAAAAACTCACACTAGTTCATTTATATTATAGAGGATGCATTCTTCATTATGGTTAGTGGTAAACTTCCGTGGTCTCCATGCCTTCCAAAGGAGCCTATCTTTCTAAATGTTGTGTAGGAAACTTACTATATCTATAGTTGTCCTCACGTGGGGGTAAAGGAGCCCATTTCATAGCTTCCTGCTGAAGGCTACAAAGGATTTGAACCCATCCCAACCGGGGTACCCTTATCAACATCCTAGTCTAAATAATTTCCACCTCACACCAGGCATGTTATCTAAGGGACTCCATGAGCGAGCTAAGAAGATCGAGATGGGCTTTGGTAGAAGACAATGGTTGGAGACACAGACTTTCACCCAGGTGTGTTGTCTAAGCGACTCCATGAGCGAGCTAAGAGGATCGAGATGGGCTGGATCAGAAGGCAATGGCTGGGGACACAGGTTTTCATAGATATTTGTAATGTGCGTCCCATAGTAAAGGACGGTCAAAAATATACTATTAAGACTTACTGACTTACTTACTTACTTATCATTAAAAGGATATAAACATTAATGTTATATTGCAAAGAAGTAGAAATAGAAAAATCCACTATAAAATTTTACGCATTTAAAATAAAGCCAGAAATCTTTCTTAAACATTACAGATTTCTAAGTTACCTATCTGCCATTTATGTTGAATATATTTTTTCCTTAATTACTATAAAGGTTTTATCACAGAATGAAAGCTACTAAATTAATTTAAATCACATAATTCATTTTTAATAGTTCAAGTAATGTCCCTTGAATAACTGTTATATTGTTATGTCCCTTTCAACTATTGTATTTAGTTGTGTTCCATTCATTCCTAGTCAGTCCACAAGCCGTTTAGCAGAATTGTTTATAAAAGTGATGATTAATCAACGCATTGCTAGCTTGTTGTTATGATAATTTACATATGCTGTAAGAGACCAAGGATGTAAATATGGGAAGTAAAATGTTATGATTTCTTGCCACATGCATAATAACAATTTGTTGTTAATATATATTGTGAAATATCACGGTAAGGAGCGTGAGAAATCTATTTAGATACATACAGAAATAAAACTAACTCAGAAGGGAAGAACTAAAAAAAGAGGAGTTGGCATGATTTTGGATCAAATGAGTGCTAGGAGGGTTAAAGGATTCTGGACAATCTCAGACAGAGTATTATTAGTTAAACTCAATGGCAAACCTCTGGATATTAAAATAATACACGCATATGCGCCAACAGCAGACAGTAAGGGGACATACATATATTTTATAATAAATTAGACATGGCCGTGGGCCAGTGTAAACATTTTGAAATGACTGTCATACTGGTGGCAATTGGCCTAAGTGATAGGAATGAGAGAGGTGAAAGATTATCAACATGGGCAGAATGCCATGAAATGATAGGTAACACCTGGTTCAAACACCATAGTCGATGGTTATATACGTGGACATGCCCTGCGGATAATATTCGCAATCAAATTGGCTACGTGCTGATTAGAAATAGATTCAGAAGCAGTTTAGTTTTTTTTTTCTCAGGAACAACTTCACCAGGAGCAGATGGACATAGTGACCATGTGCCAGTTATAGGAAGGATGAGGTTAAGATTTAAAACCATAAAGAAAACCCCCCAAAGAAGTTAGATTTAACATTACATACAACAGACAAAGAAATTAGAGAAAAGGACAATGTTACTGTAAAGAACAGATATAATGCCATGGAGATAATACAGATTTTGGTGAACAATAGGATCATGTTGCAGGAATCAATCCAACAGACATCAAAAGAAATCATTTCACTTACGCAAAGAATTGCAAAAACAAAACAAAACAAACAAAAAAAGAAATGGATGACATATAAACTCTTACACATGATGGATGAAAGAAGGAAGGAGAATCAAGATAAATACGAATATAATACAATATATAAATAAATAGTAAACATGCAACAAATGCAAAATGGCTACAAGAGACTGGACTGAATCAACAGTGCATAGAGATTAGGACAAACTAGGGAAAATACTCATATTCCATGTATCAACAAATAAATACATTTATAGGTTTTAAAAAAAAGAACTATCACTGGATGTTTAAAATCAAGTAGCAGTGCAATATGATATAGTCAACAGATGGAACACAAAGCTGTTACTGCGTATAATTATGAAAAGAATAGGACAGAAGCTTACAACAGAAAAAAAAACTGCACAGTCTTGTGTCATGGCACTGGAAGGGAGTCAACATACGATTTGGCCCATGCCTTAGGAGGTCACAATTTGTGAAGGTACATGATCGCCGGCGCCAGCCAACAAGGCACTGGATGATGATACTGATGACATTGTGATTAAATTCAAGCCTCGGAGCAAGAACGACAGGAGACTTCCGATAATCAGAAGTGCATCCCTTCGCTGAATATTTCGACCTATTATCTTCCCAACGCCGGGCTCCCTGGTCTAGCTGAAAGATGCTGATGTTGACAGTGATGTGTCAGATTCTCACCCATAGGTTGCAACGCGTCGTCTGTACCAACGCCAGACAATTGCAGCCATACTCAACTCTGAGCAGTGTTAAACACGCTAGCTACAACGCGGCGTCTTCGACGGCGCCTGAGAAGTCCAGCCCGGCTCAAGTCTGAGCGACGCTAAGCCGTTGTTGGTCAGTCAGGAGACAGCGTGAAATGTGTGTAGCACGCAAGGGGACTCCACCCCGACTGACGCGAATGCTGAACGGCTGGTCAGACAGGCCTTGGGAGAGCGTAGAGGACAGACGTTTGACTGCGGTGTGCTTTGAATTATATGTTTGAGCGTGATTCGAGAGCTAGCCTGTAAGAGTGTAAGTGTATTGCGGTATTGATGTATTGCTGTATTGATTGATTGCCTGTATTGATTGTAATGATGAATTGTGATTGCGCGAGATATGCATTAATTGTGAAACGCGAGATGCGCAAATAAAGTGTTTGCATTGTGTCACATTGAGTTATTAAGTGACAATATTTGTTATCTCACTTGTCAGCCAACGAGCCAGAGTCTTGCTACCGCAATATCCTTACAAGTGCGAACGTGGGGGCTCGTCCGGGATCTGAACCTGGAACCTCTCGCACCCCAAGCGAGAATCGTACCCCTAGACCAATAATCTGTAACGGCAGCACATGAATGTAGTAGTATGAATGTAACACCTACTTGTAATGTGATTGATAACTGTGATATAACAAATGCGGTATCCAGATCTGCTGCGCAAATGCAAGATCGAATCGATCAAACAGATGCTTTACAAATGGTAAGCCCAGTTGTAACATCTCCTGAAACAACCAGAGAGAGCTTTATAACCGCCCAAAAAGCCGATCGATCTTTGTAGAAATATTTTAAACTCATAGGCCAAAAGCCACTCGTAACAAAGAACGCTAGATGGCATTTTGCGTTGAAGAATGGAATTCTGACACGATACTATACCAAAGGTTCTAGCACTACAGAACAAACGGTGCTACCATCAGAAAACCGAAAACAAGCATTACATCTAGTGCACGACATACCATTTGCAGGACATATGGCTTACGCTAAAACGAGAGCAAGGTTACTATCTCAGTTCTACTGGCCCAAATTCTGCAGCGATACAAAACAGTATTGCAGAAGTTGTGACATCTGCCAAAAGCTTGTCAAAAAGGGTAAGCACCCACAAGCAGAACTGCAAATCACAGATTTGGCAAGCAGACCGTTTGAAAAGATCTTGGTCGATATAGTTGGTCCTCTCAACCACATAACATCCAGAGGCAATAAATATATTCTAACGACAATTGACCTCTGTAGTCGGTGGCCAGAAGCGATTCCGCTTAAAAATATAACTTCCAAGGACATCATGGAGGTCTTCTTTCATATTTTTGCGAGGGTAGGGTTCCCTGATACTATCCTTTCAGATCGGGGAAGTCAATTCATTTCGTCAGCTACTCAAGCCTTTACTAAAATGTTGGGGGTAAAGCAGTGTTTCAACAGCCCCTACCACCCCCACTCAACGGGTATTATTGAAAAGATCAATGGCGATCTTAAGCACATGCTCTCAAAAGTGACCCAGGAACACCCCGAAGATAGGGATACATATTTACCTGCTATTTTGTTTGCATACAGAGAAGTGCCCCATTCCAGCACTGGGTTCTCACCTTTTGAAATTGTATATCGTGCCAAACCACGCGGCCCATTATCGATGTACCATTCCATGTTTATTGAAAGTGAATCTATACATAAACCCATTTCATCGTATGAACATGTAACATCATTGAGTGATAGGATAATGAAATCTTGTGTGTTAGCCAAAGAGGCACTGAAACAATCAGGTGCCATCTACCGACAGTACGCTAACAAAGGAAACAGGACGATAACATTGACGCCAGGACAGGACGTTCTTCTCCTATTGCCAAGTGACAGACAGTTACTGACAGACTCATGGCAAGGACCGTTCAAAGTGTTACGGCAAATTTCGACTGTAGATTACGAAATTGCAGTTAGGGACAAACACAAAATATTCCACATAAACATGCTTAAACCATATTACAACAGGGACGAGGACCAACTAGAGACTACAGCAAGCACGACAATAGTAGACCAAACAGATGACGACGATACAGACGAAATACCGACACCATCACTTGACCCGACTAGCCAACCTGCATGACATAAAGGTCAATCCTAACCTGACACAGACACAAACTTACAGTTGCAGACGATTGTTACAAGACTACAGTACTATTTTTTCTAACAATCCAGGACAGACAGACTTGGTGCATCATAATATTATTGTGACATCTGACGCACCCATAAAATGCAGACCGTATTCCATCCCCATACATTACAAGGACAAAGTTCATCAGGAAATTATTGAGTTAGAAAAGAACAACATCATCAGACGATCACAATCACATATTTGTTCTCCCATTGTCATTGTGAAGAAAAAGGACAACAATATACGACTCTGTGTCGACTATCGGAAGCTCAACAGCATTACACAGTTGGATTTTGAACCAATGAGCAACTGTGAAGACATACTGACAGAACTGACACACTCACGGTACTTCACGAAACTTGACATGACAAAAGGTTATTGGCAAATACCAGTACACCCTGCATCAGACATCTGACAGCGTTTGCCACGCCTTGGGGACTATATGAATGCTGCAGATTGCCATTCGGTTTACTTAATTCTCCGGCGACCTTTGTAAGAATGACAAGACTCCTTTTGACAGACATTGCTAACATAATCTGGTACATGGACGACATTTGCATACATACAAAGAACATGACAGACCACATAACAGCATTACAGCAGACATTCGACAGAATCAGACAACACGGACAAACAGTGAAGCCATCAAAAGTCGAGATAGCCTATCAGGAAATATCATTTTTGGGCTACAAAATCTCAAATGGCTTGATGTCGACTGACAATAACATCATGTCTAGAATTCTAAAATTGTCGCTTCCGACAACTAAGAAAGAGTTGCGAAGTGTCTTAGGTCTACTAAATTACTACAGACAATTTATTCCACATTTTGCTGAATTGACCGAATGTTTCACTAATTTACTAACAAAGAAAGAACCTAATGTTATTGTAAATAGCGAATGCCTACGACCTGCATTCTCTAAAGTATTATCTTATTTTTCTAGTGAACCTATTCTCAAATTACCTGATCTTAACAATATTTTCAGGTTAAGATGTGATGCGAGCTCCGTAGCGATTGGATGGGTACTACTTCAGGAACACGATCAGATATTGTACCCTGTTTATTATGTCAGCAGTAAGCTGAAAGCTACAGAACGGAATTACAGCACGCCGGAACTTGAAGCCCTTGCTTTAGTATTCTCAGTTCGAAAACTATCAAGATTCCTTTTAGGAAAACACTTCATTGTTGAGACAGACAATAGCCCATTAACGATTATTACTCGGGGTTCGCCAAGTAACCACAGAGTGGCAAGATGGTCACTTCTTTTGCAGGACTTTAGCTTCGATGTGAAGCACATAAGTGCCTCACAGAATTCATTGGCCGACCTTCTTTCGAGATGCCCATACGACTCAACCAATAGCCAGATACCACCTGAGCACAATGCAGAGATTGTATAGACTGCAAAGTGTAAGTGCTCAGCACCACAGCCAAAGTTGAAAATATTTCAGGAACGCTGTGTAAATGTATGTGATAGGGATTGAATCTCCCATTGTAAATATATTATGTATATTATATCATTATGCGAATGAATGTGTCGAATACTTGTGAGATATGTGATAGAATGTGTATGTCATTTTAAATATGTACTAAACATGTACGACGAGGGGCACAAAACAGTACTACAGGATCCAAGAACTTACTGTGCTTGAACAACTGCGAATATCCTGCGTACCTACACCACAGATTGGCCAACGGTATTTTAACCAGTATGAAGAGAGACTGTGACAGCCGTATCCCAGAAGAACTCTGTAATCCACACCGAAGAAACCATCCAACAGCTGTTGTCAAGAACTGGTTACTCCGTTTATTTATGTAACATCCAAACGAAACTACTGTGTGGTATTGTCAACTTAAAACCACAGCTGTGTATTTCCGGTGTGTATGAATAGTAATTTGAAAGATAGCAGACTATACTAAAATACTCACAAAACATTGACGTTTTACACATATTTTGTGAGTCTAATATTTACATATACGGAATTGTATATGAAGATTTTTTTTTATATGTAATCTCAGCATCGTAACTTGATTACTTGTTCACAACAGTGACATTGCGTTCACTTTTGTCAAGAAGTATCAAATTATGACACTAAGAAATGAATGTATAAATGTAATTTATTCTTTTGAAAGCTTGATAATAATTACCGTCCCGAATCTTTGTATTACCACCAAGGGACATAATCAAAAATGTGTGTAATGTGTAATATGTGTTAAATCTATCATCAAGTTGCCTAATGGTTGACACGTCATAGTGACGTCAGTTGTACATGGAGAGAGTTACCAAGAACTGTATACCTTCATTAGACTCTCCGACTAAATGAGGTTGAGGGTGTGAGGTTGGAACATCGTATAGGTAGATGTTCGCAGTCTAACCTGTTCTTTTGATTTTTTTAGTGGTTGTGAGGTAAGGGCGTGTATGCTGTAACTTACCGGACTGGCTGCGTCATTTTGCAGCTAAGGCGACTATCCATTCAAATGAGTTTACTTGATGTGTGTTGCATCAAGGCGATATTGTTGATCGTGCAGATATAACTTACCATTACCTGTACATTTGAATATGAACCAAACTGTCACGTCAGACGACTTACATGGTTCGATTCTGACAGAGAAAATAATAAAGGGATATAAAGAACATGAAAGGATCCCCTTTCATGAACAGCAAGCTTGGAGCATGTCAGATTCTCACCCATAGGTTGCAAAGCGTCGTCTGTACCAACGCCAGACAATTGCAGCCATACTCAACTCTGAGCAGTGTTAAACACGCTAGCTACAACGCGGCGTCTTCGACGGCGCCTGAGAAGTCCAGCCCGGCTCAAGTCTGAGCGACGCTAAGCCGTTGTTGGTCAGTCAGGAGACAGCGTGAAATGTGTGTAGCACGCAAGGGGACTCCACCCCGACTGACGCGAATGCTGAACGGCTGGTCAGACATGCCTTGTGAGAGCGTAGAGGACAGACGTTTGACTGCGGTGTGCTTTGAATTATATGTTTGAGCGTGATTCGAGAGCTAGCCTGTAAGAGTGTAAGTGTATTGCGGTATTGATGTATTGCTGTATTGATTGATTGCCTGTATTGATTGTAATGATGAATTGTGATTGCGCGAGATATGCATTAATTGTGAAACGCGAGATGCGCAAATAAAGTGTTTGCATTGTGTCACATTGAGTTATTAAGTGACAATATTTGTTATCTCACTTGTCAGCCAAAGAGCCAGAGTCTTTGCTACCGCAAGATCCTGACAGATGTCCTGTAAAGAATATGCGTGAAATAAAAATCTTCCCAACACTCTCTAGGGATGGGACCCATCCGGGCATGACCCCGGAGGTCTTTCTCCTGCAGTCAGTTTACACTCTGCTTCCAGTTTGGAGACGTTGGAATAGACTTTCCACTTATCCCATACTCGATATTCTGAGACAGTAAAGCTTTCCGGATTGTAAATAAGAGACTGTTGCCTTCTGCTTCTGTGAGAAGATTGAGATGGACTGGGCCAGAGAGCAATGGCTGGAGACACAGACTTTCACCCAAGCGGACTCCATGAGCGTGCTAAGAAGATCGAGATGGCTTGGCAGAAAGCATGGCTTGAATCTGGAAGGTTTAGTGTCATGGCCTTTGGGGGTCTTTGGTAGAAGACAACACACAAGTATGGCCCTGAGTTTTAGTGTGGGATTCTGTGATACATGTGGCGGAAAACGTGGCGTCCTGTGACACATGTGGGGTCCCGTGAAACATGTGGGGTACCGTTAAACATGTGGGGTCCCGTGACACATGTGGGGTTCCGTGAAACATGTGGGGTCCCGTGAAACATGTGGGGTCCCGTGACACATGTGGGGTCCCGTGAAACATGTGGGGTCCCGTGAAACATGTGGAGTCCCGTGAAACATGTGGGGTCCCGTGAAACTTGTGGGGTACCGTTAAACATGTGAAACCACGTGGGGGCCCAACGAAAGAACTTTGTTTTTCCCTAAGTGTTCATACATGGATACACAAGCTCGGCTGACATTCTTCTCTTCTTATCTCTCTGCGCTCGTGCATTACTTTATTCATACATCACTTACGAATCTAACATTCGTCCAACGACGACAATCACAGAAACAATATGCGTTATAAACTCATGGAAAATGTGCAATATTCAATAATACAAGCCTCACTAAAACTAATATTGACATGGTAGTTATAATTAGTTCTGGTAGATATAATATTGCCTGTAGCTCAGGGAAATATCATATTGCTTGGGGACATTGTCGCATGATTGCGCACTCCGTCTTGTTCACTGCTGCACATCACAATTTCAAAACACACTTCTCACTAAGGGTTTGCACTAGAGAGAATTGGGATGCTAGGAATGTGGCGTCAACAGTATTAATAGCTGTGACACCCAATGATGGACAGATCATGTGGTCTAAGCCCGTTCTGTCCATTGGTTAACCTAGAATAATCGCGTCGCCCGCGAAATATTTTGGGTCCAGTGACGCTAAATTTCGGCACTTGCAGAGCGACCGGCAAAGCATCTAGATGTGGTTTAGGTCTCTGTATGTCCCTCATCCTGATTCAGAAGGAAAGCTTCAGACGAAATTATGCCTGAGTTTGTTTATTTCTGAGTCAGGTAAAGCTTTAAGTATGAGAGTGTGTGTGTGTGAGTTCCGGCACGAATATATATATTTATTCTTCTATTAGAAGATAGAAACCAACTTTCAACCAGTCCCAAGATGGCTACTCTCTGCCAGCGCTGATGTAGATATCTGACGCCCTCTATCTTTCGTTTCTGGGTGAAAAGAGGCTCAATTATGCCCAGACTGTTTCCTATTCTTGAGTCTAAATCCCACTGGCTGTCTGACTGCGTTCAGAGCAGGTTTAGTACAAGATAAACTATGATCTGTGTGCTGGGTGTCGCCTTAGTTGCAATCCACAGCGCCAACACACGCGAATGTGAGAAGGAGGAATGAAAGACTCTACCTCTTATCTTATATGTTCGTGGCGTGAAGACAGAATGTGTGTGTAACTGTTTAGCATCCATGACTGGTCCAGCATTTATACTGTTGTGATTTATTCTAACAAGCATTTAGCACTCTGACGAACAACAGTCCAGCTAACAGCCCAACACCGGCACTCAAGTGAACGAAGAAAAGAAGAATGGTGTTAGTTTGAGAGAATGAGTACAATGTGGTGTCTCATCTTTCTTTCACTCTGTATATATATGTGTGTTATTGAATGAGAGGCAGTGTAAATCCTCATAAGGAACATTTCACATAGACCTCCACATTCATACCAATTATATGTTACTTATATTAACTTTAGAGTGAAATATTTAATGTATGTTTCTTTACATTATTACTTTGATGCAACATGTGGAATGTAGTTTATTAAACCATCACCCTGTTTGACCGAGTAAGTAAAGGACATAATATGCTTTCATGCATAAGCACTTCTAAACTGTCAAGGGGAAATATCACCCCAGTGTCAGAAGAAGTAAGTAAAGGAAATGACAGAAGAGGTGAGAGGGTATAAACAGCAAAGTATCCAGGCAAACTAAAACAATGGTGACAGCACTGATTGGTAACATGAGTTAATATGTATGAGATGAACAATCATCCTATTCTGTTCCATTACTATGTAGGGATCAGATATGCTGGGTACATCTCATCATTTACTCTCCATCATTCTTTTCTAGCCTTGTCAGTCACTGTGTCTGTGTCCTCTGTGAGAACATCAGCCAACAGGCCACTATGTACAAGTGCAGTAAAAGAAGGCTTGTCCAAGATAATTGCTGATGTCTAATGCCAGTACAAGGAGACACACTGTAGCTCTTAACTTGTAGGTACTTCCTGAATCTGCTACCTTCTGTAACTCATGTCTGTAAACCCTTTTCATTCTTGTCCACTGGAGAATCATCATCCTTTGGCTAGATATAAATGTGTTCACCATGTTTATCCACCTCAGGTGAGGATGGCGGTGTTCGCAGATTGTCATGATCCAGAGGTGCAGAACATTGCCCAATAATGTACAATGGCTGTCAACCTAGAGCAGATCTGTAATATAAAGGTGCAACAGGAATCTGTGGCCAGGACCAAGAATATTCAATGAGTCCCCACTGAACTGTGCCCAAACCGGATCTGTGTTTCATGATTGATCTGGTGATTGATATATTTAAAGTGTAGAAACAGTTCTAAGATCATTAGGATCAAGTTTATACCTCAATGCAAATTATTTACAAATATGGCAGAAGTTTGGCAACATTTCATCACTGCTATACTTTGATTTTACTCAGTGAAACTTTATACTTGTGAGAACAATCAATATCTTTCAGGAACAGACAGTAGTCATGGACTCCTCTGATTCATACAGTGTGTATGTAGCATGATGAAACAGAACTCCCCATTCCCAGCCCTACACATTCATAAGAATACTTCCGATTTAAGTGGCGTTTCCAAATAGAAGGACGATTCTTGGAACTAGTATGTTCTAGAACGAGTTGGGGGAGGGCAGCGGTATATGCGCTTGTCTTTTGATTGGTTAATAAGTAATGAGCCCACGCTATTCCTGGGCCATATTTTAAAATCTAATTAGTTGAGCGGGGATTTCACCGGGAGCGGTCGCTAGTGTGATGTGATGACCCAACAATGCCCTTAAAGATTCAATAATATATTGTTCTCTGGACAGCAGGTACCACTTTAAAACATACTTTAATGTTGTAGTTGTGCCTAGTGAACGAATGAGAAGAATATAAGAGTATTTTATGAATAAAATGTGAAAGTGGAAAACCTAACTTCTGTGTGCCAGTATTCTGGATACTGCTTCTTCAACCTTGACATGTCTTTCACGCTGTATACTCCAAGTGCATATCAATCCCTTGTTGTGACTGGTTGCGTATGCTTGATGAATGTATAGTACACTCAATGCAACTTCGCAAACACAAACCCCTTGTGCATTCTTCATGCCTAGGATGACTTATTCTTAAATCAACTGTACCTTTGCTCTCGCGAGTTAACATATGGCAGTTTGAATTAGAATGGGTAATGTAAACATGTACAAGTTCCTTGGTAAAACGCTGAGAATGTTGGAGTGAGTGAGTTGGTGATTTAATAAATAGCCTCTCACATCTAGAGAAGGAAAGATGCTTCAATATCCATATGTAAACAGGTTGTGTGTGGCACGCCAGAATTGCTAAGTCCATGTGATGCCTGGTGGCTACATTATGCTCAGGAGAATTAATACCATTTCTCCCTGAAGTATTACACTGGTACCTCTACTGTTGGATGGTTCATATAAACTAGTTCCTAAGAGAACCATAGGTGTGTGAACCTGTGTCTTCGTTGGCTGAATATAATGTATGGCTCATGCAAATTTACAAGGACTAAACATGTTTTCCCATATGTGCTTGGTGCATATGTGAACAATTGTGTATGCAATTGAGCTTCTGTTACCTACTGTAGTAGACATGAAAATTACTCAGTGGGGAAAGAGCACATGATGATGATAAAGATGATGTACCTGTGAGTCAGGTCTGTCTGAGAAAAGGGGTGAGGTCTGGCATTGCTGTGTGAATATGGAATAGGACATTCATGCACCAACATCACAGCCATTGGAATGGATGTCTGGTCTGCTAATTTGGTAAATGCCATTAGTTGATACATAATGCATATTGCAGTTGTAAATGCCTATTTTCCATTTCCCTTCACAATGCCTGTCCCATGTTGCTATGTCACAATGATTGCTGTACTGTGTCTGGTCCTCCTTGTGCCCAGGTCTACTGTGGTTCAAACATGGTGGAACTTAGACCACATAAATGCTTGTAATTGTGTTCAGCTACCCTGTCTCAGCATATAGTCTTGTGATTACCACAGTACATCACAGTGAAATTCACATCATCATCAAACTGGGAGAGGTGCTTGGACAACACCCACCTTAACCTTCCCCATCTCCATCTGTGTATGTTGATGTATGATCACATCATCTTTTAACACATGTAAAGAGATGTTGTGCCATTTTGTATTAACAGAGAACAGAGGATGGAGGAGAGGCTTCCATATATCATCTGGGACAACTAAACAGAAGTCCTAGATCCAGATGTGACTCCCTATCAAAATGTGGGAATATCAAGAAGAATTTTCTCTCAGCTCTCAACAGCTGAATGCATAAATGGGAGCATAACACAATCTGAAGCACTATAATAGTGGTGAACTGGACAGTGATCTTTGATTCCATCAAATGTCAATTGAGAACAACATCAAAGAACATTCAGAGAAACTGGTGAAGTAACTTGGAGTGGTTGTTTATCTAAGACTAAACTTAGAAAATATCCAGCCGGATGCTCACACAGTGATTCTTGAAGAATGTGATTGAACAGTAGGGAAGTTGATCTGGCTAAGTGAGTAGCTGCAATGTATGGGACATTCTGTATGTCATTATTGAAGTACCCTGTGACAGCCTTCACTGACAGCCTGATCAACGGTGAGATGCAGTACCATATCATCATACCAAATCTTGTCTTCAAGAGGAATGAATCTGCCATGAAGCTTATTCTGGGAAAGCTGCTAACTGGAGCTAGTCCAACATCCATGCTGATGATAAAAGGATTCAACAGACCCAGAACAGTAGTTTCTTCCTTGAGTTGCCCATGGATAGGATTTCCTAAATTCCCAAGAGACAGGAAATGATGATAGAGACTGATACTGTAACGGGATGGTGTAGTTAGATATTAGAGAGGAGGAGAGAGTTTATTGATAAGCTGGAGGAGTAATGGGGAGGTGTTGTATCTTGTTTATCAACCTGCATGTGTGACATATTTTATGCATTTTCTATGCAATAATTGAAGTGTTGACATGACAGGAGATGAGACAATGGTCATCACTCGACTCACCATCAACTCAATAAATTGTGTATTCAATGAACCAGTGCTTTAAGTACATGTCCCCAGTGAATTTCTTGTACAGTTGCTGTCAAGTATTGTATCTGTGACTGTCTTAAGTGCTGTGGTTGATTATACATATTGTGAAAAGTCCTGTGTAGATGTTGTCAATTATCTCTTATGATGTAAGTCTTGTACAATGGCTGGTGTACACCATTCCTTGTGAATGTATGTTCCACTTTTGTCAAGAAACTGTCATGTAGATGTCTTGTCCAACAGATGTAATGTACAGTTATTGTTGAGTTTGTCTGCAAATAATTGAGTCCTACAGTCCCAAAGCAAGTGGACAAAACTGATATAGGTCATACTGACAAAATAAAGAAAGAAAAGATCTATGTGACGGACGAACAGCACACTGGCAACATTATGTTGAGTGAGAGGGATCCTCAGTTGTACAGGCGCTAATAGTTCAGATCTTCTCTGGCCTTGGGTGAACTATTTTACTTCTTATATAAATTTCTGTGTAGATACATAGTAGTCTCACAGTGGGGGTTTGAGCCAAAAGGAAAAGTGGTTCTCCAAAAAGGCTATTGCGGGAATGATTAGCTCATTTGAGTGACCTCTAGACAAAACGTGCTAAATCATATCCTTTATCTTGTTATTTATTATTCAAGATATATCTCCAGAGAACACTACAAACTAGGTCCTCTGGCAACTCAATCAAACATGTCACAGTGTAGAGACTGGTTAGTCTATTTGTTTTACAAATCCTTGAGAAATGTTCCATTACCATCTGGGGTATTTATTACAGAAACAATAGCAGGTTAACTGATGGGAAGGCTTAGTGGCCAAATGACTGAAGTCATCTCTGAACATGAGAGTTCTTATTTCTAATGTTGAATATGAACATTATCTCAATGTCTTGATGTATTTCATATATGTCATAATGCATCACTGGTTACTTCCACTGGTTTTTAATTTGATTAATAAACTGAATTAACTGTTCCTGCATTCTTCTGTCAAGTCCATTGTGGTGTAGCAAAACATTTTATTATCTATGTGTTTAGTTAGGAAACTACTTCACATAAAGGTAGTATCTGGAACTACAGGTGACTGGGTAAACTCTAATAGACAGCTAAAGTCTGTCCTATTGTAATCTCCCAGGTTCCAGGTTACTCAGAAAAGGGAACTTTACATTTTATTAATTCCTGTGACCATTTCACCTAAAAGGGAAAATGATCATAGGTGGGGGACTCTCGAGCTAACTAAGTTTCTCTTTTCAGGGAAGGAAGATTTTGGAGGGAAGAAAGTAACATTCCTGGGGAAACCCCTAGATTTCAAGAGCTATTATGGGTCACTTTGGCTTCCAAGAACCCATCCCCTCCAAATGAAATCAGTCCATCCTCATAGCTTTACTTCATTGTGGGGTAAGTCAGAGTGGGTACTGCTTCCAACACCCAATAAGTCACAGACATCCATCAATATGGGACAAGTCTAGTCCTGGGACTGCATCGTGACCATTCAGGTGAGATCTGTTCAGGTGAACCATTGTGACTGTTCGTGGCCGATCTGTTCGGATTGACAGATCGTATGTGAGCCCGTTGTGTATTCAAATGGCGAGCTCGACAAATGATGAGTTACGGCGTTCTGAGCTGAGTTGAGTTTAATACAATAATTATTTCCAGAAGTCTACTTGTAATAGTAGAAATTAATAACGGTGAAAGTGATATATGTGAATAGCAGACAATGGAAATAAAATGATATATGTGAATAGCAGACAATGGAAATAAAATGATATAAAACTGTGCCGGACTTCTGTTATTTCTTGAGGTGTTCAGTTGACTTCAGACATTGTGTTGTTATCGTTAAGGAATGTTGTGAAATGCTGTGTAGAGAGGATGTTGATCTACAAGCGTAGAGACATTCACATAAGTCATAAAAAGAGGTTACTATAAAATTAATGTCACACAGCTGTTACATCGAGTATGCAGACTATTCTATTCACAACCCACATGTGAAGACAGGATTCGTCAGACTGCGAGGAAGAAATCATTGATGATTCAACGCGCAAGACGGCGTTTACCTGCAAAGCGTTGGGGAACGTAATGAGCACTGCAAGGCACGTAGAGCGGCCTGGACATCCACTGCACCTGTAGTTGACTCCAGTCTTGACTTGTCTTACCTCTGGAATCAGATGAACTCAGGTGAGAGAGCGTAGTTAAAGAATTGTCAATTTTCTTCCTCACTCAAATACAATTCATCGCGCAAGTCATTCTTCATCCAAACAAGGCCACATTTTTCCCATTCCGAGTCGTCATGTTGTTTATGCAGTCGACATGGTGGGCGGGGTAAGAGCACTCTAGGTCTTGAACTCCACCGTTTCGCACGCACCCGTCCATTACAAACATGGCATAGTATGGACTATCGTGGACAGAAAAGAGTTACCAGGTCATAAGTCAGTAGAGTAGTAGTCACACACTACAACCCACAAGACAAGAAGAGTAAGGGTTAACAATAAATCACAGACAGTTAGTGACACTCAAGGAGCTCAAAAGCTCACGGGAAATGTTATGGGTCGGAGGTAACAACCTCCGAGGAAAGGGTAGCGAAACTTGTCATTCGGGGCGCGGACATCTTAAGGAACAGACACACAGAGACGTCAGTGATATTTCCATACAAGCTATCTACACGAATATTGAAGAGTTTACATCAAGAATTCACACAAAGATCAGTTCATTCTAGCAGTCAACGTAACACAATAAGTCTCTTCCTATACGGTTTAAAGACAATTCTAATCCACCAATAGCATCGAGAGTAACCATGGAGGTCATGGCATTAACAGAGGCAACAGCCTGCCTGGAGACACAGACTTTCACTCAGGCCTGTGGTCTCAACGACTCCATTCATGAGCGAGCAAAGAAGATGGAGATGGGCTGGACCAGAAGGCAATGCCTGGGGACACAGACCTTCCTATACGTTTGTAATTTGCGTCCCATAGTCAAGGACGGTCAAAAATATATTTCTAATTTCGTTAAAGAAGGCACTGCCATTAAAAGAATGAAAACACTTAATATTATCCTGCAAAGAAATAGAAAAGTCCATTATTAACTTTTACGCATACAAAAATAATTCAAAATATTTTCATAAATATTAAAGATTCCTTAAGTTCTTATCTGTTATTTATGCTGAATTCATTTTTTAAAATTAATGTAAAGAAGATTTTACAGACAATAAAAAACTTCTAAACGAATTTAAATTAAACAATATATTTATTTTATTTCGAGTAATTTCCCTTAACTGTTACGTTGTTATATCCCTTTCTACATTTGTACTTAGTTGTGTTAGTTTCATTATGGTCAGTCCACAACCCGTTTAGACAAAATTGTTCATAAAAGTGGTGATTAATCAACGCATTGCTAGCCTGTTTTTATTATAATGTATATATGCTGTAAGAGACCAAGGATATAAATATGGGAAGTAAAGTTTTATGATTTCTTGCCTTATTCATAATAACAATTTGTTGTTAATATATATTGTGAAATGCGGTGGCCTGGAGCGTGAGAAAACTATTTAAATACTTACATAAAAAATACTTTACTCACGAGGGAAGGACTACTGTCAAAGACTTAGGAGAGAGCTCTAAGCTCAAGAGAGCTAAAGAGAGCTCAGGGCAAGTAACATAACAATACAGGAGACCAGACAGAAGAGACACAAATGCTATAAATAGCTATAACAGGACACACATGTGTCAACAAAGAGGGCAACCAGTACAGGTGAGCTGGGGTTACCCAAGAGACGGGGAAACCCACCTCACGAGGGAATACCAAGTAATTACTGGTCAGCACAGCCCAGTGCCCAGCACGTAAACTTAGGAATGCACGCTGAGCAAATTGCCGTGGCTGAACACGCCACGCTCAGCGGGCTCAGACAGGACTGGACGGCTTAGCGATCAGCCGTGTATCCGCTGGGGATACCTTGTAGTTATTAAGGACAGTATAATAGTGATATAGTTTAGCTTAGCTTCAGTAGTTATATATTAATATCATCTCCTCATTCCATCTTATCTTCATCACATCCTACGATGTTTAATACCGTTGTGGTATTCCGCTCGTGGAGCTATTGTGTGATCAACTCCGAATAAAAATGTATCCTTTTGCAAATTATACGAGTTGTCACTTTAGTGTAGTGCAACAGAAGGGAGTCCTTTATGCCTGTCACAAGTGAGTTGCTGACAGCTACTATATTGATTTATTTCTTGTAAATGATGAATATCTTGTGATAATGATGTTGTACAAGTTGCGAGTTGCCAAGAGCGCAACTTCTGTGAGTTTGCTCATACACGTGGTTTTGTAAATAAAACGACTAAACTGTTGGTGCCGTGCGTGAAAGTGTCATTCTTGAATACGTGTATGTGTTTCACCTCTGTCTTGAGTTGCGAGCCAGAAGTATGTCTAATTGAGACCTTGACAGGGAGTGAACAAGTGAATATGTATCAATATAGTAAACAACAATATATAGTCAATATATAATGAGAACAATGGTAAACAAATCCAGTTTAGACCTGAATTCTTACAAAAATACTAGAAACAATACTTAGATGCCGATGATGTTCGGAGCCCTATCTGTACTTTAGTTCTTTCACCAAAAAAAAAGGGGGGGGGGGGGGGGGTTAGCAGGGCTTATTGAGATTGGCTTCGTCGTTAACATATGGCTACCAATCTGGTTGCTAGGGAGAGAAAAATATTAGTAGGTGTTCCATGCAACTGGTGTTATGTGTGCGCTGGTCAGGTTGTCTGTGTAAAGGTTTCTATGTAATCAGTCGTGTATGGATGTGTAATTTCTGCTGTCAGTGGTCGTAGATCATTCGAATAATATAAATATATTTTACTTTTTTGATTTCAACCACTCTTCTTTCTATCTCTATTAGTAATAACGTCAGAAATAACTTTCTTACAAAGAGCTGCCTTCGTTCAATCTTTTTCTGCGTACAACTCAAAATCACATGGGCGACCCCGTTCATGCTCTACTTTATATACAGTTAAATTATAGTGAAGATCACGCTACGTTCATTCACTATTATACATATGTTTCCAATCACGTTCATTCACTATTATACATATGTTTCCAATCACGTTCATTCACTATTATACATATGTTTCCAATCACGTTCATTCACTATTATACATATGTTTCCAATCACGTTCATTCACTATTATACATATGTTTCCAATCATGTTCATTCACTATTATACATATGTTTCCAATCACGTTCATTCACTATTATACACATGTTTCCAATCACGTTCGCTCTGTATTTTACATCTAGTTCAAAGCCGTATGAGCAAGTTACATTCACTCCATTATACATACGGGTCAAAACCGGAAAAGAAACCAACGTCTAATCTCTCTATATCACTTTGCTGTTCAAATCACCGTGACGAGCACCCACGTACACTCCCTGTCAAGGTCTCAATTAGACATACTTCTGGCTCGCATCTCAAGACAGAGGTGAAACACATACATGTATTCAAGAATGACACTTTCACGCACGACATCAACAGTTTAGACGTTTTATTTACAAACCCACGTGTATGAGCAAACTCACAGAAGTTGCGCTCTTGGCAACTCGCAACTTGTACAACATCATTATCACAAGATATTCATCATTTACAAGAAATAAATCAATATAGTAGCATAACATAGCTCTCACGCTGTCTCAGTTTAAACACAGCTCGCTTCGCAACTCAACCACGCCATTAATATTACACTCATAACTCAACGCTCACGAAACACTATCACTGCCCTATGTCTGTCCGTCTCGCTGTCCTGAACCCGTCTGACCAACAGCGGTACGTTTGGACAGTTCACGGCTGCTCACAGTTCGTGAGACCCGTGCGGGATGATGCGGTGCGGTGGCCACGGGAATTTCGCCTGCTTGCCACCTGGCTCGCCCTCCGCGAAACCTACTGCAGGAGGTCAGGCTATCTGACCTATTCTCCTGTCTTCTGTCTGTCACTGTCAACAGGTTATTGGGCCCATGACACTAGATACGAATATAATACAATACGTAAAGAAATAGTACAAATGCAAAACAAATGCAAAGTGGTTAAAAGAGTCTGGCTGAATCAACAGTGCATGGAGATTAGGACAAACTAGGGAAAATACTCACGTTCCATGTATCAACAAATAAATACAATAATAGGTAGAAACACACGAACTATTACTGGATGTTTAAAATCGAGGAGCGGTGCAATATTGTCAATGGATGGAACACACCGCTGTTACTGCGAATAATTATGAAAAGAATAAGAAAGAAGCTTACAACAGAAAAACTGCAGTCTTGTGTCATGGCACGGAAGGGAGTCAACATACGATTTGTCCCATGCAATTGGAGATCGTAATATGTCAAGGTACATGATCGCCGGCGCTAGCCAGAAAGGCACTTCTTCTTCTTTTATTCGCATATCCTTTACAGGACATCGCTGTCAACAGCAGCATCTTTCAGCTGTCTGTTGATTTCTTGGCAAGATTACGCTCAGTAGTTTGCCATTGCTTTCTGAGCGGCCGGCTCAGTGTCCCGCAAGTCACCAGACTTTCCACTTATCCCACACTCGACTTTCTGAGACAGTAAAGCTTTCCGGATTTTAAATAAGAGACTTTTGCCTTCTGCTTCTGTGAGAAGATTGAGATGGGCTGGACCAGAGGGCTATTGCTGGAGACACAGACTTTCACCCAAGCGGATTCCATGAGCGTGCTAAGAAGATCGAGATGGCCTGGCAGAAAGCATGGCTTGAATCTGGAAGGTTTAGTACCATGGCCTTTGGGGGTCTTTGGTAGAAGACAACACACAAGCGTGACTCTGGGTTTAAATGTGTGATCCTGAGAAACATGTGGGGTCCCGTTAAACGTATGGCGTCCCGTGACACATATGGGGTCCCGTGAATCATGTGGGATACCGTTAAACACGTGGCGTCCTGTGACACATGTGGGGTCCCGTGAATCATGTGTGGTCACGTTAAACATATGGCGTCCCGTGACACATTTGGGGTCCCGTGACACATGTGATGTCCCGTGAAACATGTGGGGTACCGTTAAATACGTGGCGTACCGTGACACATATAGGTTCTGGTGAAACATGTGGGGTCCCGTTAAACATGCGGGGTCCCGTAAAACATGTGGGGTCCCGTGAAACATGTGGGGTCCCGTGAAACATGTGGGGTACCGTTAAACATGTCGAATCCTATGACACATGTGGGGTCCCGTGACACATGTGAGGTCCTGTGACACATGTGTGGTTCCGTGAAACATGTGAAACCACGAGGGGACCCAACGAAAGAACGAAAGAACCTTGTTTTTCCAAAGGGTTCATACATGGATACACAAGCTCGGCTGGCATTCTTCTCTTCTTGTGTCTCTGCGCTCGTGCATTACTTCATTCATACATCACTTACGAATCTAAAATTCGTCCAACGACGACAAACACAGAAACAATATGCGTTATAAACTCATGGAAAATGTGCAATATTCAATAATACATGCCTCACTAAAACTAATGTTGACATGGCAGTTATAATTAGCCAGGTAGATGTAATATTGCCTGTAGATCAGGTAGATGTACTATTGCCTGTAGCTCAGGTAGATGTAATATTGCCTGTAGCTCAGTTAGATGTAATATTGCTTGCGGACACCCGGGAATATAGGACAAGTCTAGTCCTGGGACTGCATCATGACCATTCGGGTATGATCTGTTCGGGTGGGCCGATGTGACCGTTCGGGGCAGATCTCTTCGGATTGACAGATCGTATGTGAGCCCGTTGTGTATTCAAATGGCGAGCTCGACACATGTAGAGTTACGGCATGCTGAGTTAAGTTGAGTTTAATACAATAATTATTTCCAGAAGTCTACTTGTAATAGTAGAAATTAATAACGTTGAAAGTGATAAATATAAATAGCAGATAATGGAAATATAATGATATAAAACTGTGCCTCACTTCTGTTATTTCTTGAGGTGTTCAGTTGTCTACAGACATTGTGTTGTTATCGTTAAGGAATGTTGTGAAATGCTGTATAGAGAGGATGTTGGTCAATGTCACAAAATAAAACCGTGCGTTTACCCAGCTGATTATTATAGAGGCTTTCTGATTAAACGGACTATCTGCCAGCGACAACTATTTTACTAACAGTATAAACAAATCGGATGTCAAAATCCCAGGACAATATTTGTAGCTGCACGTGTACATCTCTAACGGATTTGGAACATTCGGTGGTGATGGAGACAGATCCCGGCATCGCCTTGACAGTTTGTCAACATTTGAATACAGATGGAACCCGTGGGATCATGGTGGCAATCGGATGTCGGCCATCACATGTCAGGGCAAAATTAACAAGTTGCAGATGTATAGGGGAAGTGAGTGCGCTGAATCATACATCGCTTTGACAGATTATAAACAAGTGATGACAACTTTGACAGTGACTAAGCCAGGGAAAAATAGATTCTTGACAATGGCTGATATGTCCAAATAACACCTGTGGGGACAGGAAGAATACAGTCACGTGACCAATTAGAGGTTTGGCCAAAATCCATGATTGGAGATGGGGAGTTGATCGCAAACCTTGGATTGTAGAAGACGTGCTTCGGCACTGTGGTTCTGATGGGAAAACGTCCACCGTGTGCGAATTGAATTAATTTAATTTTACACGTGCCTGTCATGGCAAGAGTGGATGTAATTTGATCTAACTGCATTGGTGCCTAAGGTAGAACCGATTATAATTAGTTCTAATTAATATAGGCTGTAGGCTTGTTAAAACTAAAGTGTGATGATTAGCACTGTTAGTGGAAAAATAACTAGAGTAGGGAAGTGATACTTGGCTCTGTTAGTTGAAAATAGATTAGTGAAGTGTTGATAAGCTTTACTAATTGAGGTTTGAGTAATGAGGGATAATTGGGATATTGCAGTGGGTGCTCCCTGGTGTGGGGGGTTCCGCATTCTGTTTGCTGATTTTTTTTCTTGTCTTGGCCTGATGATAACCTATGTGGTCAGTTCATCTGTCCCTGATAGGTTCATTATATTTTCTGAGCGAGGCCGATGGCCCACGATCATCTAATAGAGATCAGTGACGGGGAGGCTATCACAGGTTATATGATTTATGTTTCAGGTTACCTCTGGTTGGAATGAAGAACCTGAAACCAAGAGACAATCCGATCCCGGATAAAGTTTGGCGCAGGAAGATTGGCCAGCAATTGTACAACAGAGATTATGCTAGAGGAAGATGATCAACATTGCTCAGTGGAGCTGAATGGTATATGTATCCTACAGGATAAATACCGAATAAGTTTAGGTATACCAGTTTTAACACACCAGTAGTGATGGATATTCAGTTCACTTATGACTAGAACAAAAATAAAGGACTCTATTGGAGTATAGACAATAACTTTTTAATATTGAGGACTAGAGAACATTTAGCAAGAGACAAAAAGTCCTGTTCATAGGACAGTGTTCCGGGTTTGTTTCACTACGCCGGAATTATGAAGCCGGGGTTTCTATAAACTATTAGGAACAGTTGCGTTAGGAACAATAATAGTATTTTCCACGGATTATATTTACATGGGATTCAGATCTCATGGTCATCAGAGTTCCTGGAAGAGGACATGTCTGGAGAGAAGGATACGACTTCGGTGAGGTCTTGTGTACTGACTCGTATGATGTCGTGTGATCCTTGCCATGATGTGTAAACTATGATCCTGAACTTTGAGGGCTGACACATACATTTCTGTTATAATACACGACACTCATTTTCTTCACATACACGTCTCATATACGTTAAACTTTTCTTTTAATAAATTAATCTTTGTTAATTTTTAGAAGCAAGAGTTGTTGAGTATGTTGCGTTGGGGAAGTATGAGAGGGGGCATAGTACGACAGTGAGAGAGTGATAGGAAGGTGTCCACAGGCTGATGGAGTGTGTTGGACGGAAGCTGGTGGATTCTCCAGGATATTGAAAAAGGGAAATATATTATAATGTGGGTGTTGACTCTCTTCACTCCAGGGACGACACTTTAAAGGAGGACACGACAGTCAACAAGCCTAGAGGCATTCACATAAGTCATAAAAAGAGGTGACTGTGAAATCAATGTCACACAGCTGTTACATCGAGTACTGATTAGAGGAAACACCTCACACAAGTCATGCAGTCTACTCTATACACAACCCAGCATGTGAAGACAGGATTCGGTGGACTGCGGGGAAGAAATCATTGATGATTCAACGGGCAAGACGGCGTTTACCTGCAAAGCGTTGTGGAGCGTAATGAGCACGACAAGGCACGTAGAGCGGCCTGGTCATCCACTGCACCTGCAATCGTCTCCAATCGTCTTGACTTGTTTTGCCACTGGATTCAGATGAACTCAGGTGAGAGATTGTAGTTGAAGAATTTTGCAACTCTCCCTAACTTTAATCCAATTCATTGCGCAGGTCATTCTGCCATCTTAGAACTCACGGCTCCAAACTTTCAACCCCACTGGATGAAATGAATGGAAACCATCATTCTTGATGGACAAACACCATTCTACACGTATGCTCTCAGTGTATGAGCGAGTGATGCAGTCAACATCTTTTCCACCTACACTCAAATACGCTTTGGTGTCAGCACACGCCTAAACAACGGATAACTTGTCCATCGTGGACGCATAAATATATCCAAAATGCATGCGCACAGAAGTCAAGCGTATAACGATGTCCGGTGTATGGGTGAATATATCACCATATGGAAATCGTGATCAACCCACACTCATGGCACTAAGACTGACTTATCTGTTTCATGTTTGTGCCAGGACACTCGGGTGTCAGAGGAAATAAACGAGCAGGTTAGCATGAGAGCAATGGCGGGCTGTAGGAAGTTGACAAGCAGTGGTCCAGACAATCATTCTGAACTCCCTCAGGGAAGAGTAAATGAGTCAAGGGAAGGATGCTATTCTATAACTTTGACCAGACTGCAAGAATGTCAAGTTAGACGGGGTCAAGCTAAACTAGAGCGCCCTACGGGTAGCCCAAGAGCCAAAGAATAATAGTCAGCCAACACAGAACTGGGGCAGTCAGTCAGGATCTGACGTCTTATGGACTAATAGATCCATTTGTAATGAGAATGATCTGTTGACTGACTGACTAACTAACCGATTGATTGACTGACTAATTAACTGATGAATTAACTGACTGACTAACTAACTAGCTAACGAACTAACTAGCTAACTAGCTAATTAACTACTAACATACCAGCTAGCTAGCTAACAAAGTAACTAACTAAATAACTAGCTACATACTTAACTAACTAGCTAACTAACTAAATAGCCAACGAACGAACGAACGAACGGACTTTATTTTCAAAGGGTCACAAATTGGGCACGCAGGCCCGTTTTACATTCGGCCTTTCTAGTCACTCATCTTTTGTTTATTAATTGTGCATATTACATTCATCTCATCTCATCTTGTTCCTCGTGTACCTTGCAGTGTCGAGGTGAAGTTATAAACAGCGGGAGAGTGCAAGTTCGTGGGATTAATGTATCAGATTCCTATGGACACTGTTGTGTTCCCTCTATCCATCGTTTAGGTAGGGGAACACAGCTGCGCGAGATTCGGTGGCGGATCGCGTCGCGCTGGTTACTTACGGGGGTATGTGAGCCGGCCGCTCAGAAAGCAATGGCAAACTACTGAACGTTATCTTGCCAAGACATCAACAACAGCGGTAAAGTGCTGGTGTTGACAGCGATGTCCTGTAAATAGGATAAGCGAACAAAACAAATCCATCGTTTACGTTGTCGGCCTCTTTTTCTTTTTCCATTTGGTCTGTACATCATTGCTTGTTGTGGTATGCTGTTAGTTGGTAACCTAGTTATTGTCAGGTCTTACTTAGTCAGATATGACTGAGCTACCGTATGACAGTAGACGGTACTACCTGCTTTCTGTCAGCGCCGAATGTTGGGCGGCGCTTACCAAACCCGACACCCCACATTGTGCCAACGGCTTCGGGCGGAAGAGCGCAATTGGGAGGGTACAAGCTTTATCCTGGTGCGGGGAAATGCAACCCAAAGACAAAATAGTCATGGCAGGGCAGACCAGGCCCTAAGCCTTGGCTGGCAGCTGGTCTAGGATCGAAGCTCCGACAGGCGGACAGTTAGAGCATTGCTTTGCTGATCCGGCAGCTTCTGCAGCTTGTCTTGTTCCAGATGTATAGGTGTCAACTTTCCTCTGGAGTGAACTAGGCAGGCCGAGAGAGGGATCATGCTGCGTGGGCAACACATGGTTTCTTTATTTTAGCCCAGGCGTTGTGCTGTGGAGAGGCAATAACTCCATCCCTGGTCTTAACCGGTCTCGGAATCAAAGCGAGAGGCAACTGTTACGGGTTATAAGTCCTTGTCAGTTGGCGTAGACATGGGGCGCCACGCGTTGCCTCTGACGGTGTGAGACACCTACAGGTGTCACTGATCAGCTACCGCCCGCCTCAAGCTGGGCAGCCCCCGGCCAATTGGGTGCTGATCCGCCACAGCCTGCCTGCTTCAATGGGTGCTTGGGGCTAGGACAAAATCTGAATCGCAGGCTGTAAAACCAATGCACCAGGTACTAATAAAAAGAATAATAGAAACCTCAAGCTACGGCTTGCAACCTGGAACGTAAGAACCATGTGTCCAGGATTTTCCACTGACTTGACAAATATTGATGATGTGAGAAAAACGGCTGTGATTGATGCTGAACTCAATCGTCTTAACATTGATATTGCTGGCCTGCAGGAGACTCGCCTCGCTGAGGAAGGGTCACTCAGGAAAAACAATTACACCTTTTTTGGAAGGGTAGAGGGCAGGCAGAAACAAGGCAACATGGTGTGGGCTTTGCAGTGAAGAATTCGCTACTGGGAATGATTGATATCCCAGCTGGAGGTAATGAAAGATTATTATCCCTGTGCTTAGCAACCTCTTGTGGATTTGCCACCATTATCACTGCATATGCACCGACACTCGTTTCCTCTGATGATGTGAAGGATACGTTCTATGAGCAGCTAGACTCTGTGATCAAAGCAGTTCCAAAATCCGACTACATTTACATGCTCGGTGATTTCAATGCTCGTGTGGGCAAGGACTCGAGTTCATGGCCAGTGTGCCTTGGAAAATACAACATCGTTCACATGAATGATAATGGGCAAAGGCTGCTGGAGCATTGCACTAGACGTGACCTATGTATTACACACTCCTTTTTTAAAACAAAAGAGTTGCATAAGGTCACATGGAAACATCCAAGATCCGGCCATTGGCATCAGCTGGACTTCATCGTCACACGGAGACAACATCTGAACCATACATCATTAACTCGAAGTTACCACAGTGCTGAATGTGATACCGATCATTCTTTGGTTGTTGCAAGGGTTAGACTGAGACCAAAGAGAATCTACACAGTTAAACACAAATCTAGCCCCAGTATTAATATTATCAACACTCACGATCCTGGAAGTGCTTTGAATTTCAACAGCAAATTGAAGACGCTTTCACTGATACATCAGAAAATTGTATAGTAAATGATAAATGGAGTAAACTTAAGGAAACTATTTATAAAACTGCGGTATGGGTTTCGGCACTGTGGATCATAAGAGGCAGGACTGGTTTGCGGCAAACAGCCAGATACTGCAGCCCTTTATTGATAAAAAGAAGATAGCTCTCTTAAGAAACAAGGAAAGACCAACGCGTAACACTCTGAGTGAGCTGAAGCAAGCAAGGAAGGATGTGCAAAAGGCTGCCAGGCAGTGTGTGAATGACTATTGGATCAAGTTATGTGAGTCCATCCAAATCGCAAGTGATAAGGGAAACATCAGAAGCATGTATGAAGGGATAAAGAAAGCCTGTGGTCCAATGACCAAAAGAAGTGCACCGCTGAAAACCTTGACTGGAGAAATCATCACTGATAAGAAACAGCAGATGGATAGATGGGACGAGCACTATTTAGAGCTTTATTCAAGTGAGACCAAGCTAGCGGATGATGCCCTCAACGCCATAGAGGTCCTGCCAACTCTTGACCACCTGGACACACTTCCCACCATAACAGAAGTTAAGTGTGCTATAAATGAACTTGCATCTGGCAAGGCTCCAGGTAAGGATGGGATTCCAATAGAGGTAATCAGGAGTGGGCAAGACACACTCACTTTACATATCCACCAGCTAATAGAGCTATGCTGGCGAGAAGGACAAGTCCTACAGGATTTCAAAGATTCAAACATCATAACGCTGTACAAGAACAAGGGCGATCGGAGCGACTGTAACAACTATAGGGGTATCTCACTTCTGTGTATTGTTGGGAAGGTATTTGCCAGAATTGTTCTGCGCAGACTTCAAGTCCTGGGAGATCAAGTCTACCCCGAATCACAGTGCGGCTTCCGTCAGAACTGGTCTACCATTGATATGTTATTCTCATTGCGACAGATGCAAGAATAATGCCGGGAACAAAATCAGCCACTGTTTATTGCCTTCATCGACCTCACAAAGGCATTCGATTTGGTCAGTCGTGAGGGTCTGTTCAAAGCACTAAAGAAGATTGGCTGTCCACGAACTCTTCTGTCCATTGTGGAATCGTTCCACGCAGGCATGAAGGGTATAATCAAGTTTGATGGCTCAACTTCAGAAGAGTTTGAAATCAATAGTCGAGTTAAGCAAGGTTGTGTACTATCCCCCACGCTCTTTGGGATATACTTTTCACTTCTACTGAAATATGCCTTTCGTGTTCAGGATGACGGTATATACATTCACTCACGCTCAGATGGTGGCCTCTATAATGCTCAGAGATTGAAGGCCAAGACCAAAATTAGGAGGGTACTAATCAGAGATTTGCTTTTTGCGGATGATGCTGCGATTACGACCCACTCTGAGGAAGAATTACAACATCTACTATCTGCATTCTCCGATGCTTGTTCTGAATTTGGTTTAACAATTAACAAAAAGAAGACACAGATTATGTCACAAGGTGCACATGGTGTACCATCAATCTTTATTGACGACGCCGAACTGGAGATAGTAGACCATTTTACATATCTAGGAACAGAGGTAAATAGCAAATTATCCCTCGATCAGGAAATCAACATCAGGATTGGCAAGGCAGCAACAACAATGAACATGTTAGCAAAAAGAGTCTGGGAGAACAGGAAGCTTACTGCCAAAACAAAAGTCCTCGTCTACCAAGCCTGTGTTCTTAGTACTCTTCTTTATGGCAGTGAAACCTGGTCAACTTACTCACGCCAAGAGAAACGTTTAAACAGCTTTCATATGCGGTGTCTGCGAAGAATACTTGGTATTAAGTGGCAAGACAAAATCACAAATACTGAAGTATTGGAAAGATCAGGCTGTGTGACGGTGTATTCCATGCTCAGTCTTCGTAGACTTAGATGGATAGGACATGTTAGGAGGATGGATGATGGTAGAATACCAAAGGACATCTTTTTGGGTGAAATACAGACGGGTAGGAGATCTCAGGGTCGGCCTCTACTACGATACAAAGATGTGTGTAAGCGGGACATGATTGATACAGGCATTGATAATGCACACTGGGAGCAAGTCGCCGCTGAACGTGTTGCATTGAGGGCAACTATCAGAAATGGAATAAAGACAAAGGAGAAAATGATTGGAAATAAAGCACACACAGAGCGTGAAAGACGTAAGATGGTGCAAAATGATGGAAATGACCATGTTTTCACATGCATCTACTGTGGGCACCTTACCAGCCACACTCGCCACCGCCATGGGTCGTAGTTATTAAGCCTTTTTGAAGCACAATGTACCAAACTATCGTCTGTCAAGACGGAAAGGTGCCAATAATAAAAAAATAAAAAAAAAGGTAACCTAGTTATATGGCCAAACCATTTGACGTGCTGTCTTCTAATAAACTCTAGCGCAGCTATAACCCCCACTTTAGTCCTGTTTTCTTTTTTTTTCTGGTTTTCTCACTTCTTGATACATTGAGTATTCTTTTCGGAGTCTCATTTCTGTTGTTGTGATTTTTCTTTTCTCTTTTTCTGTTATTGTGCAGGTCTAGCATTGGTAGCATAGAGTTGGTAGGAAGATTGTGTTGTAATGTGATGTCTCTGTAACTATTGATACATGTTTGTTCTTTGGTATTGGTGCCATTTGTCCAATGAGTTGTAGGAAGATTGTGTTGTAAAGTGCTGTCTTTGTAACAATTGATACATGTTTCTTCTTTAGTATTGGTGCCATTTGTCCAATGAGTTGCTTTGCCTTATTGTATCTATTATCGATCTCGTCTTCTGATTTGATGATATTATACTTCCTAAATACTTGAAGGTCTCTACATGTTTCATGGAGTGTTCTTCTATATGAATCTTTGTTATTGTTATTGTTGTTGTTGTTGTTATTGTTATTGTTGTTGTTATTGTTGTTGTTGTTGTTGTTGTTTTCTTCTGTGGTTATAGTCATTACCTTGTTTTACATGTGCAAATGTTCATGTTATGTTCCTTACATATTTCGCTTAGACTATTCATGTGGTCTTGTAATTCTGCTGCTGATTGTGCTATCGGTGCTTGATCGTCCGCAAATTGGGGGACGTTGGTGAGATTTCCACCCTTCTCCTTGTCTCCCGCATCAGAGAGGGTTCTTTCGTCTCTATTTTGTCCACCGTTTGAGAGTTATTACTCATCTCTGTGTATTTCCTGTCGTCCTGTTTTCGTGTGGTTGATTTCTTTCATCCTTACTATATTTGTTTTCTTTTTACTGTTGGCTTTATTTTATGTTGGTTATATATCTTTCCCTGTTCTTGCATTGAATTGTTTCATGAGCTTTTGTACTTCTTTGTGGCCTTCCACCTGTAGGCATTCCGTCATTGTCATCGTCGTGTTTCTTGTTTGGAAGTATTCTACCAGGTCCCTGCGTTCCTGGTCATTGGTTGTGCACGATAGTAGGTATTGTTCTATAGTGTTTCTTGTTTGGAAGTATTCTACCAGGTCCCTGCCTTCCTGGTCATTGGTTGGTTGTGCACGATAGTAGGTAATGTTCTATAGTGTTTCTTGTTTGGAAGTATTCTACTAGGTCCCTGCGTTCCAGGTCGTAGGTTGTGCACGATAGTACGTAGTGTTCTATAGTGTTTTCTTTCAGGTAATCAATGCAAAGTGGTCGGCTGATTTTATCTTTCCATTTCCCGATTCTCAATCTCCATAGTTTCTTGTACGTTTGTATTTTTGTGTTGTCTTTCACTTGACTTTTCATACTTGGCTCTCTGAGCACGTGGTAAGCGTGTCGTCCTTTATTGCTGTCTCTCCATTGTTGTTTCCATGTGTCAGTTACTTGTTGCTTGATGATGTTTTGTCTTCAGTATGCCGAGTCCTGTGTTTCCTATATTCTGGCTGTTTGTCCCGCGTTTTGCTGTCCTGTCTGCCCTCTCATTGCCAGTTATCCCTCTGTGTGCTGGTATCCAGGCTATTGTGACCTGGCATCCCAGATATCTTAGGTTTGTTGTTAGTGTTAGTATTCCCTCTTTCAGGTCTGGTCTGTTCCCCTTAGAATAGTTGCCTGGCGCTTGTACTGCGGATAGTGAATCCGTCAGTATACTTAGTTTTATAGAGGGGTACTCTGTTGCTATTTCTAGTCCTTTCATAATTCCTACTAGTTCTGCCGTGTATACCGATATGTTGTCTCTTATTTTGAACGCTTTTTTGATGTTCCATTATGGTACCGCGCGCTGTTTGTATTTAAGGAAGCCCCGGTAGCGCATGGCTAGCAAGCTTGGCTGACGGTCCGGTGCTAATATGTTCGAATCCCAACCGAGGCGGGGATTATTTTTTGAGGCCGCTCAGTGGCGAAGGGATTACGAGCGCAGTTTATCATCCCGCATATCGCGTTCGAAACACAGCGGGAGATTTAGCACCAGACCGCCTTGCGTTGGTTTTCATATAATGGTATGAGTGCCGGTCGTTCAGGAAGCAATGGAAAACTACTGAACGTAAACTTGCCAAGAAATCATAAATAGCCAAAAAAATGCTGGGACTGAGCGACATCCTGTAAAGGATATGCAACACGGCCTGCTGGAGAGAGACGCTCGATCTGTCCCCAGTTCCCCTGTCTGATATTCATCACTAGGGTGTTTTTACTATCGTGTGTCCATCTTCGTGTTGATAGTCCACTGCCTCTTCTACCAAGAACCGCGCCTTCCATTACTCTCTTTTCTAAGTCGTTTAACATTGGCTTGGCCGCGTGCCATGGTCGAAACCAGGACACGGAGCTGATCCACCACTCTGGTGATCGTGTGAGATGGCGAAACATGACCGCTCACGCTTATCGGCATGACACATGATGATGAGGATGTGACATTTACTATGGTCAAGGGGCGGTCTGGGATGTTGGGCATTGGTAGTACCTTTGATAAGGATGGCTGTCACGCCCTTTGCACGGCCCATTCCCCACTGGTCCAAGCCTGACATCCAGCTCACGTCTGTGGCTCCTAGTAGCTGTCAGCATGCTACAGCGCCCCCCCCCCCCCCCCCCCGGGGCAACAGCTGTGACAGGCTGGCTAAACCAGGCGAGGGTCACCGATTCGGCGTTAATCCAATCGGTGAACTAGGGTATGCCTACCTGGCATGTGAAGACAGGATTCGGCTGACTGCGGAAGAAATCATTGATGATTCAACGGGCAAGACGGCGTTTGCCTGCAAAGCGTTGTGGGACATAATGAGCACGGTCAGGCACGTAG
Source organism: Cepaea nemoralis (assembly GCA_014155875.1). Taxonomy (NCBI): domain Eukaryota; kingdom Metazoa; phylum Mollusca; class Gastropoda; order Stylommatophora; family Helicidae; genus Cepaea; species Cepaea nemoralis. Next base: position 171,542 of record JACEFZ010009394.1, read on the forward strand.
AACGCCCTGGTCATCCATTGCACCTGTATTCGTCTCCAATCGTCTTGACTTGTCTTGCCACTGGATTCAGATGGACTCAGGCGAGAGAGAATGGTCGACGAATTGCGCAACTCTTCCTCACTTAAATACAATTCATCGCGCAAGTCATTCTTCATCCAAACAAGGCCACATTTTTTCCCATTCCGAGTCGTCATGTTGTTTATGCAGTCGACATGGTGGGCGGGGTAAGAGCACTCTAGGTCTTGAACTTCACCGTTTCGCACGCACCCGTCCATTACAAACATGGCATAGTATGGACTGTCGTGGACAGAAAAGAGTTAACAGGACATAAGTCAGTAGAGTAGTAGTCACACACTACAACCCACAAGACAAGAAGAGTAAGGGTTAACAATAAATCACAGACAGTTAGTGACACTCAAGGAGCTCAACGGTTCACGGGAAATGTAGGGGCCAGAGGTAACAACCTCAGCGAAAAGGCTAGCGAGACTTGTCATTCGGGGCGCGGACATCTTAAGGAACAGACACATAGAGATGTCAGTGATATTTCCATACAAGCTATCTACACGAATATTGAAGAGTTTACAACATCAAGAATTCACACAACGATCAGTTAATTCTAGCAGTCAACGTAACACAATAAGTCTTTTCCTAGACGGTTTAACGACAATCCTAATCCACCAGTAGCATCGAGTGTAACCATGGAGGTCATGGCATTAACAAAGGCAACAGCCTGCCTGGAGACACAGACTTTCACCCAGGCAGGTTGTCTCAACGACTCCATCCATGAGCGAGCTAAGAAGGTCGAGATGGGCTGGAGCAGAAGGCAATGGCTGGGGACACAGACCTTCCTAGATGTTTGTAATTTGCGTCACATAGTCAAGGACGGTCAAAAATATATGATAATTATACTAGGTTTGGGCACAGCCATTAAAGGGATGAAAATATTTAATATTATATTGCAAATAAATAGAAAAGTCCATTATTAACTTTTACGCATAAAATATAATGTCATAATTTTTTCATAAACCTTAAAGATTCCTTAAGTTGTTATCTGTCCTTTATGCTGAGTTTACTCGATGCTAATTAACGTAAAGAAAATATCACAGACACTAAAAACTTCTAAATATATTTAAATTACATAATACATTTATTTTATTTCGAGTAATGTCCCTTAACTGTTACGTTGTTATATCCCTTTCTACTTGTGTACTTAGTTGTGCTACTTTCATTGTGGTCAGTCCACAACCAGATTAGACAGAATTGTTCATAAAAGTGCTGATTAATCAAAGCATTGCTAGCTTGTTGTTATGATAATTTACATATGCTGTAAGAGACCAAGGATGTAAATATGGGAAGTGAAGTTTTATTATTTCTTACCAAATGCATAATAACAATTGGTTGTTAATATATATTGTGAAATGCGGTGGCCTGGAGTGTAAGAGTGTAAGAAAACTATTTAAATAATTACAGAAATAATACTTTACTCAGGAGGGAAGGACTACAAAAGGAAAGTTGGCATAATTTGGATCAAATGAGTGCTATTGGGGTGATGAAGGGGGGGGGGGGGGTAAAGGATTCTGGCCTAGCGCTTGTACTGAGGATAGTGAATCCGTCAGTATACTTAGTTTTATAGAGGGGTACTCTGTTGCTGTTTCTAGTCCTTTCATAATGCCTACTAGTTCTGCCGTGTATACCGATGTGTTGTCTCTTATTATGTACGCATTTTTGATGTTCCAGTATGGTACCGCATGCTGTTTATATTTAAGGAAGCCCTGGTAGCGCATGGCTAGCAAGCTTGGCTGGCGGTCCGATGCTAATATGTTTGAATCCCAACTGAGGCGGGGATTATTTTTTGAGGCGGCTCCTTGGCGAAGGGTTAACCAGCGCAATTCGTAATCCCGCATACCGCGTTCGAAACACAGCGGGAGATTTAGCAGCAGACCGCCTTGCGTTGATTTTCATATAATGGTATGAGTGCCGGTGGTTCAGAATGCAATGGAAAACTATTAAACGTAAACTTGCCAAGAAATCATAAATAGCCAGAAAATGCTGGGACTGAGCGACATCCTGTAAAGGATATGCAACACGGCCTGCTGGAGAGAGACGCTCGATCTAAAGCCAGTTCCCATGTCTGATATTTATCCATCCATCCATCATGTGTCGTGCCGGAAAGCGTGGGCGTTCATGTTCTGCCAACTCACTTAATCACCAGAGTCGTGGATCAGCTCCGTGTTCCTTTCTCGACCATGCCACGTGGCCAAGCCACCCAGGTATTTACTTCTCGGTCTTCCCCTTGGTGTCTTCCCTTCGATCTTGCCAGTCGTCACCAAGTTCTCGAAGTCATTTCTTCTCATAACATGCCCAAAAAATTGTGACTGTCTACGTCTAATGACTCTAATCAGTTTACGATCTTCATTTGTTTCCTGAAGGACTTGTTTATTGGTTTTTCTGTCTGTCCATGGTATTCTTTGCATTTTCCTCAGAAACCACATTTCCACAGCCATCAGATGTTTTTCAGCTTTACATCCATACAAAAGTACAGGTTCTATATAGCACTTCAACACTCTTTTTCTCGTTTCAACTGATATATTTTTATTGGTCAGTATGTTTTTCATCTTGCAAAATGCTACTTTCGCAATGGCAATTCTTGTTCTAATCTCTTCAAGGCATCTCCCATCAAATGGTATGACCGTTCCGAGATAACTGTACCGATACACTTATTTAAGAAAATTCTCATTTACTTGTATATCACATTGTGGTATTTCCTTCTTCCCAGCGACGACCATAATCTGTGTCTTCTTATAATTCAATTTTAACCCTAGTTGTTCACTGTGTGCAACAACCGCATCTACTAAATATTGCAGGTCCTGTTCATTGTCTGCAATCAAGACTGTATCATCTGCATATCTAATGTTATTCCTTCCATATCTTCTATATTTCTGAAAATATTTTCACTGTATAGGGAAAAAAAGATCTGGAGACATTACACATCCCTGTCTCACAACTCTTTTAATAGGCTGATATTGACCTACATCGTTATCAATTATAATGGCAGCTTGTTGTTTCCAATATACGTTTTGTACAAGTCTAAGGTCTTTTCCTGCCTGCCGGCTCCTTGGCTAAAGGCTTGCGAACGCGGTTCGTGAGCCGGGTACCAGGCGTTCGAAGCTCAGCTGCGACCGATTTGTGCAGCAGACTGTGTCGCGTTGTGTTATAACGTGCTGGTATGGGAGCCGGTCGTTCAGCTGAAAAATACTGGTGTTGACTGCAACGTCCCGTAAGGTATATGCAACCCCCCCCCCCCCCAAAAAAAAAAGGTTTTTTCCATCAATGTGTAAATCTTCAAGCATCCTTATCATACCAGGTGTTTTTATTACTGTGTGTCCATCTTCGCGTTGATAGTCCACTGCCTCTTCTACCAGGAGCCGCGCCTTCCATTACTCTCTTTTCTAAGTCGTTTAACATCGTCTTGGCCGCGTGGTATGGTCGAGACCAGGACACGGAGCTGATCCACGACTCTGGTGATCGTGTGAGATGGCGAAACATGACCGCCCACGCTTATCGACACGGCACATGATGATGATGATGTCACATTTACCGCGGCCAGTGTTTCTAATTCCGAAACTCGATGTTGTTTATGAAGTCGACAAGGCCTGAGAGCACTCTATGTCTTAAACTGCCGGTGAGCTGAGGGCTGGGGTAACGGAATCAACCCCATATCGCTCAGTTGGACTTCAATGTTGACTTCTTGTTCAGGATGTCATGGCGAACTACTACATGTAAATTTGCCTTGAAAATACACTTGGAATAATTGCATCGCCCTGCGAGGAACATACAACATGTGTAAATAAAAAAAAACGAACGAACGAACGAACAAACTTTATTTTCAAAGGGTTAAGAATTGGGCACGCAGGCCCGTCTAACATGCTGCCCTTCTATCACTCTCTTTCATACATTATTTCATTCACACATCATTCAAGGCTAACAGAGAACATCAACAATATAAAAGATATGCATTATAAAGGCATGGGCAAAATGCGAACATCAAAACTACACGACACAGTAATATTAGATAATGGTCTGACACTTGTTGTTAGCCATGTGGAATATACTGGCCTACCAAAAGGGGACTGGCTGTTATACTAGGGTTTTGTTATTATTATTATTATTATCTCTATTATTAAGGGGGAAGATAATCCGTACTGAGATAGTGTTCGAATAATTTGCGATTATATGAATAAGGATTGGTGATGTCTTTGATTTCTTGTGGAAGATTGTTCCACAGCTGAGCTGCAGAGTACGTTAAGCTTGTTTTGTATAAGTCAATCCTAGGCTTCGGAATGTGTAATATATTTAAACTGTTACTATGTCTAGCATTATATTTAAACAATGGCCAAAGGTAATTTGGGGCATTCCGATGCAGGATTTTGTGAATTAGTTAGCTTTATTGAAAAGCAGGCGTTTGCGGAGTGGTAGTAGCTGAAGGCGCTTATACAGGCTAGGATTGTCAGATAAATGTTTGCTTTAAATTAGACTCATGGCCCGTTTCTGGAGTGAGTAAAGTCGCTTGGTGTTTGAATTAGAACAACCGTCCCAGATTGTAGAGCAGTAGTCAAAGTGTGTCTGCATATGAGAAGTATACCTTGTGTCCTCATCAAGGAAGTTTTTAATTGTGGCGAGTTGGTAGACTTTTTTCGCTGTTTGTTTAATGAGCGCTTGAACGTGGGAATTAAAGGTTAGGTGTCTATCAATGATTAGGCCTAATGTTTTGTGCTCAATTACACTTTCTACTGGCATGTTATCGATGTGAAGTTGAAGTGATGTGTATGAGCTTAGAGTTTGAAGTCTTTGTCTGGTTGTTAATAACAATGATTTTGTTTTAGTGATGTTAATTTGCATATACGGTTTGAATAGCTCCACCTAACTACATTATTTAATATAATAATATGAATACTCATTACGAGAAAGTTTTCTGACGTCTTGTTTGTCTACGAGACACAGTCCAGGCCTGGTAGCTACAGTCTGTTTGTCTACGAGACACAGTCCAGGCCTCGTAGCTACAGTCTGTTTGTCTACAAGACACAGTCCAGGCCTCGTAGCTACAGTCTGTTTGTCTACAAGACACAGTCCAGGTCTGATGGCTACAGTTTGTCTACGAGACACAGTCCAGGCCTCGTAGCTACAGTCTGTTTGTCTACGAGACACAGTCCAGGCCTCGTAGCTACAGTCTGTTTGTCTACAAGACACAGTCCAGGTCTGGTGGCTACAGTCTGTCTACTAGACACAGTCCAGGCCTGGTAGCTACAGTCTGTCTACGAGACACAGTCCAGGCCTGGTAGCTACAGTCTGTCTACTAGACACAGTCCAGGCCTGGTGGCTACAGTCTGTCTACTAGACACAGTCCAGGCCTGGTGGCTACAGTCTGTCTACGAGACACAGTCCAGGCCTGGTAGCTACAGTCTGTCTACTAGACACAGTCCAGGCCTGGTGGCTACAGTCTGTCTACGAGACACAGTCCAGGCCTGGTAGCTACAGTCTGTCTACGAGACACAGTCCAGGCCTGGTGGCTACAGTCTGTCTACTAGACACAGTCCAGGTCTGATAGCTACAGTCTGTCTACTAGACACAGTCCAGGCCTGGTAGCTACAGTCTGTCTACTAGACACAGTCCAGGTCTGGTGGCTACAGTTTGTCTACTAGACACAGTCCAGGTCTGATAGCTACAGTCTGTCTACTAGACACAGTCCAGGTCTGATAGCTACAGTTTGTCTACTAGACACAGTCCAGGTCTGATGGCTACAGTCTGTCTACTAGACACAGTCCAGGTCTGATAGCTACAGTCTGTCTACTAGACACAGTCCAGGTCTGGAGGCTACAGTTTGTCTACTAGACACAGTCCAGGTCTGATAGCTACAGTCTGTCTACTAGACACAGTCCAGGTCTGATAGCTACAGTTTGTCTACTAGACACAGTCCAGGTCTGATAGCTACAGTTTGTCTACTAGACACAGTCCAGGTCTGATAGCTACAGTTTGTCTACTAGACACAGTCCAGGTCTGATAGCTACAGTCTGTCTACTAGACACAGTCCAGGTCTGATAGCTACAGTCTGTCTACTAGACACAGTCCAGGTCTGATAGCTACAGTCTGTCTACTAGACACAGTCCAGGTCTGATAGCTACAGTCTGTCTACGAGACACAGTCCAGGTCTGATAGCTACAGTCTGTTTATGTTCATACATTTAGTTAGGCAGTCTCCGTGACGAAGTATTTATGCCGCCAGCATGGCACTGTTAACGATGGGTGTTCGATTCCGACCTACGAAGTATGGTTCATTAATGAAGTTTTCTCGGAGACTCCTGGGGGTCGTCGCTGGAGCTACCAAGTTCGTGCTTTGTGCGACGCTTTCTGCGAGCTGCTCTGCGGAAAGAGATCAAGCCATATGGGATAAAATCCGGTGCATTGAAGTTCGCCCACTTGCCTTTACAACCTTTTTTTTTTGTTTGATTTAAATATATTTGCCACAGAAAGTGAAAACAAAGAACTTAAAACAGAAAAAAAAGAAGTAATGGTTATTACAAAAAAAAAGTGTATACCCAACAAAGTTAATGAAACCATTCTGAAACAAGTCAATGTATTTAAGTATTTGGGTACCTTAATAACGGCTGACACCACATCAAGCAATGATGTACAGACCAGAGGGAAACAGAGGAAGAGGCCGACCACGTAAACGTTGGACGGAGGGAATAGCAGAGTCCATGGGAATGTCGATATATAAAGCCCATAATCGGGCACTCTCACGATGTTTATACTTCACCTCGACACCGCAAGGTACAAGAGGAACATGATGAGATGAGATGAATAACGGCTGATGGAAGATGTATTAAACATAATTACATGTAGAAGAGCCTAAGTAAAGGCAGCATTTTACAAGATGGTGAATTTTCTCCACAATTTATCTTGGTCAGTCGAGGTAAGGAGCGGCTTGCCGGGTGGCTAGAACGCCGGGCTCTCCTTCGGTACTTGCCAGGCGGCGGCCTTAATTCCTTGACTGAAGACTCCCTTATCCTACACCGCAAGGTATTATAGGCAGTAAATGGCTGAGGATGACAGTCGAGGTAATAACAAGAGTTCTTAACAGCTATATTAACTCAATATTTATGTACGAAAGCGAATCATGGACAATTAGCTGACATGTGAGGAATTATGTGAAAGCTGCGGAGATGTGGTTCTGTAGAAGAATGATGAGAGCTCCGTGGACAGATAGAAAGAGCAATGAAGAGATCCCGAAAGAAGCTAACTCACAAAGAGAACTGGTTACTCGCATCAGAAGATGACAGTCTGGTGGGCATGTCAATAGAAGAGGACAGTCTGTTGGGCATGTCAAGAGAAGAGGACAGTCTGTTGGGCATGTCAAGAGAAGAGGACAGTCTGTTGGGCATGTCAAGAGAAGAGGACAGCTACAGTTTGCCGTGACAAACGGAATGTTTTAGGGAGAAGAGAGGCAGGGGAGACCAAGAGAGAAGATGCCGGACAGTCTGGCATCATAGCATGAAGGAACGTCGGTATCAGAAATGATTATCAGTACAAAAGACGGAAGGCTGTGAACAGACGAGATCACCAACACCACACGACATGGACTGTAAGACAAAGAGTTAAGTATGTGTGTATATACATGTATGTGTGTGTATTTGTATAACTGTAACTTTGATTGTGCATAAAGCCCGCGCATGTTGTCTGGACATTAAGATATGCAAAATGTACATTTGTCCTACGTGCATAACCATAAACATTGTTCGTTGGTACCGACAAGTTATTATATATGTCCAACCCTGTTCACAGTTAATTAAATCATCACTGCGGCAACTAATCTGTTTTGTTTTTAAATTATTATTTAGTTCGGTTTCATTGGTTACATTCCTGTCTCTGTCTGGCTGCTGCCAGCTTGTCGTGACAGGGTTGTAGTGTGTATTCTTTAGTACCAGACAAGTTATTACATATTTTTAACCTTGCTCACAATTAACTAGGCTATAATTGCCGCAATTAATCTTTTTTTTTTAAAATTCTTATTTATTACGATTTTGTTGGCTACTGATGTCTTTGCCTGGCTGATGTTAAATTAGTGTGACAGAGTCGTAGTATGTGTTATAACCAACATCCTGGGGGATTGTGACAGGCGCAGTTTCATCATCTCTCGACATACCCAGTCCAGGGTTCGAAATAAGCTGAGGGTGATTTGGACGTAGGCCGATTTGCGTTGATTTCCATGGTATGAGACGGCGGCGTTCGGAAAGCAATGACAAACTGCTGAAATAAAATTCTTAATTACATCACAAGCAGACACTAAATGCTGGGGCTGGTTGCAAAGCCCTGCGAAGGTTATCCGGCTAATTGTGGTTTACGTTTTAGTTAGTGGTTTGCATGTGTAATCCTATCTGGCTAAGAGGAATCCATATACCCCTTCATGTTTGTTTTCTACTTATTATGTTGTGAAAATTTAAGTAAAATTCTGTACCAGAAGCAATGTCAACGTTTCTGGTCGAGAACCAGAGTACGTCTGTGCCAGAAATGGAGGCCAAAGGAGAAGCTTATTATAATTTCCATAGGGATGTTTTTGCGGAAGGGGCTCAGTCTGATTTAGTTATAGGGGCGGCTGCCAGATTATCCAGTCAGAGATATAATGCTAGACCGGGTAAATTTCAGCAATACAGTCAACAATATAGAGGCAGAGGACCATACTATATGATAGGCAACACACAAAGAGGACCAGAAAGTGTAAAGAAGGGTTACCTAATACAATGTTAAATACACCATGGTTCCCTTGACATGTGTGACAAGAACCCTGACTATGACGCTTATATCAAAAACTTAACATTACTGTGCGAATACGTGTATATTTCAACTTGGAGGATTTATCTAGTTAATTCACGTAAGTTGTTTGATTTCTGCAGTATGTACCTGACGAGATGCAGCGAAATATGCAGGCAATAAATCGTGCAATCTATTGTTTGTGTCTTCGTTATTCAAATTCACTACGGGAAAACATTGTTTTGAACTTCTAAATTTATTTATATCACATAATATATTTAATTTGCCGGCTTCGTGGCTTAGAGGTTATGACTTTTCTCCATATTCTCGTATACTCTCGTGGGTGACGTGATGACGGTGAGAATCAGCAGTGGTTCGAATCGCATCGGTAACTTACGGAGTATGTGAGCCGGCCGCTCAGAAAGCAATAGCAAACTACTGAGCGTAATCTTGCCAAGAGATCAACATACAGCTGAAAGATGCTGGTGTTGACAGCGATGTCCTGTAAAGGATATGCAAAAGGAAAAAAAAATTTAATTTAAATCGAGTAATGTCCCTTGAATAACTGTTATATTGTTGTGTCTCTTTCTACTATTGTTGTTAGTTGTGTTCCATTCATGGTGGTCAGTCCAGAACCCGTTTAGACAGAATCGTTCACAAAAGTGGTGATTCATCAACGGACTGATAGCCTGTTGTTATGATAATTTACATCTGCTGTAAGAGACCAAGGGTGTAAATATGGGAAGTAAAATGTTATGATTTCTTGCCATATGCATAATAACTATTTGTTGTTAATATATATTGTGAAATACTATGGCCAGGTGTGTGAGAAAACTATTTACATACATACAGAAATGAAAGGCCGGTCTCCCTAGCGTAGGTGTAAACGTCTTTCTCCGTAATCCCGTATATTCTCTTAAGTAACGCAGCTGCGGGAGAATCGGCAGTGGTTCGACCATGCTGGTAACTTACGGAGGTATGTGAGCCGGTCGGTCAAACTACTGAGCATAATCTTGCCTAGTACATCAACAGCAGCTGAAAAATGCTGGTATTGACTGCAACTTCCTGTAAGGGATATGCAGCATTAAAAAAAATATTATTAAAAACAAAAGCATACGGAAATAATACGTAACTCAGGAGAGAAGGGCTACGAAAGGGGAGTTGCCATAATTTTGGATCAAAAGTGTGCTGGGGATGGGGGGGGGGGGCATGTTAACGGATTCCGGACAATCACAGAGTATTATTAGTGAGACCCCATGGCAAACCTCTGGATATTAACATAATACACGCAAATGTGCCAACAGCAGACAGTAAGAGGACATAAACATATTTTATAATGAATTAGACATGGCGGTGTGCTAGTGTAAACATTTTGAAATGACTGTCATACTGGAGGCATTGGCGTGGGTGATAGGAATGAGAGAGGTTGTGAAGTCATTTGTTTCATTATTTCCTCTTCTTGGCTTGCGGTATTTGGTAAATGAATAATGGTGGTTAGCGTTATGCCACATGGCCCCACCCCAGATTGTTCTATGGTATGGAACTATGTTTCCAACATTTTCAGTTATCAAGCTGTTCCCATTTTTCCTCCCTTGTATTTTCTTCTGCATCTGATTGACCTGGTTCATCAGGCACTGGGTGTCGACTCAGGAAGTCCGCTCCCACATTCATTTTCCCAGGAACATACTCAACCTGGAACGAGTACGGTTGAAGAAGCAGCGACCACCTCATAAGTCGGGCATTCAGAGTCTTAAATGCTGCGAGAAACATGAGTGGTTGATGGTCACATTGCACTGTGAAGTGTTTGCCATATAGGTATGCCTGAAATTTATGTACACTCCATACGAGCGCAAGACACTCTCTCTCGATAGTACTGTAATTTCTCTCTGCTGCATTCAATTTCCTGCTAGTATAGGCTACAGGGAATAGCTCTGATGGTACATCTCCCTTTCTCTGCAACAGCGTTGCCCCAATTCCTATGTTACTGGCATCGGTGCGCAGCACGAATGGTTGGTTGAGGTCTGGTAGATGTAAGACTGGATGAGCAGTTAATGCCTGCTTTAGTGCTGTGAAAGCTCTCTCACAGTCAGCTGACCAAGTGACTTTCTCTGGTTTCCCCTTTTTGGTAAGATCCGTTAAAGGAGCTGACAGAGTATTGAAGTCCTTGATGTATCTTTGATAGAATCCACATAAGGATACAAATGATCTTACATCCTTCTTTGTTTTTGGACGAGGTGCTCTCTGGAGTTTGTCCACATTTCCCTCTTGTGGAGTTATCAGTCCATGAGATATCTTATGAACTAGAAAGTCCAATTCTTGGAATCCTATCTGACACTTCTTTGGTCTAGCAGTCAATCCAGTTTCTCTGAGGCGCCTGAACAAAAGATGCAGTGTTTCTACATGCTCTTCAAATGTTTCAGTTGCGATCAGGATGTCATCCATGAAGTGACTGATGTCTGGATGCTGTAGTGGGTCAAGTAATTTTCTCATCATACGTGTAAAGACGCTGGGAGCATTACTTAATCCGAATGGAAGAACGTTGAACTCATAGTGTCCTCCAGGCGTGCTGAAAGCTAACCATGGTCTAACTTCCGGTTTTACAGGAATCTGGTAATATCCCTTACTGAGATCAATCCTAGTAAAGTACTTAGCTCGGTTGAGTGCTGTGAAGAGTTTATTCTGATCAGGCAGAGGTTCTGCTTGGAATTCAGTAATAGCATTGAGCTGTCGATAATCGATGCACAATCTATGTTCTCCGCTTGGCTTTCTCAATAAGACGACGCTAGCACTGTAAGGTGATTCAGATGGTGAGATTATTCCTGCGGTGAGAAGCTGTTGTATTTCTTCCTCTAAAGTCTTTTGCTTTGCATAAGGAACTGGGTAAGTCTTGACTCGCACAGGCACTGTGTCATTTAACTTCATGTCAAATTCCTCCAAATCAGTTCTTCCTGGCTTATCAGTAAGTACTTCTGCATATTTTGCCATAAGTTCCCTAATCTGCTTTTGCTGATCCTTTGTTAAGTTGGGATTGAGTTCCACATCCTTAAAGGTCTCTTTGGCTTGCAGTTGACACTCGACTCCCATTGTTGATCCTTCTTCGACTTCAGTAGCCACACTCATGGCCATCAGATGTGCAGGTTCGGTGGTTGAGGGTCTTTCATGAAACTTCTTCAAGAGGTTTATGTGAAATACTTTCATCTTGCCTTTGACTGAAATTCTGTAGTTGGTACGTGAGATCTTCTCCGTCACTACATAAGGTCCTCTCCATCCTATTTGCAGCTTATTCTGACTGGTTGGAAGCAGCAACATCACCTTCTCTCCTACCTCTAACTCTCTATCCTTTGCCTTGCGGTTGAAGTTACGAGCAATTCTTCGTCTGGCTTGACGTAGATTGACATTCGCTTGTTTCCAACTATGTTGTAAACGATTTTTCAACTCGGCAACATATGTAGATGCAGTCACGACTGTATCATCTGTATTATTATCAGTCCACGTTCGAAGTAACGCCTCCAGTGGTCTGTGAAAGACTGAAATACAAAGGCAGGAGGTATGCCTCAAGATAGAAGACCACCGGGACGAGTGGTCAACCTCAAGTAGATTAGAGGTAATACAGTGCCCCGATATAAGGGCAGGGTAGATGATAGAATGGGGGACTATTAACTAGGTCTCTCATGAGACACGGAGGCAACGACCAGATAGTTAGTACTCTGGTCACGACAGAATCACGCCTACGTGATTGCCACGGAGAAGAGTGCCACTCAGTAGGAGAACGGCTGCTACAAGCGTGCTAAGTGGAACAGCACGCATAAAGTAGAAGGACGCAACAAGGTCCTTCCGCGTGCTGTGTAGCCACGCGTGTAGGAAAAGTCAGACTGGGGACTGACTTCGTAGAGAGCAGATCGTTTTAGTGTCGATAGGAGTTTTTGTGTAGCCAAATAGATAGAGATTAGCAATAGGGTTAGGAAACTAGTGATAGGCAATTCTGTGGCTTGTGTGTGATTGATAGCGACTGTTTTGTAATTGTAAAGAGCCAACGGCAATAAAATGTACCATTTATTTCCTCTCACACGACTTGCAAGTTTCTTGTGTGGTGTGGGAGAAGTAATCCGATGATGCCTGACACATCAGTTGTTGACAGGCAAGGATTAATGTGGTGTCAGAAGTGTGGCTTGGACAAACGTTCAAGCTAATACACCGACCCACGGCTCTTGACTAAGGTTGTTAGTAGGTTTAATTAGGTTTAATTTTTGTCAGTGACTGATGACGTGTGCAGACTAGGACAAGTTGCGAGCTAAGCTGTGCCTATCGTAACAAAATAATGCTTATTTGTGCTTATTAAAATATTATTTAGTTAAATCATGTGTTCTTCGAAGTTGTAAGTATTGATATTATTTATTTCTTTCATTGATTTATGCAATTATTTATTTGTTTATGAATAATTATCAAAGATGATTCATGGCGGAGCGATACACAGCCAGCAACAATATCGATTTTTGCAAGCTAAAAATAGCGCTGCGCCTCTGACGTAATACGATTGACAAGCAGTTGTGTTACGCCATTAGCATTCAGCATTTAAGTGTTTACAAATCACCAAGCTGCTGCCCGCCTGAATCTGTGCTTTATATTACTTATTATTTGTTTAATTAAGTTAGTGAATGAATATATTTATTTATTTAAACAATATTATTATATTTTTATTTATTTAAAAGCATTTATTGAATGTTTTTCGTATTTTTTTTATTTGTTTACCGTCACGATGGCACTACTTTCGGCGATGCAAATTAGACTTGGTCTGCACAAAACTTCCATAGATTAAACTAGGTTAGGGACGAAAGGCATAAAACGTTAGAACGAAGACAGGACATTGACATTTAACATTAATTAATCTATATTTTGTTTGTACGTGGGCATGTCATTGTGATTGTACCAAATTGTCAAAAATAACGTGTCGGTTACAATTTGTTAATTGTTGCTGCTCTGTGAATCAGGGTGAACAACAGCTGATATAAAACATGTGTGTATGCCGAAGTGCCAAACGAGGTGACCTGTGTTACCGGAGTGGTGTTCCTGATTCTCGGGAACATTAAGTTGAGTATACTCAATATATTTGGCATGCAATGTGATTAATAGTGCATCTCTTTTTCAGCTTGTGATGCATTAGCATATTTTTGTGCTCTGTTTTTCAGGAAAAAATTTTTTTCCAGGTTATAAACTAAGAGCCCAATTTGCAGTGCTCAGATATTAAGAAATATAACATAGCAAAGATAAATAGGTGATTAAAAAACTTCAGTGCGGGGCATTGCTAGCTAATTACCCAACAACATGGCTACTTTAGCTGATTTTGTAAAAGCAGGCAAAGAATTACAATACACAGGAAAAGAGCTAGAACAATATGCTGATCAAAAATTTAAAGAAGCAAAAGATGCTGAGAGAGATGAACGTGCACGAGAAAGACAACACCAGATAGAACTAGCTGAGATAAATAAACAAAAAGAATTAGAAACTAAACAGAAGCAATTAGAACATGATAAGGAGATTAAGCTAAAGCAATTAGATCAGGAGAAAGAATTAAAACAAAGAGAATTAGATCTAAAGCAAAAAGAGATAGATGAAATGGCAAGAGTTAAGGAAAAACAAATTCAAGTAGAATCAGAGACACAGTTAAAGATGAAAGGTATGGATGTAGACTCACACGCAGAGATCTCTGCTACTAAACTAAAAAGTCAACAAGAAGAAAAAAAGTTCAACAAATACAAAAATATTATCAAACCATATTGTAAAGAGGATTCCATATCAGCCTGGACAGAAAATGTCGAGTATCAGTTTAAATATCACCAAGTTCCAATAGAGATGTGGGCTATGATTTATATGAAGAACCTGAGTGGTGAGCCCCTGAAAGTGATAGAATCTATACCAACTGATCTTAGATCTAACTATCAGTACATCCATGATAGGATAATGCAACATTTTTTACTTGATGTCCCTGGGTATCAGGTTCTGTTCTCAAATTTAAAACCAAAACCTAGTGAGACTTTCATTGATTACGTCTCAAATGTGCAAAGTGTACTAAATAGGTGGCTTAAAGCAGCTAACGTAGGTAAAGATTTTGACAGACTTAAAAATCTAATAGCTATGGATAAAGTCATATCCACTATACCATCTCCTTTTGCTAAATTCCTGCAGCAGTCAGACATTGAAAACATAGAAAAATTCGAAAAGAAAGGCTCTGCATATTTTTCTTCAAATAGAGATATTTTTAAGACTTCAAATGACTCTGAAATAGTTTCCTTTGTAAAGAACCAACCTAAAAACTATCAAAGTAATAGAAAACCATTTCATAAAGTTGATAAGAAAGATAGGAAAGTGTCAAAATGTATCTACTGTCAACTTTTGCATGACACTTATTCTATGTGTGATAAATCGCCAAATTATCCGGCGCATCTTGAAAATGTTATTAAGAAGCAACAAAACAAGCGATCTGCATACAGGCGTGCAATCAAATGCTTCTTTTGTTCCAGCTACGGCCATTATTCAAATAAGTGCCTGGGCCGCCAACGTATGAAAGCCAAAAATGCTATTTTGATTGATACATCTTCTGATAGTGGTAGTGAGACTGAGTGTGAAGTTGAAAATGAATTACCTGTTAATCAAGCTGAAGATGTGTGTTGTGTAAACGATATGTTAAGCTTTGACAGTTGTGAACGATGTCACCAATTTCATGCAGACGGAAAATTAGAATGTGGACATACAGTACCATTCTCATCTGAGAGTGTAAATGCAGCATTAGCCTTCAGAGGCAATTTAGTGTTCCACAATGCAATGGTCAACGACAGACCATGCTAATGTTTGCTGGACAGCGGCAGCACCCTTATTGGTCTTAGGAAGGAACTGGTGAGTCCAGATGATTATACAGGTGACTCTGTCAAATGCCGAACCTTTTCGGGTAACATTGAAATTTACCCTTTGGCCAACGCCCGTATTAACACTCCTTTCCTTTCTGGTACCTTTACTTGTGCAATACTTGACAACCCGTGTACTGACTTATTTTTGGGTTGCTTACCCCAATTGAAACAATGTACTAGCGATGAAATAGCTGCATGGGAAAGATTAAATGCAGCTAATGCAACAACCAGAGCAGACTCTATAAAACATCAAGACACACTACAAGATGAGAGACTACTGTTGCTATCACCAACTAGCACGGATGAGACCACCAGACAAAAATTTATAGAACAGCAGAAAGCTGATCCTAGTGTGTCTCCATATTTAAAATTATTGACAGAAGAGCCAAAGTGACCAAAAACGCATCATGGTTCTTTAGACTTAATAATGACATTCTTACTAGGTACTATACAACTGGTAACCATGAGATTCAGCAAACGGTGTTACCTGTACAACACCGCCTAACTGTGCTAAAGATTGCACATGAGTCACCGTTTGCTGGTCACCTTGCATACGACAAAACCAGGGCCAGAATTCAGGCTCATTTTTACTGGCCAGGTTTTTGCAATGATATAAAATTATTTTGTCGTTCCTGTAATGTCTGTCAACAATTAGTACGCAAGGGTAAACATCCTACAGCTAAAGTACAACCTTCTACACTGGCTTCTGGGCCATTTGAGAGTGTGGCGGTAGATATTGTTGGACCCCTGAATCAGGTGTCCAGCAAAGCAAATCGCTTCATATTAACGATGGTCGACCTATGTTCAAGGTGGGTTGAGGCAGTAGCTTTGAAATACATCACCTCCAAAGATGTTGCCAATGTATTTCTACACCTCTTCTCACGATTCGGATTTCCACGTACCATCTTATCCGATCGTGGAACTCAATTCATATCGGCTGCAACACAAGCCCTTACAAAAATGTTAGGGATTAAACAGCATTTTACAACAGCGTACCATCCAGCCAGCAATGGTATAGTAGAAAAAATTAACGGAGATCTTAAGCATATGCTGGCTAAGGTAACAGCAGAAAACCCAGCTGATTGGGATACACTGTTACCAACAGTGCTGTTCGCCTATCGGGACATTCCCCATTCAAGCACGGGTTTCTCACCGTTTGAATTAGTTTACGGGGCGAACCCACGTGGACCCCTAACCATTTACCATCAGGTAATAACTAATTCCATGGAAATTCCCACCCCAAAAACACCTTATGAAATGGTGACAGAAACACGAGACAAAATCATGAAATCGTGTATTATAGCTAAGGCAGCATTGGAGAGGAAGGGTCAAATCTACCGCCAATACGCAAACAAAGGTGCGAGAACAATTGATCTTGAACCAGATCAAGACATCCTTTTGTTACTTCCAGACAAACGAAATTTATTATTGACTTCATGGCAAGGGCCATTCAAGGTGGTACGTAAAATTTCAGATGTTGACTATGAAATATCGATAAACGGACACTTAAAGATATTCCATGTCAACATGTTGAAACCTTACTTTTCACGACAAGAGACAGAAGTAGAGACAGACGAACACAATGCACCCACACCTAGTGATCAGACGACAGACGTACACAACGCAACTACACTAGTTAGCGAGACTGGCAATACCGACGATATCCATAATCTAGTTATAATACAGAATACGCACTTAGCACCACCACCGTACTGAATCAGGTAGACGACGACGGAATGGAACTACCTGTTCCTATTGTAGACAAGACTGCGACATTGGATAGCATACGGATAGAACAGGAACTAACAGACGGTCAACGACGACAATTAATAGAATTAGTGACAGAGTATAAAGACATATTTTCTGACATTCCAGGTAGGACGGACAGAATCGAGCACTCCATTCTTCTTTCGGACTCTAAGCCTATTAAAGGCAGGCCGTACTCAATCCCACTCAGCTATAGGGAAAATCTAAATAAGGAAATACTTAATTTAGAAGCTAGTGGGATCATCCAGAAGTCTACATCTGAGTACTCCTTTCCAATCGTCCTAGTTAAGAAAAAAGACTCCACAATTCGTCTGTGTGTGGACTATCGAAAACTCAACAACGTCACCAAGATCGACGCAGAACCAATTCCTTCCTGCGAAGATCTTATTCTTGACATGTCCACCTCCAAAATCTTTTTCTAAATTAGATCTTACTAAGGGATATTGGCAGGTCCCTATGCAGACTCAATCCATTCATCTTACTGCTTTTTCAACACCTTTAGGACTGTACGAGTGGCGTTTTCTTCCTTTCGGACTTCGAAACGCTCCTGCCACTTTCGTACGCTTAACTAGAGATCTACTTCATGGAGTGACGAATACAGTGACTTATATAGATGATATATGTGTCCATACAGATGACTGGACAACACACCTACTGAAACTAAGACATGTCTTTGATAGGTTGCGACTCTTCGGTCTCACTGTCAAACCGAGCAAAGTCGAATTGGGCCTAAAAGAAATTGATTTTTTGGGTCATGTCATTTCACAAGGTCAACTAAAGACTGACAATAGAATCATTACCAAAATTATGAACCTGACCATGCCTACCACAAAGAAGCAGGTCAGAAGCCTTTTGGGGTTAGTAAATTACTATAGCAAATTCATACCAAACTTAGCGGAAATTACAAGTGTATTTTCCAATGTTTTAAAAGCATCTGTAAAATTAGATGTCAAAGATGCATTATTAATTTCTGCATTGTCAAAATTGAAAATTCTGTTTAGTAATGTACCAATCCTCCGCTTGCCTAATCCTAGGCTCGTTTATTATCTTAGGACAGATGCCAGCAGAATCTCCATCGCTGCAGTGCTAGGCCAATTTTATGAGGGCATCTTCCATCCGGTTTGCTACGTGAGCCGTAAGATCACACCTGCTGAGTCCAGATATTCCATATCAGAGTTGGAAGCCCTAAGCGTCATCTATGCGGTGAGGAAGCTCCATCGATTTCTAGCGGGTGTTCACTTCGTTGTCCAGACTGACAACTCCCCAATCACGGTCATACAAAGTGGTGTGCATCGGAATGACCGTATATACAGGTGGTCGATAATCCTACAAAACTATACGTTTAGTATAGAGCATATTAAGGGTAAGGACAACATTCTTGCTGATACCCTTAGTCGACCATCTGAGGTAGAAATACCGGAGATTCCACATAAGAGTGTAGAGTAATAGATTATTAGTGCATTAGAATATTCTATGTGAAATGTTTATACTAATACATAGATATTAAGTTCTGAACTATGTACTAAGAACAGCGAACTACCATGTGTCCGTAGACATTAAAAGAAGAACTGTGCCCTGAGAACAAATATATCACCGTATGAACTGGGACAACGCATTACTTACTAAGCTCCATAGGTATTCCGGTGAATCATTTGTGTTAAGCAGAGAAAAACAGTGTCAGAACATTACATAAATACAGACACGAAAATACTGGTCTACGACACAATCGAACTCTACAGGTGCAATACCCAGAGGACACAAGTATGACTGTGTAATGTGTTTAATATACCCAGGACAAGTGTGAATATATAGTATGCCAATGAAAGCAATTTCTGAACATTAGAGCAACGACTAACCTGAGGTATTTAAATATTATGTATATATAAACTTATTGTGATATGTATTATAACATTTTAATATAGTGATAAATTATAGGTAGATTAGGTCACTTTAATTTACATTTAGATTTAGACAATATAATAGTTTTCATTTTTTTTAAAGTAGTTTAGATAGGATTAATTAGATAGATCATTAATTTACCCACTGACTTACCTTAAAAGTAGAATAGGATACTCATTTAAACGTAATAACAGCTAATTATAAACTAGAAGTAAAAGTTTAGATAGTATTAGGACCATTTAGGTTTATTACATTTCACTTTGTTTCATTTCATTTGAGTTCATTCCATCTTAATGAACCAATCCATTTAACAAACGTGATCATGTAGTATTAGGATTAATGTACATCATTATCATAGGATAAACAGATTATACAATTAAACATACATCATTTACACCATTTAGAGTAAAAATATCAATCATATATTTTTCCATTTAAAAACATTAGTTATAATTTTTTTTATATTTCACATTACCCATGTTAGAAAAGTACATAATTGATTACATTTCACATTACCCATTTCATAAAGGTACATAACTCATCTCACATCAATTTTATTTTAAATAGTTAGATTACGTAACTTAAATTAGATAAACATTAGGATTAATGTGGCAAATTAAATTAAAATAGGTAACACATTAAATACATATTTATAGAACTAGTATTAGTATGTCAGTATTTAGAGTATTATTTCAGTAGAATATAGTAGTTAGTAATACCAGGGTACAAACCATCAACCCTTTTTCTTACATGTAAATATGTGTAAATTCATGACTCGTGCAGCAAGTTACGCACAGTCATTGAGCTCAACTTTGTCAAACTGAGCCAAACCTGTACAGTGTCACTCCAAGGTTTTTAAATAATTGTGAGGGTAAAAGATGTGTGACAGAAGTAAGGGTAAAAGATGTGTGATAGAAGTGTGAAAGTGAGAACGAATGTAAATTATACAGGAGAGGGTGAGATCAGTCAGCAGAATTTTTCTGCCGCTCAACGCGACTTTTTATTTTTGTCTGCGTCAAGTGTTTGTTTTCGATGTTGAAAATGTGTTGTCATGAATGTGTTGTGTGCAGTTTAGTATAGATCTTAGAGAAAGTATTTTAAGTCTCATAAGACGGAACCGTAGTCACGAAGTAGTGTTATACACTTGTTTGTGGCCACATTTAACCGAATTATGGCACTTGAAAACTAACTTACATACACATGATAGATTAGATACACATGTTAGAAGTTAGATTATACTATTAGTTAGATGCAAACACGCAAACAACCAGAAAAACAAACATATAAATTGCATACATTTTTTGTAAATCAAAGGGAGATAACTCCGGGTCAGGGGACATAATAGACAACGAAACACTAACTTAACAGTGAAAGATAACTTTACACGCGGAAGCGAAATAGGTAAAGCCTGTCGCACACAGCTTGTGTAATGGTTGATTAATATTATATGGGGGACATGAAGCAATTCATGTGTTGACCCTAAGAAAGTCAACTTTGTATGGGTAGTGAGTTAATTTACTATTTGAGGGCAGGTCTTATAAGACAACGGTCCGGTTCAGACATACCTCTAATTAATATAATATTGCGATTGAGAAGAGGGCTCACGCCAACCAGACAAGTTTGTGGCGATTGCCAGTAGCCAAGTAAAGTGATACTACATTGTGACAATAGTCAGTAGAAGTCTATTAAGTTACCCAAATCCAGGTTATCAGCAGTCTTTGACAAAAATTAGATACACTAATTTTTTAGAAACCTCTTGCGTCACAACCAATGAGTCAAAGTTGATGACGCAACACAGGAGGGGAGGGTGTGTGTCAAAGACTGAAATACAAAGGCAGGAGGTATGCCTCAAGATAGAAGACCACCGGGACGAGTGGTCAACCTCAAGTAGATTAGAGGTAATACAGTGCCCCGATATAAGGGCAGGGTAGATGATAGAATGGGGGACTATTAACTAGTTCTCTCATGAGACACGGAGGCAACGACCAGATAGTTAGTACTCTGGTCACGACAGAATCACGCCTACGTGATTGCCACGGAGAAGAGTGCCACTCAGTAGGAGAACGGCTGCTACAAGCGTGCTAAGTGGAACAGCACGCATAAAGCCGAAGGACGCAACAAGGTCCTTCCGCGTGCTGTGTAGCCACGCGTGTAGGAAAAGTCAGACTGGGGACTGACTTCGTAGAGAGCAGATCGTTTTAGTGTCGATAGGAGTTTTTGTGTAGCCAAATAGATAGAGATTAGCAATAGGGTTAGGAAACTAGTGATAGGCAATTCTGTGGCTTTGTGTGTGATTTGATAGCGACTGTTTTGTAATTGTAAAGAGCCAACGGCAATAAAATGTACCATTTATTTCCTCTCACACGACTTGCAAGTTTCTTGTGTGGTATGGGAGAAGTAATCCGATGATGCCTGACACATCAGTTGTTGACATGGTCCCTTGATCGGTCGTCCAAACAACAATGTGGCTGGAGCAAAACCTGTTGAGTGATGGGGTACTTCCCTGTAAGCGAATAAAGCTGCGGGTAAATACAAGTCCCAATCCTCTGTCTTCTCCTGGGCAATTTTACGCAGGATACTAATCAATGTACCGTTCCACCTTTCCACAAGTCCATTTGACTGACGGTGATATGGTGAACTGAAGATATGGCGTGCATGAAAAAGTCTGAAGGTCTCTTCCATGAGCTTACCACGAAACTGTGAACCGTTGTCCGTCAAGATCCTTTGTGAGAATCCTAGACGTGTGAATATTCCTAATAATGCATCAGCGACGTGTTTGGAGTCACAGCTGGGCATAGGAACTGCTTCGGCCCACATGGTTGTTGTGTCCACAAGCGTTAATATGAATCGGTTTCGCCTCTTCGTTGCTGAGAGAGGTCCGATTATGTCTACAGCCACTTTCTCAAATGGAATTCCAGTGATTGGCGATTCACCAAACTATGCCGGTGATGTCCGGTGTTTTGGTGATACTGTAGCAGAATTAATAGTAGCAGCTGGGTGTGCAAGCATACAGCACGCTTGAGCATCAAGATAGAACAGCTCAAGTCGTGACGTAGCTTGTTGTGGGTTAGTTAGTTACCACCTGGAACGAGAGAAGAGAGGTCAACATCAACATCGCATTTTGTTTGTGTAAAGACTTTGTATCAACCATCGCAAATAAAGCCTGTTCTACAATAATCTAACTGAACTATTTGGTCCACTGTATACATGTACTGTTATAATACTTTCTGACACTGTGGGCATGATTTTACAAACCGTTGTATGTCTGAATTCATCCCTGGCCAAAAGTAGTGAGTGGTAATCCGCTGTGTAGTAGCGTTGATACCCATGTGCCCACTGAATGGTAGACTATGACCCATCTCTAAGATCTGAGTCCTGTATTGAGTTGGTACAACAAGTTGATTAAACTCTTGTCCAGCTCGTCCTGCTTTTCTGTAAAGAAGTGCTGACTTCATGAACAGATCACCTTTACGTAGAGGTAAATGTGATTTTGGCAGTTTTCTGAAGCAGGGTTCCAATGTGCTGTCGGCTTCTTGTGCCTTCCTCAGTTCCTCCGTTCGAGGGATTGGCGTAGTTATTTCTGGAGTTTTTGTTGCCTGGTATCGAGTGGTCATGGTCGCCATCGCCACAGGTTGAACAGGTTCTCCTAGAACGGTAAATCTACGGCCGAGGATTACGGGATATATCGGATCGTCCAAGACTGCCGCCTTGATTGTCCCAGTGACATACTGCGAGGCTATGTTCACTTTTGCCACTGGAAGAGACATATTTGTTGAACTCTTCAGTGGTCCCTGTAATTCCACTATTTCCTCTGTCACCTGTTCAGGGTGAACTAAGGATGATGAGACAACACAGTCATACGATAATCCAATATCATATAAACAGTTAGTCTTGAATCCATTTAGCAAGATGGATTCTACAACCGGAATACGAGATGATGTGTCTTGATGAGGTGTCTGTTTGGACGTTTCACCAGTGCTCACTTTTTTCTCTTTTCGGTTGGCCAAACATGCCGCTGTGTGTGGAGGTGGCTTTTTCCTGCAATTCTGAAATGTGTGACCTCTAATTTTGCAATGGGTACAGAATGGTTTGTCCTCCTTCGGCGCTGTTTGGACTCAGTTTTGAGTGTTTTTCTGGGATTTCCCATATTTCTTGGTGACCACAGTGTTTTCACCCTCTTTTGGCTGTGGAGGTTTGTTTTGAGAGGGGGTGTTGTTCGAACGTCCCTTTCCTCCCATCTCCTTCTGAGATTTCTCAAATCTCTCTGCCAGGATGATTATAGTTTCTAGGCGGTCCGCCACGTTTTGGATTAAGAATGCCTTCATTTCGTTCTGCATTTTCCCCTTGATCTGATCAATGATGATCATTTCACGGAGTCCTTCAAAACTTTCCTCAAATCCTCCCAAGCAAGCCCATCTGTGTATGTATGACTTCAGTCTTTCCACGAGTTGCGCGTAACTCTCACCCGGTTCCTTCCTTGCGGCTTTGAACCTGAGTTTATAAGATTCGGCGTCCACTTCGAAGCGGCTCAAGAGTGCCGTCTTAAGTGTTGTGTAGTTCTGTTGTTCCTCTCTAGTGAGGCGCGAGAACACATCATACGCCGTGGATCTTAAGGCCTGCGCTAACTTCGTCGCCCATCTACTTTCTTCAAGCCCACAGCTGACAGCCATTGCCTCGAAGCGTGATAAAAATCCTTCGATGTGGTCAGTCTGTTCATTAAAGGGTTCCAGAGGAAACGTAATAGCTCCTGAATTAAGGTGAGTTAAGACGTGAGGCGGTGGTTCTGTCACTGGCGATCCTGATGAGGTTAAGGGTGTAGGACCACTCCCTTTCTCTATTCTCCGGATCTCCACTTCAGTCTCCATTCTCCTCAACTCCAGTTGGTGTTGACGCTCTCTCTCTCCTTATCTTCCCTTTCAGCCTGTAGTCGTTTCTCTTTCTCCTCCAATTCTGCTTGAAATCGTTTCTCTTTCTCCTCCAATTCTGCCTGAAGTCGTTTTTCCCTCTCAGCCAATTCAGCCTGAAGCTGTTTTTCTTTGAGAGCCAATTCCGCTTGCAGTCTTTCTCTTTTGTCGAATGCATCTGAAACATAGTTAGCTAGCTCAGGGCCATCTAACCCGCATTCCCTACCTGTTTCTGTTATTTGGGCTCTAAACTTTGCAGTTTCCGCCATGTCTATAATTTATTGCTTTGTTCTGCCTAAAAATATAATTGCAGTTAGTCTGATCCGATTTAACTTGTCAGTCCCTGATCTGCAAATATACAACAGAGCATGTGCAATATTAAAAACACCCTATGTTATGTCTGTCAATGCTGGAAAAGCCAAAGGCAGCAGGCACTGAAGTACCCAGAATTAATTCCTAGTAAAGAAAAGAATCTGAAATTAGACAGAGTTTTCCTAACGGATAAGATTTTCCGGTGGTTGATGAAATGCTGTTAAGTTCAGACTCCACTGGAAAAGAACACCTTCTCTAGAAGAGAAGTAGTGTTTGAATAGTAGATTTATACTTGATATTCCTCCTGGAGCACCTTTTTCTGAAGTATACGCCTATTGGAACTGGTCCCCTTCTTCAGGAGGAATGATCAGTCACCTACTCTTATTTATCTGTAAATGTCCTTCATATCATGTGGCTGTCAATCAATATAAGAAAATGACAATGTTCAAAATCTAAAGATATTGTGATTGTTTTATGTAACTTTTTAATTACACAATGTATTATTTAATTGTGTAATTTATTTATGGGAACCATCCAGGACGTAGCCGACAATATGTCATATATTTTTGAAGGGAGTGGGAGATCACTGTAGTGCATGCCCCATTTCTAACAAAAGAAGTAGAGCCCCATCCTCTTCTATCTTCAATAACCCCAGAATATGAACCTTGAGTTATCTGCAGGCCTCGTTCTATTAAGTAGTCTAGGAGATATAGATTATGGCCCTGGTGAGAATAATGATTACTAACTGGGATTCTGCCCCTTCTCCAAGGATTCTGTAGCTCTGGAGCCCCCTTTTTTTGGTTATCAAATCTGAGGAAAGTCTGGAGAATTTTCTCAGCCTGATTTAGATGAAGAAATCATGGATATTGAGCAGTTGATAGATCTAGAGTCTTCTCTCCCCCATTTTAGTAAGTCATTATGAGTGGATTTATTTTTAAACAATCAAACACATAATCAATCACATTAGATTCTGACAACATGATGTACAAAGAAGCTGGAGACTCACAGATAGGTTTGAACTGATAAATTAACAGAAGGTCAATTCATGTTAATCATTTATTGACTGGGCCTGAGCCTTCTGGCCAGTACATACATCTCTATTGTGATTTACACAAGATATATTAGAAAAGTTGCACATTGGACCATTGTCACAGGCCATTAATAAACAAGCATCAATACATGAGAGGTCAACAAGTGTGAAAACATAGTAAACATTTTGATGTTGTACATGTTAAGTGTGAAAATGATTCAACAATTAAATATCAGTTTCCTGAAATTGGGTGTGGTGTCTACCAATTAGAAAGGTAACCTGGTGACTGGAAGATTTGGTAAGCCAGGGTCCATTGACTGATGGATCCACTTCAGGTCTGCCCGTATAGCTCCTCTGAAGGCCTCCCCATACTTTGCTCATGGCCAAGTCATCTTCCATCTCACTTGTGGTTCATCTCTTTCTCTCGGCTTCCCTCTTTCAGGTCTGATTTAGGTGGTTAGTTTGCTGATGTGTTGGGTGGTTGTTGGTATGTAGCCACCAAGATCACTGATGAATATTCACATAAATATATACATTCCTACCAATACAATATTCTAGAAGTAGGTCGGAAGAAATCTAAATTCCTGAAGTAGGAACTAGTTCCCCTCCCCCTCTTTTTTCTCTAATCTAGTGTTGGGTTAATTTGGGGTGGTCAGAGTTTATCACACTGTGTACGCCTTGTATCAACATGTTCCTGCTGTATGTAAGTTCTCATTTGACCTGGGGTCAGTGAACGTGTACAGTAAGACAGTGACAAGAGTGAGAAGGTGTCAAGATGCATGTAAATAAATGACATACATTTATAACATTTCTTCCACTCAATGGTGTTTATAATGTGTATAAATAATTCTCTGTGTTTTCCCAATTAACCAACTTCTTCTTCTTCTGTGTCTAATAACTCTCTCCCATTATCTGTTGTTGTTGTGATGTTGAGTGTTGGGTTGTGTGGTGATGAGTGGTGTTGAGTGGTGTTGTGTTTTAAGTTATGTTGAGTAATGAGTTAAGTTCACTTCGTGTGATGGAGTTCCACGAAGCTCAACTCTTCTGATGTAATGCAGTTCATAAGTGCTCTTATCTAATTAAAATTTGACATAAATATAAATATTTATCCTTCAAACCCTATCCATTCAATAGATGAAGCAGAAAGAAAAGATTGGATTTCTCTCTCAACTTTCTAAATTGAAAATAGACATAGATAAGTCTGTTTTAAAACAAGGCACTTATTCTAGTACACGAACTGTCATTTTAGCTGTAGGTAGTGATAGCATCTTTTATCAGTGTTTCTGGTGAAATGCACAAGATTGCTTTAGAATCATCACTTCGTACAGTTGTTCAGAATAGAATGGAGTAGTATAATGCACTTCTTAAAGTTAATAATTATCTTTAAGAATATCAGAGATTGCAGTTTCATCGAAGAGAATATTAGAGTGTCAGTTTGCCCGGGAACGGCTCTGCGTCGTCAGAATCTACAGTCGAGCATTTTTACATTTCAGAGGTTTTAATTAATAATAATACATTTCAATTGACATTACAAACACTGGATACCATTTCTGGACACCTGATACATCGGGTTCTTAGTCTAATCTCGGGAATTACAAGCTTACCTCGGATCTAGACACTCCGCAATCCCATGTTTGAAAATTTGGTCACACTAGCTTCTCACGTCTATTCATCAGGCTGGTTGCAGGAAAAAGTGCGGGCTTACCATATTCTGATGAAATATTAACATATGCAAAACATGCGTTGGCGCGAAAGCGGGTCACATGTCTATTTCGTCCAATGGTCTTCCGAGCTTTGTCTGATGAAATCTTTCTAAGAATCCACGTCATCTGTCACTTATGCAGTTCCAGTTTCGATGTTAAGTTTTAAGTCCTAGTTTCAGTTTGCGGTTGTGAAGTCATTTGTTTCATTATTTCCTCTTCTTGGCTTGCGGTATTTGGTAAATGAATAATGGTGGTTAGCGTTATGCCACAATAGAAAAGTTGAGAGTAAGCTTCAAAACCATCAAGAAACCCTCAAAAAGTTAGATCTAACATTACTTAAAACAGACACAGAAATTAGAGAAAGGTGCAATGTTATAGTAAAGACCAGATATAATGCCATGGAGATAATACAGATTTTGGTGAACAATAGGATATGTTGCAAGAATCAATCCAACAGACGTCAAAAAGCCTCATTTCACTTACACATAGAAATGCTAAAAACAGAAATGGATGACACGCAAAATCTTACAGATGATGGGTGAAAGAAGTAAGAAAAAGCAAAATAAATACGAATATAAAACAATACATAAATAAAAAGTAAACATGCGAAAAATGCAAAGTAGCTATAAAAAAAAAGATTGGCTGAATCAACAGTCAGTTCATGGAGATTAGGACAAACTAGGGAAATTACACACGTTCCATGCATCAACAAATAAATACAATAATAGGTAGAAAAACACGAACTATCACCGGATGTTTAACATCTAGGAGCGGTGCAATACTGATGGGACAAGATGATATAGTCAATAGACGGTACACAAAGCTGTTACTTAGAATATTTATGAAAAGAAAAAGAAAGAAGATTACACAAGAAAATAACTTCACAGTCTTGAGTCATGGCACGGACAGGAGTCAACACACGATTTGGTCCATGCCTTCGGAGGTCGTTATTTGTGAAGGGACATAATCGCCAACGCCAGCCAGCAAGGCACTGAATGATGATAATTATGACACTGTGATAAAATTCCCGCCTCGGAGCAAGAAAGATAGGAGACTTCCGATAATCAGAAGTGCCTCCCGTCGCCGATATTTCGACCAATTATCTTCCTAACACTCTCTAGGGATGAGTCCCATCAGTGTCGTGACTCTGGAGATCGTTCTCCTGCAGTAAGTTTGCACTCTGTTTCCAGTTTCGAGACGTTGGATATATTTTCCACTTATCCCACACTTGACTTTCTCAGAAAGTAACATTTTCCGGATTTTAAATAAAAGACTGTTGACTTCTGCTTCTGTGAGAGACAAGTCAGGCCTCGCCTTGTATTCAAGGACGTGGATTAGCTTTATCGCTACAAGGTTGGTGTGACAAGACCGCCGGGGCCTGGACTGGTTTGCCACGATAGATACTATCCCCTGCCTTTGCTCCAACCACCTCAGTAGCACTCTACATCTACCAGGCCCCACACAAGCCGGGACAGCTTAACCTCCCCTCCCTCACCTAGGGTTCCAAACCCCAAGGGGGCTCGGACCAGACACCAGTCATATCACTGCACAAAGTCATAGCTAAGAGAACAAAAATTTAATTCTGAACTACGTCAACCACAACACAGAGAAGGATGGCTGAAAGCCAGACAAGAAGAACTATGTACAATATCAGAGATGCAGATGAGTATTCATCATCATGGAGACGGACGATAGCTCGTGCGGTTGTCCAGTCGTGGTAGCGACTCACCCAGGCTCCTCCAGTGGACTGGAACTCCAAGGTCTGCTGCCTCTCCAAAGTTCCCTCTTCCCACAGAGAATCAATCACGGGCTGATCAAGCGCAGTACCACTGCCTGACTGACACTGCACCGAAGAACAAGGATCCTTCCTTGCTGTCGTCCTATTTCACTCGTCACACTCCTGATGAAGTCTGGGCCGACCCTAGAACATTAGCGGTCTCCCACTTGCCGAAAAAGTATATGTAGCACCGTCTCAACATACACAAGAGCCTGGTCACACTTCTATCTCATAAGTGACCCACCCACGGATATGTCACCTACAAAATGAGCGGTTGCTCCACATGAACACACAATGTCACTGGTAAAGTCTATCAGGTGATTAAACACCTCACCTTATTTCCATGTCCTTGGACAAATAGATCTTCACACAGTATCATGTAACTACCCTGATCAATGGGTAGTAATCACAACCTAGCATACCCTGTCAACAGTTCATCACGATAGCATGAGGTAGCTCCCTACCTTAACAAACATTGTCAACAGTTCATCACATTGGCATGAGGTAGCTCCCTACCTTAACACACATGTCACTCTGGTGTTCCCACCAATGTTGTAATCAATGTCCTAGATCACTGGACCACATGTTGGCTTCATAAAGGTAACCAATGTAGAAACACTATTTAAGCATCAACTGATACATGGTGTCCCATAACCCAGCCGGGCCAGAAGCATATAACACAGGTCATGGTGACCGGTAACAATGATCACTTTGCTCAACTTGAAAGTTCCTGACCTTGCAATCACCAAGGTTTACCCTGAGGTTGAATGTCACCAGTGCTTCACTGGCTAGAATCACCAGACGTTTCAGTGTTGGATTCTCTCAGGATCGGATGACACTCGTCGGACTCTTGACGGAGGTCCTAACCTAGACCTACCGACTTATTCAGCACTCAGCTCCTTTCAACATTGATCTCGCAGAATCAGACGACCACTCCCAGTATGGCCTCAATCAACTTCTGGATAGGCACTGGAATGAGTGGGCCCATAGAGCTCATGGTGAAGCTCTTGAATCTTCTTCTGTATAGTAATAACAGATCCTGAAACACGGAGAGGTTGGTGTGAGTACTCAACTACAACAAAGACTACCAGCATCTCCACTAGGTCACCTGCCTCTCAGACATTCCTCATGTCTACCAACATGAGTATGAAATCATCACATCATAGATATACTTAGTAACTATAATGTATAGGCATAATGATATTAGAAAAAGCAATAACACCCTTGTTCAGTCAAGTAACACTTCTGGGCTACAAATAACCCCTAGCACCAGAGTCGACTGTATGACTCTGTCAAGCATCCTTCGCCTGGTGCCAGTCCAATCCGGTTTCATCTTCCATCATCAATCAACATATACACTTACTTTCCTTTCAGTGTAGGGATTACTGTATCGAGAAGGTGTCCAGCCGGACATCTCCTTCCTGACAGACTCATCAATTCATCAATCCCTTAACCCATGGACTGATCAATTACACACATTAATAACTATATGCCCATAATGAATTATACTCTTGATAATTCATTACTATAGCATTAACCAAGGAGAACTCATGAATTGTTACACTTAAATAACAAACTCATTTCACAGCCATAGTGTCAGGTCTGGGATCCCTGCCCCAGATCCTGAGTTGCCCTTGTATTCACTGACTATCCTCCAGGTCAGTCATACCTGTGCCGGTCGAGCACAGCTGTGGTGGCCATCCACCATTACACTTTCCCACAGCTACTGTGGGTCCCGTGTACCTTGCCCCGTGACGATTTAAGTCACGTCATCCAATGTAGCAAACCTCCAGACTCCACTACCAAACTCTGACTCCACCTTTTTTTTTGGGGGGGGGGGGGGGGGGGGGGGGTTATTCCCTTCATATACTACTACTTCACGGCAGTACTCCAAGTACTCCATGAAACGAATCAGGGTTCCAGAAGAGTAGAATATTAGAGACAGAAACGGTTAGGTTCAAACCTCGATCTATCTAGACACCACGGCCTCGAATTACGGAGTGCCGCTTCACCCTCGATCGGGTATGTTCACTCTTCGGATCTGCACGATCGCATTGGGTCGGACCTATTACCTATCGGGTTGGGGGTACCGGCCTACCTCCCGCTGCCTAGACAAACGTAAGATGGAACATGCACGGTCATCATAGCGGACGGACATGACAAGCAGTAACTATAGTATCATGAATACCTCCTATCAACTGTTATCCTACCGATGCAACACCATTCGGCTTACGCGGAATAACACTGCTATCTGCACACAGCAAATACACCACTGCTGATCTCACCTTGATTCCTCGAAAAATCACCATCACTGATAGAACAATTAAGTCACCACTCTAATGTCACGAAGCACATTCAACATCTTTAATAATAAGCTCTACCTTATCATTTACAGCGTCTAGCATGATGTAATGACTGACAAACTGTCGCCTTGCCTGCGTAATTAATAAACCAAACCAGTAACTGCTACACACTGTAAAGCACATCGTTCGGCCTATTTTATTTACACACCACTCGCTGTGGAATACGGCTTGTTCCGTCAGGTAACACATTACATTGCTAATCGATAAAGCCTACTTAAATATGCAAACCGCCAACTGTAACGGATAACTCTACGCGACAACTCAATTTTGCGACGGCAATTAATTCATTCCGGGAACTCAGCAACGCATCACGACAACAGTAAAATAATAGAATAAGTATTCAACTAACCTGTGATTGAAGAATCACAACCTTGACTGCAGATGTCCGCACTGGCCGCGAATATAGACATCAAAATTACATCAGCCTGTTGGCTGCGATCTATTCACGCTGAGATTTGGTGGGCGACTGACCACGACAAAGTCAGTGCGCCTTCCACTCGCCTACCCGGGCCGCGTGACTTTCATGATTCATGAAGAAAACCAGAGTCACGATAAGTTCCACCAACCCGTGCTGCCTGAAGCATTCGTGAACTTAGAGCTCTTTCCCACGTACGCACTTGAGGGAACATTCTAGATTTTTCTATAAATAACTAGAATAGCTCCGCCCCGAACTACGTTTCTAGGGAAATCCCCTATTAATTGATATTAATTTCAAGGGAGACCAACGCCTCGCACTCCCTTCAAAGGGCTATTATGCAGAGATCTGACGATCTGTAGGCGTTTCGTCACATAGGCCCCCCACTTAAGATGGTCGACCCTGTCGAACTCACTAGCCAAAGATCGGTCTGAACTCTGAACCTCTACTCTATCAGATTGGACTTCCAGGAAAAGACGTTCCATAACGTTAACTTTCCCTGGGGAGATCCACCAGAATGGTATGGATGCTGGATCACCAACCACCGCCTCAAACCTACGTTATATCCAGCGATTAGGCCCGAAACGTAACGGCCTGGTGATTGGCTTACAGGATCTGTCTACACTGGACTGTTCCGCATCCACCTGGTGTAGGCCATCGGTTACTTTACTGAGGGTTCGTTCGTCCCTTCCGACAATAGGATTTCTCCTATCCCGACTCGGCATCACCCTCGTGGACTGTTCGCGGATGTCGACCGAAATGAATGGTCGCTTACTCCAGGTTCGTCTGGAGTACCCTTGCTCCTGCCTTCTCTCCCGCGAGTAAGGACAGTGAGCCTGTCGGCGTATCGAGTCATCCGACGATCCCGTCGTGCCAGATGTGACTTCGCCTGTCCGACCTCGATTCCCAGTGTGCTTAACACCATGGGCCTCTTCCCGACGGAGCCTGTTCGCCCTATCTACGGTTGAACGCTCAGGAGACCGCAGACCCTCCCCACAGGATGTACTGTGTAGGACTGAATCTTCCTCGCCCTCGTCTGGACCCAGAACCGAATCTAGCGCGATGGTAGTCGCACTACTTTGTGGAGAAACTACCTCGGACCTCTCCAAATTCTGAAGGAGAGTACAATGGAACTTACGCAATTCCCCGCGGACCTTTACCTCATACGTGGATCGGGACCTTATCCGTTCCACAGGAAAAGGGCCCTGCCATCCGAGTTCGAATTCCGCCCCCTCGATTGGGAGAAGCGCGAGAACCCTATCTCAAATCTGCAGAGACAAACCGTTTTTGGTCCTGTGCTTTGGTGCTGCCAGACAACACTTTGGACACGACCGGATATATCTCCGCACGTCGCCTGTCATTCCAGGCCAGTGGTAGTGGCTGGAAAGACACTGGACTGTTGCCCCCACATCCTTATGTCCGGTTAAGGATAAGGTATGCACTCTATGTATCAAGCGGGATCTGTAGTCAGTAGGGACTACCATCTGACCGTACTGGCTATCCCCTTGCCCGGCTCTACGATAAAGCAACCGGTTTTCTACATAGAACTGACCCGGAGTTGGCGGGACAGAACTTTGGGACACCTCCAGTAAGTAAGGACGCAAAGTCTGGTCCCTACTTTGAGCACTGCTCACTAACCTCGCAAGAGAATGGTCTATTTCCTTACCACACTGCCTTTTTCCATCCTTAGCCCTGGCCTGCCTAGCGCTCACTAGACAATGTTCCCTGGGGTCCCCCAGGAATACATGCGGACGACCGAGGATCAAAGGGTAAATAGGATCAGGCAGCACAGCCGCCTGGATGCTACCCGTAACGTACCTGCACCGAATGTCAATCCGAGCAATCGGCAAGTCCATAGCTACGGAGCTCCTCATGGCCAGCTGAAATTCTCTTGTCTCGCCGGTGAGCTGCCCTGGGCTCACAAGGTGGGATGAGATTACAGCTTCAAACTGTAATCCTGTATCGTATAGACATTCCACCTGCTTCCCATTCACCTCTATCGTTTCGATCACAGGTGAGTTCTCAGACTTTGGTTTCTCCCGACACTTAGGTGTGGTCTCGCTAGGTCTACCCCTAATAGAGGCGAGACACGCAAAGTGCAAGTCCTTTGGCTTCCTCAGACAATCTACAGTATTATGGGAAGGAGACTTACAGTGCTTACACCACCTCTTACTCCACTTCCGTTTTGGGGAGGCGGGAGGGCTTTGCTTATCGGGTTTCTTACCAGAGTCTTTTACCACAGGATCTGCTACATTGGATGATTCTTTGGGACCTTTGGTCTTGGGCTTCTGATCAAGCCCCTTCTGCCTTTTCGGTGAATCAGTCTGACTGGACTCCCCAGTCTCACCATAGACTTCCACATACCTTTCAGCTAACTTATTTACTATGTCTAGCCTTTCCGCCCCATTTTCCCCTAAGAAATTCCTTAAAGGCTTGGACATCTGCATTTTCATTTGATCCACCACCATCAACTCTCTCAGACTCTCATAATCCTCTTTGAAATTGGCCAACGCCATCCATTTCAACAGGTATGAGTTCAGCCTCACACTATAGGCCGAGAACATCTCACCTGGTTCTCTCTTGGAAGTTCTGAACCTCCGCCTGTAAGCATGGGCTGTCATTTCGAATCTTTTCAAAAGAGCCGATTTCAGGGTTGGATAATCATTCTCCATCCCTGGGGGAAGACGCGCATACACTTCGTACGCGGTGCCACGGAGTCCCTGTGAAAGCTTAAGATTCCAACGCTCAGGCTCTAAACCCATAGCTTTACACATTGCCTCGAACTTCTCTAAGAATTGATCTATCTTCTCTTGGTCCGGTTCAAATGGTGGAAACGGCCATTTCATAGCATGGTAAGCTGGTCTGCTGGCTGCTGATGAGCTAGGTAAAGCTACTCCACCTACTGCTCCCTCAGACTCACCAACAGATTTAGCCTCTACCTCAAGTTGCTTCATACGGAACTCATGTTCCATTTCCAACTTCCTAGCCTCTAATTTCTTAGACTCTAGGTCAGCTGCCAGTGTTTGTGCCTGTTGGTCTGCCACCAACTTTTGCTCTTCAAGTGCTACCTTTCGAGCTTCAAGCTCAATTTCTGACCTTCTTCGCTTCCTCTCTTCTGCTCTGAAGTTCTTCTCTACTTCCAGTACATAGGCTTTAAACTCCTCACCTTCCAATCCCATCTCAGTTGCAGATGCCCGCACCTTAGCTAAATCTAAAGTACGAGTAGCCATGCTTAGTGTAACTTAGTATCAGTATAGATATGCAATACTCAATCACAATGCTAACTGTTCTCCAACCAACACTGTAACTATGTATCTATACTAACTTAACTAAATGTCTGTCCACGTCGAAGAGAAAGGTATCAGTAGCCCTACTCGTCAAGTAGACAATAGGTATAGGACAGATGACACTATAACCTATTCCTACGAGATGTCAGAACAAAGAGAAGATCCCGGACGAGCCCCCACTCTATCTTGTGACAAGACCGCCGGGGCCTGGACTGGTTTGCCACGATAGATACTATCCCCTGCCTTTGCTCCAACCACCTCAGTAGCACTCTACATCTACCAGGCCCCATACAAGTCGGGACAGCTTAACCTCCCCTCCCTCACCTAGGGTTCCAAACCCCAAGGGGGCTCGGACCAGACACCAGTCATATCACTGCACAAAGTCATAGCTAAGAGAACAAAAATTTAATTCTGAACTACGTCAACCACAAAACAGAGAAGGATGGCTGAAAGCCAGACAAGAAGAACTATGTACAATATCAGAGATGCAGATGAGTATTCATCATCATGGAGGCGGACGATAGCTCGTGCGGTTGTCCAGTCGTGGTAGCGACTCATCCAGGCTCCTCCAGTGGACTGGAACTCCAAGGTCTGCTGCCTCTCCAAAGTTCCCTCTTCCCACAGAGAATCAATCACGGGCTGATCAAGCGCAGTACCACTGCCTGACTGACACTGCACCGAAGAACAAGGATCCTTCCTTGCTGTCGTCCTATTTCACTCGTCACACTCCTGATGAAGTCTGGGCCGACCCTAGAACATTAGCGGTCTCCCACTTGCCGAAAAAGTATATGTAGCACCGTCTCAACATACACAAGAGCCTGGTCACACTTCTATCTCATAAGTGACCCACCCACGGATATGTCACCTACAAAATGAGCGGTTGCTCCACATGAACACACAATGTCACTGGTAAAGTCTATCAGGTGATTAAACACCTCACCTTATTTCCATGTCCTTGGACAAATAGATCTTCACACAGTATCATGTAACTACCCTGATCAATGGGTAGTAATCACAACCTAGCATACACTGTCAACAGTTCACCACGATGGCATGAGGTAGCTCCCTACCTTAACAAACATTGTCAACAGTTCATCACATTGGCATGAGGTAGCTCCCTACCTTAACACACATGTCACTCTGGTGTTCCCACCAATGTTGTAATCAATGTCCTAGATCACTGGACCACATGTTGGCTTCATAAAGGTAACCAATGTAGAAACACTATTTAAGCATCACTTGATACATGGTGTCCCATAACCCAGCCGGGCCAGAAGCATATAACACAGGTCATGGTGACCGGTAACAATGATCACTTTGCTCAACTTGAAAGTTCCTGACCTTGCAATCACCAAGGTTTACCCTGAGGTTGAATGTCACCAGTGCTTCACTGGCTAGAATCACCAGACGTTTCAGTGTTGGATCCTCTCAGGATCGGATGACACTCGTCGGACTCTTGACGGAGGTCCTAACCTAGACCTACCGACTTATTCAGCACTCAGCTCCTTTCAACATTGATCTCGCAGAATCAGACGACCACTCCCAGTATGGCCTCAATCAACTTCTGGATAGGCACTGGAATGAGTGGGCCCATAGAGCTCATGGTGAAGCTCTTGAATCTTCTTCTGTATAGTAATAACAGATCCTGAAACACGGAGAGGTTGGTGTGAGTACTCAACTACAACAAAGACTACCAGCATCTCCACTAGGTCACCTGCCTCTCAGACATTCCTCATGTCTACCAACATGAGTATGAAATCATCACATCATAGATATACTTAGTAACTATAATGTATAGGCATAATGATATTAGAAAAAGCAATAACACCCTTGTTCAGTCAAGTAACACTTCTGGGCTACAAATAACCCCTAGCACCAGAGTCGACTGTATGACTCTGTCAAGCATCCTTCGCCTGGTGCCAGTCCAATCCGGTTTCATCTTCCATCATCAATCAACATATACACTTACTTTCCTTTCAGTGTAGGGATTACTGTATCGAGAAGGTGTCCAGCCGGACATCTCCTTCCTGACAGACTCATCAATTCATCAATCCCTTAACCCATGGACTGATCAATTACACACATTAATAACTATATGCCCATAATGAATTATACTCTTGATAATTCATTACTATAGCATTAACCAAGGAGAACTCATGAATTGTTACACTTAAATAACAAACTCATTTCACAGCCATAGTGTCAGGTCTGGGATCCCTGCCCCAGATCCTGAGTTGCCCTTGTATTCACTGACTATCCTCCAGGTCAGTCATACCTGTGCCGGTCGAGCACAGCTGTGGTGGCCATCCACCATTACACTTTCCCACAGCTACGGTGGGTCCCGTGTACCTTGCCCCGTGACGATTTAAGTCACGTCATCCAATGTAGCAAACCTCCAGACTCCACTACCAAACTCTGACTCCACCTTTTTTTTTGGGGGGGGGGGGGGGGGGGGTTATTCCCTTCATATACTACTACTTCACGGCAGTACTCCAAGTACTCCATGAAACGAATCAGGGTTCCAGAAGAGTAGAATATTAGAGACAGAAACGGTTAGGTTCAAACCTCGATCTATCTAGACACCACGGCTTCGAATTACGGAGTGCCGCTTCACCCTCGATCGGGTATGTTCACTCTTCGGATCTGCACGATCGCATTGGGTCGGACCTATTACCTATCGGGTTGGGGGTACCGGCCTACCTCCCGCTGCCTAGACAAACGTAAGATGGAACATGCACGGTCATCATAGCGGACGGACATGACAAGCAGTAACTATAGTATCATGAATACCTCCTATCAACTGTTATCCTACCGATGCAACACCATTCGGCTTACGCGGAATAACACTGCTATCTGCACACAGCAAATACACCACTGCTGATCTCACCTTGATTCCTCGAAAAATCACCATCACTGATAGAACAATTAAGTCACCACTCTAATGTCACGAAGCACATTCAACATCTTTAATAATAAGCTCTACCTTATCATTTACAGCGTCTAGCATGATGTAATGACTGACAAACTGTCGCCTTGCCTGCGTAATTAATAAACCAAACCAGTAACTGCTACACACTGTAAAGCACATCGTTCGGCCTATTTTATTTACACACCACTCGCTGTGGAATACGGCTTGTTCCGTCAGGTAACACATTACATTGCTAATCGATAAAGCCTACTTAAATATGCAAACCGCCAACTGTAACGGATAACTCTACGCGACAACTCAATTTTGCGACGGCAATTAATTCATTCCGGGAACTCAGCAACGCATCACGACAACAGTAACATAATAGAATAAGTATTCAACTAACCTGTGATTGAAGAATCACAACCTTGACTGCAGATGTCCGCACTGGCCGCGAATATAGATATCAAAATTACATCAGCCTGTTGGCTGCGATCTATTCACGCTGAGATTTGGTGGGCGACTGACCACGACAAAGTCAGTGCGCCTTCCACTCGCCTACCCGGGCCGCGTGACTTTCATGATTCATGAAGAAAACCAGAGTCACGATAAGTTCCACCAACCCGTGCTGCCTGAAGCACTCGTGAACTTAGAGCTCTTTCCCACGTACGCACTTGAGGGAACATTCTAGATTTTTCTATAAATAAATAGAATAGCTCCGCCCCGCACTACGTTTCTAGGGAAATCCCCTATTAATTGATATTAATTTCAAGGGAGACCAACGCCTCGCACTCCCTTCAAAGGGCTATTATGCAGAGATCTGACGATCTGTAGGCGTTTCGTCACAGTTGGCTACTAAAGTCATACCGTCAAAATGACGGGGTGGCCATGGGAAGTCTTCTTGATCCTATTCTAGTGGACATCTTCATGGCACATTTAGAAGAAAAGATATCCTCAGAATTAAAAACTTGGTCTACTACCATCGTTATGGGGACGATATAATAATTATCACCACAGACGAGCTACAAGCAACATCGTTCCAGGCCATAATGAACCAGACGCATAAGAACACCTCTCTACCTACGGGACACGAACACTACGATGCTTTGCCGTTCCTATATATTTTAATGAGACCTAAGAGCAGACGGCACATTTCAAATATCAGAGTACCGCAAAGAAACGTGGACTGGCCAATACTTAAATTTCCACAGTTTCGCACCCATACAGCCTTTTGTTAAAATCTTTCTGAAGTGGGCCATCGTGTTATCATTCATCGGGTTTACTGTCCTGTTTGCAACAAGTTTGTTTGGATGATGGTTCACAATTAAGTCTTCGACATCTGCCCACTTGCTGCAAATGTCTTTAACCCTACCAGACCTGAGGCCCTGAACCTAAGTGCCCCCTATACCTGGGCTCCTGAGCATTAAAGAGAAAAAACCAACACGATATATAAAAATATTAGTTACATGCAAACAAGTGGATAGAATAAGATGAAACTTGGAAACACTAGAAAATAGGTCTACCTTTCATCTAGCGCCAATATTCCACTTGTGTATGCCAATCAACCCAGCAGGATGAGCCTTGTTTCACACAGAGGTACTTCTTGCAAAGTGAGCACCAGATTTTGCTCTTCACCATCTTGCATGGATTGTCTTTGTAAGACACTCCAGGATTTTGCTTGTTGTACCTGGAGTGCTTTTCCATGCACACAACACAGATATGATTAGACGATGTCCCAGGGGGAATCTCTGGAAAATGATTGCCAGGGGTCATCCGTTGAGGGCAGGGTTCCTTGGCAGTTGAAACGATCATGACTCCTCATCATCGAGCGAATTTAATGTCTTTAGCTGTTCATTCTGAAGATCCACGAGCTCATCTGTAGTACAGTTTGTACTGTACGCGATCGTTTGTCTCCAATGTTACACCCTTCTCTCTCGCTCTCTCTCTGTCTCTCTCTCTCTCTCTCTCTCTCTCTCTCTCTCTCTCTCTCTCTCTCTCTCTCTCTCTCGCTCTCTCTTTCGCCTTCGTTCGTAACCCGAGGCACTATTCGTTACCTGAGACATTAAATTTTCGAAGTTGTTGTTTATAACCTGAATTGTTCGTGACCTGAGGCGTTTGTAACTCGAGGTACAACTGCATTGTGATATGCGATGGTCAGGAGCGTGACACAACTATTTAGATACACACAGAAATAATACTTTACTCGCGAGGGAAGGACTACAAAAGGGGAGTTGGTATAATGTTGTATCGAATGAGTGCTAGGAGGGTTAAAGTATTCTGGACAATCTCAGACAGAGTATTATTAGTGAAACTCCTTGGCAAACCTCTGGAAATTAAACTAATATATACGCATATGCGCCAACAGCAGACAGTAAGAGCACATAAATATATTATATAATGAATTAGACATGGCTGTGAGCCAGTGTAAACATTTTGAAATGACTGTCATACTGGTGGCAATGGCGTAGGTGATACGAATGAGAGGGGTGGCAGATTAACAGCATGGTCAGAATACCATGAAATAATAGGTAACGCCTGGTTCAAACACCACAGTAGATGATTATATACGTGGACATGATCTGGAGATAGTATTCGCTCTCAAATTGACTACATGCTGATTATAAGAGATTCAGAAGCAGCTTAGTAGCAGTAACAACTTCACCAGGAGCAGATGTACATAATGACCATGTGCCAGTTATAGGAAAGATGAGGTTAAGATTAAAAACCATACAGAAAAGCCCACAGAAGTTAGATCTAACATTACTTAAAACAGACAAAGTAATTAGAGAAAGGTACAATGTTACTGTAAAGAACAGATATAATGCCATGGAGATAATTCAGATTTTGGTGAACAATAGGATATGTTGCAGGAATCAATCCAATAGACATCAAAAGTAATCATTTCACTTACATATAGAATTGCAAAAAAATGGATGAAATATAAAATCTTACTGTTGATGGATGAAAGATGTAAGAAAAAGCAAGATAAATAAGAATGTAATACAATACATAAACAAACAGTAAAAATGCAAAAACTGCAAAGCGGCTAAAAGAGTCTGGCTGAATCAACAGTGCATGGAGATTAGGTCGAATAAGGGAAAATACTCTCGTTCCATGTATTGACAAATAAATACAATAATAGGTTGGTCTTAACTGGTCTCGGAATCAAAGCGAGAGGCAACTGTTACGGGTTATAAGTCCTTGTCAGTTGGCGTAGACATGGGGCGCCACGCGTTGCCTCTGACGGTGGGAGACACCTACAGGTGTCACTGATCAGCTACCGCCCGCCTCAAGCTGGGCAGCCCCCAGCCAATTGGGTGCTGATCCGCCACAGCCTGCCTGCTTCAATGGGTGCTTGGGGCTAGGACAAAATCTGAATCGCAGGCTGTAATATCAATGCACCAGGTACTCATAAAAATAATAGAAACCTCAAGCTACGGCTTGCAACCTGGAACGTGAGAACCATGTATCCAGGATTTTCCACTGACTTGACAAATATTGACAATGTGAGGAAAACGTCTATGATTGATGCTGAACTCGATCGTCTTAACATTGATATTGCTGGCCTGCAGGAGACTCGCCTCGCTGAGGAAGGGTCACTCAGGGAAAACAATTACACCTTTTTTTTTGGAAGGGAAGAGGGCAGGCAGAAAAAAGGCAACATGGTGTGGGCTTTGCAGTGAAGA
Source organism: Cepaea nemoralis (assembly GCA_014155875.1). Classification (NCBI taxonomy): domain Eukaryota; kingdom Metazoa; phylum Mollusca; class Gastropoda; order Stylommatophora; family Helicidae; genus Cepaea; species Cepaea nemoralis. Next base: position 213,299 of record JACEFZ010009394.1, read on the forward strand.
ATTCGCTACTGGGAATGATTGATATCCCAGCTGGAGGTAATGAAAGATTATTATCACTGCGCTTGGCAACCTCCTGTGGATTTGCCACCATTCTCACTGCATATGCACCGACACTCGCTTCCTCTGATGATGTGAAGGATATGTTCTATGAGCAGCTAGACTCTCCGATCAAGGCAGTTCCAAAATCCGACTACATTTATATGCTCGGTGATTTCAATGCTCGTGTGGGCAAGGACTCGAGTTCATGGCCAGTGTGCCTTGGAAAATACAACATCGGTCGCATGAATGATAATGGGCAAAGGCTGCTGGAGCATTGCACTAGAAATGACCTATGTATTACAAACTCCTTTTTTAAAACAAAAGAGATGCATAAGGTCACATGGAAACATCCAAGATCCGGCCATTGGCATCAGCTGGACTTCATTATCACACGGAGACAACATCTGAACCATACATCATTAACTCGAAGTTACCACAGTGCTGACTGTGATACAGATCATTCTTTGGTTGTTGCAAGGGTTAGACTGAGACCAAAGAGAATCTACACAGCTAAACACAAGTCTAGCCCCAGGATTAATATTACTAACACTCACCATCCTGGAAATTGCTTTGAATTTCAACAGCAACTTGAAGACGCTTTCAATGATACATCAGAAAATTGTATAGTAAATGATAAATGGAGTAAACTTAAGGAAACTATTTATAAAACAGCGGTAGGGGTTTACGGCACTGTGGATCATAAGAGGCAGGACTGGTTTGCGGAAAACAGCCAGATACTGCAGCCCTTGATTGATAAAAAGAAGACAAGCTCTCTTAAGAAACAAGGAAAGACCAACGCGTAACACTCTGAGTGAGCTGAAGCAAGCAAGGAAGGATGTACAAAAGGCTGCCAGGCAGTGTGTGAATGACTATTGGATCAAGTTATGTGAGTCCATTCAAATCGCCAGTGATAAGGGAAACATCAGAAGCATGTATGAAGGGATAAAGAAAGCCTGTGGTCCAATGATCAAAAGAAGTGCACCGCTGAAAACCTTGACTGGAGAAATCATCACTGATAAGAAACAGCAGATGGATAGGTGGGTCGAGCACTATTTAGAGCTTTACTCAAGTGAGACCAAGCTAGCGGATGATGCCCTCAACGCCATAGAGGCCCTGCCAACTCTTGACCACCTGGACACACTTCCCACTATAACAGAAGTTAAGTGTGCTATAAATGAGCTTGCATCTGGCAAGGCTCCAGGTAAGGATGGGATTCCAATAGAGGTGATCAGGAGTGGGCAAGACACCCTCGCTCTACAGATCCACCAGCTAATAGAGCTATGCTGGCGAGAAGGACAAGTCCCACAGGATTTCAAAGATTCAAACATCATAACGCTGTACAAGAACAAGGGAGATCGGAGCGACTGTAACAACTATAGGGGTATCACACTTCTGTGTATTGTTGGGAAAGTATTTGCCAGAATTGTCCTGCACAGACTTCAAGTCCTGGGAGATCAAGTCTACCCCGAATCACAGTGTGGCTTCCGTTAGAACCGGTCTACCATTGATATGATATTCTCATTGCGACAGATGCAAGAAAAATGCCGGGAACAAAATCAGCCACTGTTTATTGCCTTCATCGACCTCACAAAGGCATTCGATTTGGTCAGTCGTGAGGGTCTGTTCAAAGCACTAAAGAAGATTGGCTGCCCACCAACTCTTCTGTCCATTGTGGAATCGTTCCACACAGGCATGAAGGGTATAATCAAGTTTGATGGCTCAACTTCAGAAGAGTTTGAAATCAAGAGTGGAGTTAAGCAAGGCTGTGTGCTAGCACCCACCCTCTTTGGGATATACTTTTCACTTCTACTGAAATATGCCTTTCGTGATCAGGATGATGGTATATCCATTCACTCACGCTCAGATGGTGGCCTCTATAATGCTCAGAGATTGAAGGCCAAGACGAAAATTAGCAGGGTACTAATCAGAGAGTTGCTTTTTGCGGATGATGCTGCGATTACGACCCACTCTGAGGAAGAATTACAACATCTACTATCTGCATTCTCCAATGCTTGTTCTGAATTTGGTTTAACAATTAACAAAAAGAAGACACAGATTATGTCACAAGGTGCACATGGTGTACCATCAATCTTTATTGACGACGCCGAACTGGAGATAGTAGACCATTTTACATATCTAGGATCAGAGGTAAATAGCAAATTATCCCTCGTTCAGGAAATCAACATCAGGATTGGCAAGGCAGCAACAACAATGAACATGGTAGCAAAAAGAGTCTGGGAGAACAGGAAGCTTACTGCCAAATCAAAAGTCCTCGTCTACCAAGCCTGTGTAATTAGTACTCTTCTTTATGGCAGTGAAACCTGGACAACTTACTCACGCCAAGAGAAACGATTAAACAGCTTTCATATGCGGTGCCTGCGAAGAATACTTGGTATTAAGTGGCAAGACAAAATCACAAATACTAAAGTATTGGAAAGATCAGGTTGTGTGACGGTGTATTCCATGCTCACTCTTCGTAGACTTAGATGGATAGGACACGTAAGGAGGATGGATGATGGTAGAATACCAAAGGACATCTTTTTTGGTGAATTACAGACGGGTAGGAGATCTCAGGGTCGGCCTCTACTACGATACAAAGATGTGTGTAAGCGGGACATGATTGATACAGGCATTGATAATGCACATTGGGAGCACGTCGCCGCTGAACGTGTTGCATGGAGGGCAACTATCAGAAATGGAATAAAGACAAAGGAGAAAATGATTGCAGATAAAGCACACACAGAGCTTGAGAGACGTAAGATGGTGCAAAATGGTGGAAATGACCATGTTTTCACATGCACCTACTGTGGGCAAACATTTGCAGCAAGAATTGGCCTTATCAGCCACACTCGCCACCGCCATGGATCGTAGTTATTAAGCCTTTTTAAAGCACAATGTACCAAACTATCGTCTGTCAAGACGGAAAGGTGCCAATGAAAATAGGTTGAAAAACACGAACTATCACTGGATGTGTAAAATCAAGGAGCGGTGCAATATTGATGGGACAAGATGATATAGTCAAAAGATGGTAAACAAAGCTGTCACTGAGAATAATTATGAAAACAATAAGAAAGAAGATTACACCACAAAAAAAGCCTACTGAGCGTAATCTTGCCAAGAAATCAACAATCAGCTGAAAGATGCTGATGTTGACAGCGATATCCTGTAAAGGATATGCAAACAATAGCATAAAGTCTGGGCTGAATTGTAGAGATCACGTGTTGCCTATGCAGCATGATTCCTCTCTCGGGCTGTCTAGTTTACTCCAGAGGAAATTTAACACCAATACATTTGGAATAAGACCAACAGCAGAAGCTGCCGGATCAGCAAAGCAATGCTCTAACTGTCAGCCTGTCAGAGCTTCGATCCTAGACCAATTGCCGACCAAAGCTTAGGGCCATGTCTGCCCTGCCATTAGATGTAGTCTTTAGGTTGCATTTCCTCACACCAGGATAAGGCTTGTACCCTCCCAAACTTCGTTGACACAATGTGGGGTGTCGGGTTCGGTACATGCCGCCCAACATTCGTTGCTACCAGAAAGCAGGTTGTACCGTCTACTGTTATACGGTAGCTCAGTCATATCTGGTAGTACCGTCTACTGTCATACGGTAGCTCAGTCATATCTGGTAGTACCGTCTACTGTCATACGGTAGCTCAGTCATATCTGGTAGTACCGTCTACTGTCATACGGTAGCTCAGTCATATCTGGTAGTACCGTCTACTGTCATACGGTAGCTCAGTCATATCTGGTAGTACCGTCTACTGTCATACGGTAGCTCAGTCATATCTGGTAGTACCGTCTACTGTCATACGGTAGCTCAGTCATATCTGGTAGTACCGTCTACTGTCATACGGTAGCTCAGTCATATCTGGTAGTACCGTCTACTGTCATACGGTAGCTCAGTCATATCTGGTAGTACCGTCTACTGTCATACGGTAGCTCAGTCATATCTGGTAGTACCGTCTACTGTCATACGGTAGCTCAGTCATATCTGGTAGTACCGTCTACTGTCATACGGTAGCTCAGTCATATCTGGTAGTACCGTCTACTGTCATACGGTAGCTCAGTCATATCTGGTAGTACCGTCTACTGTCATACGGTAGCTCAGTCATATCTGGTAGTACCGTCTACTGTCATACGGTAGCTCAGTCATATCTGGTAGTACCGTCTACTGTTATACGGTAGCTCAGTCATATCTGGTAGTACCGTCTACTGTCATACGGTAGCTCAGTCATATCTGGTAGTACCGTCTACTGTCATACGGTAGCTCAGTCATATCTGGTAGTACCGTCTACTGTCATACGGTAGCTCAGTCATATCTGGTAGTACCGTCTACTGTCATACGGTAGCTCAGTCATATCTGGTAGTACCGTCTACTGTCATACGGTAGCTCAGTCATATCTGGTAGTACCGTCTACTGTCATACGGTAGCTCAGTCATATCTGGTAGTACCGTCTACTGTTATACGGTAGCTCAGTCATATCTGGTAGTACCGTCTACTGTCATACGGTAGCTCAGTCATATCTGGTAGTACCGTCTACTGTCATACGGTAGCTCAGTCATATCTGGTAGTACCGTCTACTGTCATACGGTAGCTCAGTCATATCTGGTAGTACCGTCTACTGTCATACGGTAGCTCAGTCATATCTGGTAGTACCGTCTACTGTCATACGGTAGCTCAGTCATATCTGGTAGTACCGTCTACTGTCATACGGTAGCTCAGTCATATCTGGTAGTACCGTCTACTGTCATACGGTAGCTCAGTCATATCTGGTAGTACCGTCTACTGTTATACGGTAGCTCAGTCATATCTGACTTAGACCTGAGGTACCTCGGATGACTGCTGTTGTTAATCTTCTACTTATATTCCTGTTCCCGTGTGTTTTAGTTTCATTCCCATCAAAGTAGAGAATCCTTCTCCAAGCCTGTAAGCGTATTTTATATATGGTGCTTGGCGGTGTCAGTTGCATGTCCTTTATAGGAGGTCGTAATCAGTCCCATCATTTGTTCCCTGTTTGTGATTTACTAAACAATTATTACATACAGTTCTTTGCCATTGCTTTCTGAACGACCCACGCCTCAAACCCTTGACATCAACGCAAGACGGTCTTCTTCCAAATCACCCGCAGCTGATGTCGGGGAAATGTGAAACGTGCTCACTACCTCTAGGCCACAGTGCCGATTGTTTCTCCACATACTTAATTTGTATTAACTAATTCGCTGCCAAAGGATAATATATCGCCCCATGTAACCTCCCATTTGGACAGAAGGACGATATATCGCCTAGCTAGGGTCATCGTGTCATTTGTTTTGTTTCGCGGTATCTTCCACAATTTTAATGTTCATTGAACGGAAATGTACATTATAATATGTGTTCATGTGATTGTGTACTGTGTATAGTCCAAACCTACTTTTCATTTGGAACTGAATCAGTTAAATGTCTTTTTTTTAGTCTTAAAATTCGAGAGGATCGACTTCGTTTCACCGGATTTTATCCCATATGGCTCGGTCTCTTTCTGCAGGCGGACCGCCGAAAGCTCCGTGTCACAGAACACAACCTCGCCTACCCCACTGTGGCCCAGTTGTCGTAACGAGGGTGTGCATACAAACTTTCAAGTCCGTCTTGTGTCGTATGTTAGTGAGGCTTCATGCCACGATCTAGTACACATGTGTCACACTCAAGGCCCGCGGGCCACATCCGGCCCGCCGTACAATCATATCAGGCCCGAGAAGTCTCAACTGACGTACAAATATATTCGGCCCAAGAGAGAATTGTAGGCAAAAATATTTATGTATGGTCACGATATAAAGTGCAAATCAAATTCCCTAATTAGCATCATTCCGAATGATGGGCTACCTGAGAGCGTTCTCTCTTCGATCAGAATAAGCGAAAATAAAAGTTGTATAGTGAGTTAGTGTTCGTCGTTATAGTTACCTAGCAACGTTCAGATGTTCGTTTTGGATTGTCGCATAAAAAATGAAAGTAGTGTAATGCACGGATATTACATCACCATTTCCCTGCTGACACATGCCTGGGGTCACTGACAGTAAGGTCAGTGTCCTGGATAGCAATGGTACACATAAACAAGTTCACGAGGTAAAATAGGGCCGGGTAGTAAGTCCCCCGGAGGGGGCAAATGAGAAGACAGTGATTTTGGGGCAGACAGTTTGAGCTGTGGGGTAGTGTGTGTGGAGCCTAGGGAGGGCTGCAAGAAGGGTTAAAAAGATAGGGACAAACATTTGAGGGGACAGTTGAAGTCGAGATCCCGAGAGGATCGAATGGACAGTGAGTGTTGAGAGCCGACAAGTGTAGGTCGGTGGTCTGTGAAGTGAATGAGAGGGGAGTTAGTGATATAACTCTGCCCTGTGGTTTTCAGTGATGGGAATTCTGAGACTAAGGATTAAAGACTGAGCCCGGTTATCAGCAGACATAATGAATTAAAGCCTAACCCTAAAGAGGGTCGGATAGTTAGCGGAGGCTTAGATCCAGTGTGGGTTGGATCCAGTGATTTTGGGCCAGAAGAGTGGCTAGTAGTAAAACTGTCGTGTTGGAGGAGATTTAGTAGGCCTTGAGAGGCAGTGTTATTCGAAGTGTTCCATTGGGATGAAGATATATTCTGAGAGAATTATTGTTCCTGGATTTATATGTTGCGGGTGTCCGTGTTCATTCGTCATTAAAAGGAATTGATGTGCGCAAATTAACTCTTGTTAACTGACTCACGGATGTGTGCTGCAGTGAGGACTGGTGGTGTGAGATAGATGGCAAGCTCAGCTTCCACTCTACAGTGAGTTAGTAGAAGTATTACAGCGCATACAGAACGAAGCTATGCGGGTCATTCTGGGATGCACCAGAGACACCCCAGTAGTGTGTATGCGTTACATCCTTGGTTTGCCGACTGTTGCTGGTAGGCTCAAGGTGATGCAGGCGAAGGCATACCTCAGAGTAGTTGCTGACACATATTACCCGTTGCATGAGGCGCTGGACGCTGTTAAGGATCAGCGACTGATAAGAGGGAAATCATGGATGGCTCAGGCGGAGGATACGATCAGACAGGTGTGCATTTTGGAGAACATTAGGCGAGGAGAGGAGTGGGTAAGAGTGCCAGCGGAGCAGTCAGACTTGTGCAGAGTTATAATCACATTGAGCCGAAAGTGCAGGGAGTGGCCAGCAGCGGCAACGGTAGTGGAAATCCAGCAACTAATTCAGGATAATGCTCGCCCGGGTGATGTGATTATATACACAGATGGTTCGGTGTTGAGAGGCAGGAGAAGTGTCTGGGGGTTCTTAGCAAAAGCTAATGGTCGACGTTTGGTGCAGGAGAGCCTGGCATATGATACCACAACATCTAGCTTAAGAATGGAGGTGAAGGCGGTCAGTGTAGCTTTCCGCTGGATCGAGAATACGATACACACACACACACACACACACACACACATCGTGATTGTAATTGACTCAGAAAGCATGCTGATTAGGGTGAGGACAGACAAGCTTCGTGCAGAGTGGCTTGCTTCGCTTCGGAAGTCACGGGTGACAAGCATAGTCTGGATCTTTTCTCCGGGGCATGCTGGTGTGCTGGGGAATGAACAGGCGGACAGGTTGGCTGGCTCTGCAAAACTTGGTGGAGTATTGATGTATGATAAGGCAGACGTGGTTGTGGCCTTGCTTGGCCAGAAGGTATAGGCTGGGACAACAGACTTTCACCTAGACATGTTGTCTCAAAGACTCCATCCATGAGTGAGCTAAGAAGATCGAGATGGGCTGGGCCAGAAGGCAACGGCTGGAGACACAGACCTTCCTAGATGTTTGTACTTTGCGTCCCATAGTCAAGGACGGTCAAAAATATATGCTATTTTTCATCATGTATGTGCTGCCATTAAAAGTATGAAAACATATAATATGCTATTGCGAAGAAATAGAAAAGTCGATTATAACTTTTACGCATAAAAGAATAATGTCAAAACATTTTCATAAAGGTTAAAGATTCCTTAAATTGTTATCTGTCATTGATGCTGAATTTACACGGTGCCAATTACCGTAAAGAAGATAACACAGACAATAAAAACGTCTAAATGAATGTAAATTACATAATACATTTATTTTATTTCGAATAATGTCCCTTAACTGTTATGTTGTTATATCCCTTTCTACTTGAGTACTTATTTGTGTTACTTTCCTTGTAGTCAGTCCACAACCCGTTTAGACAGAATTGTTCATACAAGTAGTGATTAATCAACGCATTGCAAACCTGTTGTTCTGATAATTTACATACGCTGTAAGAGACCAAGGATGTAAATATGGGAAGTAAAGTTTTATGATTTCTTGTCAAATGCATAATAACAATTTGTTGTTAATATATATTGTGAAATGCGGTGGCCAGGAGCGTAAGGAAACTATTTAAATACTTACAGAAATAATACTTTACACAGGAGGGAAGGACTACAAAAGTAACGTTGGCATAATTAGGATCAAATGAGTGCTATTGGGTGGAGTGGGGGGGGGGGGGGGAGTTTAAAGGATTCTGGCCTAGCGCTTGTACTGTGGATAGTGAATCCGTCAGTATACTTAGTTTTATAGAGGGGTACTCTGTTGCTATTTCTAGTCCTTTCATAATTCCTACTAGTTCTGCCGTGTATACCGATGTGGTGTCTGTTATTTTGTACTGTTTTTTTATGTTTCAGTATGGTACCCCATGCTGTTTATATTTAAGGAAGCCCGGGTAGCGCATGGCTAGCAAGCTTGGCTGGCGGTCCGTTGCTAATATGTTCCAATCCCAACCGAGGCGGGGATTATTTTTTGAGGTGGCTCCGTGGCGAAGAGGTTACGAGCGCAGTTCGTAATCCCGCATACCGCGTTCGAAACAGCGGGAGATTTAGCAGCAGACCGCCTTGCGTTGGTTTTCATATAATGGTATGAGTGCAGTTCGTTCAGAAAGCAATGGCAAACTACTGAACGTAAACTTGCAAAGAAAGCATAAATAGCCAAAAAATGCTGGGACTGAGCGACATCCTGTAAAGGATATGCAACACGGCCTGCTGGAGATAGACGCTCGATCTATCGCCAGTTCCCCTGTCCACTAGGATGTTTTTACTATCGTGTGTCCATCTTCGTGTTGATAGTCCACTGCCTCTTCTACCAAGAACCGTGCCTTCCATTACTCTCTTTTCTTAGTCGTTTAACATTGGCTTGGCCGCGTGCCATGGTCGAAACTAGGACACGGAGCTGATCCACCACTCTGGTGATCGTGTGAGATGGCGAAACACGACCGCTCACGCTTATCGGCATGACACTTGATGATGAGGATGTGACATTTACTGGGATCTTGGGCATTAGTAGTAGCTTTGATAAGTATGGCTGTCACGCCCTTTGCACGCCCCATTCCCCACTGGTCCAAGCCTGACATCCAGCTCACGTCTGTGGCTACTAGTAGCTGTCAGCATGCTACATCCCCCCCCCCCCCCCGGGGCAACAGCTGTGACAGGCTGGCTGAACTAGGGTATGCCTACCTGGCATGTGAAGACCGGAATCGGCTGACTGTGTAGAAGAAATCATTGATGATTCAACGGGCAAGACGGCGTTTGCACCTGTATTCGTCTCCAATCGTCTTGACTCGTCTTGCCACTGGATTCAGATGGACTCAGACGAGAGAGAATGGTCGACGAATTGCGCAACTCTTCCTCACTTTAATACAATTCATCGCGCAAGTCTTTCTTCATCCAAACAAGGCCACATATTTTCCCCATTCCGAGTCCTCATGTTGTTTATGCAGTCGACATGGTGGACGGGGTAAGAGCTCATTAAAATCACCCAAAAGGAAGTTTTGCTGCATATTCTGAACCATGTCTCTTTCACACAACGATCAGTTAATTCTAGCAGTCAACGTAACACAGTAAGTCTTTTCCTAGACGGTTTAGCGACAATCGTAATCCACTAGTAGCATCGAGTGTAACCATGGAGGTCATGGCATTAACACAGGCAACAGCCTGCCTGGAGACACAGACTTTCACCCAGGCGTGTTGTCTTAACGACTCCATCCATGAGCGAGCTAAGAAGATCGAGATGGGCTGGGCCAGAAGGCAATGGCTGGGGACACAGACCTTTCTAGATGTTTGTAATTTGCGTCCCATAGTCAAGGACGGTCAAAATTAGATTTCAAGTGACTCAAGTCTCGAGCAGCCTTCATGCCATTAAAAGGATAAAAACTTTTATTGTTATTTTGCATAGAAATTGAAAGTCCATTATTAACTTTTACGCATTAAAAAAATTAATGTCAAAATTGCTTCATATGCATTGAAGATTCCTTAAGTTCTTATCTGATTTTGATGATGAATTTACTATTCGCAAACTACCGTAAAGATGATGTCACAGACAATAAAAACTTGTAAACGAATTTCAATTAAATAATACATTTGTTTTATTTTGAGTAATTTCCCTTAACTGTTACATTGTTATATCCCTTTCTACATTTGTACTTAGTTGTGTTACTCTCATTATGGTCAGTCCACACCCCGTTTAGACAAAATTGTTCATAAAAGTGGCGATTAATCAACACATTGCTAGCCTGTTGTTATGATAATTTACATATGCTGTAAGAGACCAAGGATGTAAATATGGGAAGTAAAGTTTTATGATTTCTTGCCATATGCATAATACCAATTTGTTGTTAATATATATTGTGAAATGCGGTGGCCTGGAGTGTAAGAAAACTATTTAAATACTTACAGAAATAATACTTTACTCGTGAGGTAAGGACTACAAAAGGGTAGTTGGCATAATTTTGGTCAAATGAGTGCTGGGGGCGGAAAGGAGGGGGGGGGGGGTTAATGGCTTTTGGACAATCTCAGAGTATTATTAGTGACATTCCTTGACAAATCTCTGGATATTAACATAATGCACGCATATGCGCCAACAGCAGACAGTAACAGGACATAAATATGTTTTATAATGAATTAGACATGGCGGTGGGCCAGTGTAGACATTTTGAAATGACTGTCATACTGGTGGCAATGGCCTGGGTTCTAGGAATAATAGGTAGAAAAACACGAACTATTACTGGATGTTTAAAATCAAGGATCGGTGCAATATTGATGGGACAAGATGAATATAGTCAATGGATGGTACACACCGCTGTTACTGCGAATAATTATGACAAGAATAAGAAAGAAGCTTACAACAGAAAAAACTGCAAATTCTTGTGTCATGGCACGGAAGAGAGTCAACATACGATTTGGCCCATGCCTTCGGAGGTCGCAATTTGTCAAGGTACATGATCGCCTGCGTCAGCCAGCAAGGCACTTGATGATGATAATGATGACATTGTGATTAAATTCAAGCCTCGGAGCAAGAGCGACAGGATACTTCCAATAATCAGAAGTGCATTCCTTCGCCGAATATTTCGACCTATTATCTTCCCAATACCAGTCAGGTCTTAGTCAGATATGACTGAGCTACCGTATAACAGTAGACGGTACTACCTGGTTTCTGTTAGCGCCGAACGTTGGGCGGCGCTTACCAAACCCGACACCCCACATTGTGCCAACGGCTTCGGGCGGAAGAGCGCAATTGGGAGGGTACAAGCCTTACCCTGGTGCGAGGAAATGCAAGCTAAAGACAAAATTGTCATGGCAGGGCAGACCAGGCCCTAAGCCTTGGTTGGCGACTGGTCTAGGATCGAAGCTCCGACAGGCGGACAGTTAGAGCATTGCTTTGCTGATCCGGCAGCTTCTGCAGCTTGTCTTGTTCCAGATGTAGGGGTGTTACCTTTCCTCTGGAGTGAACTAGGCAGGCCGAGAGAGGGATCATGCTGCATGGGCAACACATGATCTCTACATTTTAGCCCAGGCTTTGTGCTATGGAGAGGCAATAACTCCATCCCTGGTCTTAACTGGTCTCGGAATCAAAGCGAGAGGCAACTGTTACGGGTTATAAGTCCTTGTCAGTTGGCGTAGACATGGGGCGCCACGCGTTGCCTCTGACGGTGGGAGACACCTATAGGTGTCACTGATCAGCTACCGCCCGCCTCAAGCTGGGCAGCCCCCAGCCAATTGGGTGCTGATCCGCCACAGCCTGCCTGCTTCAATGGGTGCTTGGGGCTAGGACAAAATCTGAATCGCAGGCTGTAAAACCAATGCACCAGGTACAAACAAAAATAAAAATAGAAACCTCAAGCTACGGCTTGCAACCTGGAACGTGAGAACCATGTGTCCAGGATTTTCCACTGACTTGACCAATATTGACGATGTGAGAAAAACGGCTGTGATTGATGCCGAACTCAATCGTCTTAACATTGATATTGCTGGCCTGCAGGAGACTCGCCTCGCTGAGGAAGGGTCACTCAGGGAAAACAACTACACCTTTTTCTGGAAGGGTAGAGGCCAGGCAGAAAAAAGGCAACACGGTGTGGGCTTTGCAGTGAAGAATAAGCTACTGGGAATGATTGAAATTCCAGCAGGAGGAAATGAAAGACTATTGTCCCTGCGCTTGGCAACCTCTTGTGGGTTTGCCACCATTATTACTGCATATGCACCGACACTCGATTCCTCTGATGATGTGAAGGATTTGTTCTATGAGGAGTTAGACTCCGTGATCAAGGCAGTTCCAAAATCTGACTACATTTATATGCTCGGTGATTTCAATGCTCGTGTGGGCAAGGACTCGAGTTCATGGCCAGTGTGCCTTGGAAAATACAACATCGGTCGCATGAATGAAAATGGGCAAAGGCTGCTGGAGCATTGCACCAGTAATGACCTATGTATTACAAACTCTTTTTTTAAAACAAAAGAGATGCATAAGGTCACATGGAAACATCCAAGATCCGGCCATTGGCACCAGCTGGACTTCATCATCACACGGAGACAACATCTGAACCATATATCATTGACTCGTAGTTACCACAGTGCTGACTGTGATACGGATCATTCTTTGGTTGTTGCAAGGGTTAGACTGAGACCAAAGAGAATCTACACAGCTAAACACAAATCTAGCCCCAGGATTAATATTATTAACACTCATGATCCTGAAAAGTGCTTTCAGTTTCAACAGCAACTTGAAGACGCTTTCACTGATACACCAGAAAATTGTACAGTAAATGAAAAGTGGGGTCAAATTAAGGAAACTCTTTATAAAACTGCCGTAGGGGTTTACGGCACTGTGGATCATAAGAGGCAGGACTGGTTTGCGGCCAACAGCGAGACTCTGCAGCCCTTGATTGATAAGAAGAAGAAAGCTCTCTTAAGAAACAAGGAAAGACCAACGCGTAACACTCTGAGTGAGCTAAGGCAAGCTAGGAAGGATGTGCAAAAGGCTGCCAGGCAGTGTGCAAATGATTATTGTATCAAGTTATGTGAGTCCATTCAAATCGCAAGTGATAAGGGAGACATAAGAAGCATGTATGAAGGAATAAAGAAAGCCTGTGGTCCAGTGATCAAAAGAAGTGCACCATTGAAAACCTTGACTGGAGAAATCATCACTGACAAGAAACGGCAGATGGACAGATGGGTAGAGCACTATTTGGAGCTTTACTCAAGTGAGACCAAACTAGCGGATGATGCCCTCAACGCCATAGAGGCTCTACCAACTCTTGACCACCTGGACACACTTCCCACCATAACAGAAGTTAAGTGTGCTATAAATGAACTTGCATCTGGCAAGGTTCCAGGTAAGGATGGGATTCCAATAGAAGTTATCAGGAGTGGGCAAGACACACTCACTCTACAGATCCACCAGCTAATAGAGCTATGCTGGCGTGAAGGACAAGTCCCACAGGATTTCAAAGATTCAAGCATCATAACACTGTACAAGAACAAGGGCGATCGGAGTGACTGCAACAACTATAGGGGTATCTCACTTCTGTGTATTGTTGGAAAAGTATTTGCCAGAATTGTTCTGCGCAGACTTCAAGTCCTAGGAGATCAAGTCTACCCCGAATCACAGTGTGGCTTTCGACAGAACCGGTCTACCACTGATATGATATTCTCATTGCGACAAATGCAAGAAAAATGCCGTGAACAGAATCAACCACTGTTTATTGCCTTCATCGACCTCACAAAGGCATTTGATTTGGTCAGTCGTGAGGGTCTGTTCAAGGCACTAAAGAAGATTGGCTGCCCACCAACTCTTCTGTCCATTGTGGAATCGTTCCACACAGGCATGAAGGTTATAATCAAGTTTGATGGTGCAACTTCTGAAGAATTTGAAATCAAGAGTGGAGTTAAGCAAGGTTGTGTACTAGCTCCCACCCTCTTTGGAATATACTTTTCACTTCTACTGAAATATGCATTTCGTGATCAGGATGGTGGTATATACATTCACTCACGCTCAGATGGCGGCCTCTACAATGCTCAGAGATTGAAGGCTAAGACCAAAATTAGGAGGGTACTGATCAGAGAGTTGCTTTTTGCAGATGATGCTGCAGTTACGACCCACTCTGAGGAAGAATTGCAATGTCTGCTATCTGCATTCTCCAATGCTTGTTCTGAATTTGGTTTAACAATTAGCAAAAAGAAGACACAGATTATGTCACAAGGTGCACATGGGGTACCATCAATCTTTATTGACGACGCTGAACTAGAGATAGTAGACCATTTTACATATCTAGGATCAGTGGTAAATAGCAAATTATCCCTAGATCAGGAAATCAACATCCGGATTGGTAAGGCAGCAACAACAATGAAGAGGTTAAGAAAAAGAGTCTGGGAGAACAGGAAGCTTACTGCCAAAACAAAAGTCCTTGTCTATCAAGCCTGTGTCCTTAGTACTCTTCTCTATGGCAGTGAAACCTGGACAACTTACTCACACCAAGAGAACAATTTAAACAGCTTTCATATGCGGTGTTTGCGAAGAATTCTTGGTATTAAGTGGCAAGACAAAATCACAAATACTGAAGTATTGGAAAGATCAGGTTGTGTGACAGTTTATTCCATGCTCAGTCTTCGTAGACTTAGATGGATAGGACATCTTAGGAGGATGGATGATGGTAGAATACCAAAGGATATCTTTTTTGGTGAATTACAGATGGGTAAGAGATCTCAGGGTCGGCCTCTACTACGATACAAAGATGTGTGTAAGCGGGACATGATTGATACAGGCATTGATAATGCACAATGGGAGCAAGTCGCCGCTGAACGTGTTGCATGGAGGGCAAATATCAGAAATGGAATAAAGTCAAAGGAGAAAATTATTGCAGAAAAGTCACACACCAAGCGTTTGAGACGTAAGATGGTGCATGATGGTGGAAATGACCACGTGTTCAGATGCACCCACTGTGAACGGACATTTACAGCGCAAATTGGCCTTATCAGTCACACTCGCTACAGCCATAGTTAAAAGTTATTGTGCCTTTTTAAAGCACAAACTATCGTCTGTCAAGACGGCAAGGTGCCAATGGTATCTTCCCAATACCGGTCTCCCTGGTTTAGGCGTTACACGACTCCGTAATCCCGTATACTCTCGTGAGTAACGTGACGTTTAGTGAGAATCGGTAGCGGTTCTCTCCGTGTCGGTAACTTAAGGTGTATGTGAGCCGGTAGCTCAGAAAGCAATAGCTTGAAAATGGAAGGTTGAGTGCCATGGCCAGTGTTGGTCTTTGGTACAGGACAACACACAAGCGTGACCCTGGGTTTAAATGTGTGATCCTGTGAAACATGTGATGCCCCGTTAAACATATGGCGTCCCGTGAAACATGTGGGGTCCCATGACACACGTGGGGTACCGTGAAACATGTGGGGTTCCGTGAAACATGTGAGGTACCGTTAAACATGGATGCAATCCGTTTGTATTGTGAGCCGTCGCTGACGCAAGTCGAAAGTAGGTCGACTGAACGTACAGGAGCGAGGAGCCAACACTAGTTTCAGTCGTTAGTAGTATAGTAGGGTGTCAATTAGAGCGCCTACTGGATAATGAGATGAGCCATGTGAGGACCCAATCATATCATCAACACGTGATGTTAATAGCTACTTCGCAGAAGCTCAACGCACGGTGGATGTGATGGAAGTTGTTGCGGCAACGGGACTTCACAGTGGAATACTTGGGAAAGGAGAATGTAGGAGCAGATTTCTTATCCAGACTTCCAGCTCCGGAGGAAGAAGACTAGGGTTGTGGATCATGGGAATCAAACCTACAGTGAGAAAGATTCGACGCGGTCTAATCTCTTAAGAGGGGGCCTATGTCATGAAATACTGAAGAGTTAACGATTCCCAGATGGACGACTGTATACCCGACTAACCAGGTAGGAAAAGGGTTAACCAACAAAGGAGTGACCAGGCGCATGAGTTTCTAGGTCAAGACCCAGAAAGAGGCTAACAGCGCAGGTAAAACTGTCGAGTGGAAAGATTGGTTTGCAACAAAGGCAGACAGCATTATTGGATAGCCTATTGCGGTCTGAATGTATGAATAATGGAAGAGTTTCAGATCTGGAATTTTCCACTAAACAATGATAATGCAGTCGGGATGCGAGGGGTCCAGCAATGTCAAGGACTATGCGGCAAAAATGACCGATATAAAGAGTGGCTACGTCTTTGTGTCGAGAGAAGGTGTTTCTTAGGTTTCGGGAGAGAAGGATTATGGAAAGGGATGTGCGGCGTTCCGAAGAACGTTTGTGTATTTATGGTGCATTAGTACTCCCAATTCAGTAAAGGATGTTTATAAGGTATAAATATATTAGCTATAGTTTAGGATATGAATATAGATGTGCGTGAAGTGCATTTAACATTACTTTCTATTAGTAGGAATAGTATAGACGATTAGGTGAATCTTCTATCCTATGTCAGAGTGGGTTTTTTCGGAAGCCTTTTCATTTCGGCTGGAGGAAAAGACACTCACATAGGAGAGAAGAGGAAGCAGACACAGATCTCATTATTAAATGTATATCACACAGATTCCATACCAGTGCGGGACTTATCAACTAGGAGATGACACAGATGGCTGTGGTCAGGTTCACCCAGTGTTGATAACCCACAAGAAAGCACTTTAAAGTAATAAAGCACGACACTTGTGCATAAGAAAGGAAGGAAAAGAAGTGGCATCTTAATAAGTCAGGAGGACAGAGAACGGAAAATAGAGATCATACAAACTAAAGAAAAAAGACTCAAATTACTCAGTATCGAAGAGTTGCAAGGTGCATACAAAGTGCCTATATCAATTATGAACTATCCAGTCTAGAACTTTTACAGGACAAAAATAGAGAACAATAGAAACTCGATGTGTTTTCCAGGATGGAATTAAGAACGCTATAAGATAATAAAGAACATTCTGTACGCTGACAGCATATGGTGATCGGGTTAAATACCTTCATACAGTGGTGAAAATTTTTTCATTACAAAAAACGGATATATCTACTGACTCAAGCAGACGGAGCTGTCAGGGTGAGACCGTTCTGTATCTATGTCATGTCCTGTACTCTAGCTGAGAGAAGAGACGAGAGAAACCACGGAGACTATCTATCAACATCTTATCTGGCAGCCACACTAGAAGAACATACAAACTACATAGACAAGATCCATACATACACCAGACATAGTTTTTATTAATAAATCTTTTATCTTATCGTTGAAAGGAACTGTTGTCGGAGTATGTGTTGAGGGAATAATAGAGAGAGAGAAAGAAATAGATATATGGAAGGGAAGACAGAAGAGAGGAGTGTAGACCAAAGTCAGTCAATAATCCCAACAGATAATAAGTTTAAAGATGTGCTTGTTGAGTCCAGTCTTCTCTCGGGATTTTAACTTAGGACAGGATCCCGTGACACATGTGGGGTTCCGTGAAACATGTGGGGTACCGTTAAACATGTGGGATCCCGTGACACATGTGGGATCCCGTGAAACATGTGGGGTACTTTTAAACATGTGTGGTCCTGTGACACATGTGGGGTCCCGTGAAACATGTAGGGTACCGTTAAACATGTGAAACCACGAGAGGACCCAACGAAAGAACGAAAGAACTTTGTTTTTTCCAAAGTGTTCATACATGGATACACAAGCTCGGCTGACATTCTTCTCTTCTTGTGTCTCTGCGCTCGTGCATTACTTCATTCATACATCACTTACCAATCTACAATTCGTCCAACAACGACAACCACAGAAACAATATGCGTTATAAACTCATGGAAAATGTGCAATATTCAATAATACATGCCTCACTAAAACTAATGTTGACATGGCAGTTATAATTAGCTCAGATAGTTGTAATATTGCCTGTAGCTCAGGTAGATGTAATATTGCCTGTAGCTCAGGTAGATGTAATATTGCTTGTAGATCAGGTATATGTCTTATTGCTTGGGGACACTCGGGAATATAGGACAAGTCTAGTCCTGGGACTGCATCGCGACCATTCGGGTATGATCTGTTATGGTGAAACGTTGTGACCGTTCGGAGCAGATCTGTTCGGGTGGACGGATCGTATGTGAGCCCATTGTGTATTCAAATGGCGAGCTCGACACATGTTGAGTTACGGCATGCTGAGTTGAGTTGAGTTTAATATAATAATTATTTCCAAAATTGTACTTGTAATAGTAGAAATTAATAACGGTGAAAGTGATATATGTGAATAGCAGATAATGGAAATATAATGATATAAAACTGTGCCGGACTTCTGTTATTTCTTGAGGTTTTCAGTTGTCTTCAGACATTGTGTTGTTATCGTTAAGGAATGTTGTGAAATGCTGTGTAGAGAGGACGTTGGTCAACAAGCAACAAGATTCGGTGGACTGGGATGAAGAAATCATTGATAATTCAACGGTCAAGACGGCGTTTACCTGCAAAGCGTTGTGGAGCGTAATGAGCACGGAAAGGCACGTAGAGCGGCCTGGTCATCCACTGCACCTGTAATCGTCTCCAATCGTCTTGATTTGTCTTGCCACTGGATTCAGATGAACTCAGGTGAGAGATTGTGGTTGAAGAATTTTACAACTCTTCCTAACTTTAATCCAATTCATTGCGCAAGTCATTCTGCCATCTTAGAACTCACGGCTCCAAACGTTCAACCCCACTGGATGAAATAAATGGTCACCATCATTCTTGATCAACAAACACCATTCTACACGTATGCTCTCAGTGTATGAGCGAGTGGTTCAGTCAACATCTTCTCCACCTACACCCAAATACGCTTTGGCACACGCCTAAACAACGTGTAACTTGTCCATCGTGAACGCATAAATATATCCAAAATGCATGCGCACAGAAGTCAAACGTATAACGATGTCCGGTGTATGGGTGAATATATCACCATATGGAAATCGTGACCAACCCACACTCATGACATTAAGACTGACTTATCTGTTTCATGTTTGTGCCAGGACACGCTGATGTCATAGGAAACAAATGGGCAGGTAGGCTTGCCGGCAATGGCTGCTGTAGGAAGTTGACGAGAAGTGGGCCAGGTTGGCATTCTGAACTCTCTCAGGGAAGAGTAAATGAGTCAAGGGAAGGATGCTATTCTGTAACTTTGACCAGACTGCAAGGACATCCAGACTGCAAGGACATCCAGTCCGACGGCGTCAAGCTACCCTGCGAGTAGCCAAAGAAGAACAGTTAACCAACACAGAAATGAAGCCATCAGTCGCTTCAAGCGGAAGCAGATACTGTAGAGAGGATGAGGTTTTATAGACTAATATATTAATCTGTAGTGAGGGTGATCTGTTGACTGACTAACTAACCGGCTGACTGACTGATTAATTAACTGATTGATTGACTGGCAGACTAACTAACTAACCAACTAATTAATTGATAGACTGACTGACTAATTAATAAGCTAGCTTGCTAACTAACTAACTAATTAGCTATCTAACTAGCTTACTAACTATCTATATGAATTGCTACCGATTATGTATATTTAGCTCCTCCGAAAAGATCGATCGCAGGAGCTAAATATACCTAATTGTTTACAATCCATATTGTTATATCCTGCTGCAGCCGCTGCTTCTTTTGTAGTAATTATCCAGCTAACTAACTAGCTAACTGCTAACTAACAAACTAACTACTAACTGATCAGCTAGCTATGTAACAAAGTAACTAACTAAATATCTAGCTACATAATTAACTAACTAGCTAACTAACTAACTAGCTGACTAACACCATTGCTTTTGTCCGGAGAGGGATACATTGGTAAACAATATACAAAAACAGATAATGCATGACGAGAATAGACATGTACGATTAGAAACGGTATTCTAAGAGATCACAGGTTGATACAACATGAACAAAAGAAATGGTGTGTCAACATCAAGCGGAAAAAACGAGAAATCGACGTCATCATGTCCTGTGCCGATATGCTTGTCTGGCCTTGGTTCGCCATCTCAACCGATTTGTGTTCTTGTCATGACCATGCCAGGTGGCCAAGCCATCCAGGTATTTATTGCTTTGTTTTCACTCCGTGGCGAAGGTGTTACTGGCGCAGTTCGTAATCCCGCATACCGCGTTCGAAACACAGCTGTGGGCGATTTGGCAGCAGACCACCTTACGTTGTTTTTTGTTAATGAAATGGTATGGGTGCCGGTCGTACAGAAAGTAATGGCAAACCACTGAACGTAAACTTGCTCAGAAATCACGAACAGCCAAACAAATGCTGGGGTTGACTGTCTACCTCCTGTAAAGGATATGCAACTAACTTTTTTCCCCTTGCTCTTTTCTTATCCAGTTTTCTGGTTGTCTCTGAGTTTTGCTGTTCCTCTTGACATGCTCTAGCCTGAGAATGGAGGTGGAGGCGGTCACAAGGAAGGTCCGCTAGCCCGAGAACAACCAGCACACACATGTTGTGAGTGTAACGGACTCACAGAGCGGGCTGAGGGAGGTGAAGACAGGCATACATCCCACAGAATGGTATGCTTCAATTAAGAAATCAAAGATAGGGAACATTAGTTGGATCTTTTCCCCCAGGACATGCTGGCGTGGCGGGAAGCAAGCAGACGGACAGACTGGCTGGGTCTGCACCGCTCTGTGGGGTAGTTGTGCATGATGCGGCAGGCTTGGTCGGCGCTCCATGGAATCGTGTGTGTAGTGCAGACGAACAGTTAGATAATCGTGTCCTGAAGAGAATCGTGTGTGTAGTGCAGACGAACAGTCAGATAATCCTGTCCTGATAGACAATGGTGTGTGTAGTGCAGACGAACAGTTAGATAATCGTGTCCTGAAGAGAATGGTGTGTGTAGTGCAGACGAACAGTTAGATAATCCTGTCCTGAAGAGAATGGTGTGTCTAGTGCAGATGAACAGTTAGATAATCGTGTCATGAAGAGAATGGTGTGTGTAGTGCAGACGAACAGTTAGAAAATCCTGTCCTGAAGAGAATGGTGTGTGTAGTGCAGACGAACAGGTAGATAATCCTGTCCTGAAGAGAATGGTGAGGTAGGGAGTGACTAAAGGATTAGGAATAAAGGATACTCAGAACTCCAAGGGAATGCCTGATTTATTGTCTGACGGATTTCGCTGCATCTCGTCATGTGCATACTACAGTTATATATCATATGAAGTGGGTACATGAATAATACTCATGCTTAAACAATTAAAACACATAGTCACAGGTAATTTTCGAATGTGAAACATCTGTTATCACCACGGTAATTTTAAATTTAACGTGAACTCTTTCTGTTTGCACAAAACTTGCTGCAACCGTTGTAACCGAGCTGTTTATTGGTGAACAAGTGCTGTAAGGTCAACGGTCATACCACGTTGAAACTGGCTGTTCTCATCCGATCACCGAAGTCAAGCAACGTCGGGCGTAGATAGTAATTAGATGGGTGACCGCTTGTGAACACGGATTCCGATTTCGATTCAGATTTGTAGAAGAAAAAAAAACTTTCCACCTCGTTCAACTAGCCTCAACGGCGTTGGTTATAATTGTGGTGGTTCTTAGTGCGATATAGATTGTTCTGTTCCTTTTCGCTCATTAGACGACTTCTGTTACTGCGTGTCTGGCCGGGTTCCTCTTTTTCACCATCCTCCGTACCATCCTCTGTGTTTCTGCCGTTGTTCCTGCGTGTGACTGCTGCCACTATCGGTTTTCTCCTCCCTCTCGTTTGGCGTTTTACTCGTGTTTCAGCTCTCTCTTTACCCT
Organism: Cepaea nemoralis; assembly: GCA_014155875.1. NCBI lineage: Eukaryota > Metazoa > Mollusca > Gastropoda > Stylommatophora > Helicidae > Cepaea > Cepaea nemoralis. The sequence goes on from JACEFZ010009394.1 coordinate 235,380, forward strand.
GTGTTTTTGATTTTTATTGAGTTGGGCCCTTTTAAAGGCCCTCTTGTTATCGTCTGTGTGATTTTATTTTTTCATTAGACTAGCCTTTTGAATGGTCCGCCTTTTATCGTCTCTGTTTGTTATCTTGGGTTAGCCCTGGGGAAGGCCCGCCTTTTATCGTCTGGGCTTGTTTTCTTGGGGCTTTGCTATTGATTCAGCTGTTGTTTAGTCCAGCATAGGATAGGGATTGTAGCGTTTCTCTTATCCATCGTTGGGGAGGTTTCCTACCGTCTCCTCTTGTCCAGCGTCGTAGGGGATTCCTGCGCGTCCCTCGTATCCATCGCCGGGGAGGTTTCCTACCGTCTCCTATTTTCCAGCGTCGTGGGGGTTTCCTGCGCGTCCCTCGTATCCATCGCAGGGGAGGTTTCCTGCCGTCTCCTCTTATCCAGCATTGGGGATGTTTCCTACCATCTCCTCTTATCCAGCATTGGGAAGGTTTCCTACCGCCTCCTCTTGTCCAGCTTTGGGGAGGTGTTTCCTGTGTTTGCCTCTTGTCTACTGTTGGGCAGGTTTCCTGTCGTCTCCTCTTGTCCAGTGTCTGAGGCGTGTCCAGCGCGTCCCTCCCCTCCATCGTTGGGGAGATTTCCACCCTTCTCCTTGTCTCCCGCATCAGAGAGGGTTCTTTCGTCTCTCTTTTGTCCACCTTTTGAGAGTTTTTACACATCTCTATATATTTCCTATCGCCCTGTTTTCGTGTGTCGATTTCTTTCATCCTTGCTATATTTGTTTTCTTTTGCTGTTGGCTTTATTTTATGTTGGTTATATTTCTTTCCCTGTTCTTGCATTGAATTGTTTTATGAGCTTTTGTACTTCTTTGTCGCCTTCCACCTGTAGGCATTCCCTCATTGTCATCGTCGTGTTTCTTGTTTGGAAGTATTCTACTAGGTCCCTGAGTTCCTGGTCATAGGTTGTGCAGGATAGTACGTAATGTCCTATAGTGTTTTCTTTCAGGCAATCAACGCAAAGTGGTCGGCTGATTTTATCTTTCCGTTTCCCGATTCTCAATCTCCATAGTTTCTTGTACGTTGGTATTTTTGTGTTGTCTTTCACTTGACTTTTCATACTGGGCTTTCTGAGCATGTGGTAAGCGTGTCGTCCTTTATTGCTGTCTCTCCATTGTTGTTTCCATGTGTCAGTTACTTGTTGCTTGATGATGTTTTGCCTTCAGTATGCCGAGTCCTGTGTTTACTATATTCTGGGTTTTTGTCCCGCGTTTTGCTGCCCTGTCTGCCCTCTCACTGCCAGCAATCCCTCTGTGTGCTGGTATCTAAGCTATTGTGACATGGCATCCCATATATCTTAGGTTTGTTGTTAGTGTTAGTATTTCCTCTTTCAGGTCTGGTCTGTTCCCTTTAATTTCCTAGCGCTTGTACTGCGGATAGTGAGTCCGTCAGTATACTTAGTTTTATAGAGGGGTACACTGTTGCTATTTCTAGTCCTTTCATAATTCCTACTAGTTCTGCCGTGTATACCGATGTGTTGTCTCTTATTTTGTACTCTTGATTTATGTAGCAGTATGGTACCGCATGCTGTTTATATTTAAGGAAGCCCCGGTAGCGCATGGGTAGCAAGCTTGGCTGGCGGTCCGGAGCTAATGTGTTCGAATCTCAACCGAGGCGAAGATTGTTATTTGAGGCCGCTCCGTGGCGAAGGAGTTACGAGCGCAATTCGTAATCCCGCATACCGCGTTCGAAACACAGCGGGAGATTTAGCAGCAGACCGCTTTGCGTCGGATTTCATATAATGGTATGAGTGCCGGTCGTTCAGAAAACAATAGCAAACTACTGAACGTAAACTTGCCAAGAAATCATAAGTAGCCAAAAATTCTGGGACTGAGCGACATCCTGTAAAGGATATACAACACGGCCTGCTGGAGAGACGCTCGATCTATCGCCAATTCCCCTGTCCACTAAGGTAATTTTACTATCGTGTGTCCATCTTCGTGTTGATAGTCCACTGCCTCTTCTACCAAGAACCGCGCCTTCCATTACTATCTTTTCTAAGTCGTTTAACATTGGCTTGGCCGCGTGTCATGATCGAAACCAGGACACGGAGCTGATCCACCACTCTGGTGATCGTGTGAGATGGCGAAACACGACCGCTCACGCTTATCGGCATGACACTTGATGATGAGGATGTGACATTTACTGGGATCTTGGGCATTAGTAGTAGCTTTGATAAGGATGGCTGTCACGCCCTTTGCACGCCCCATTCCCCACTGGTCCAAGCCCGACATCCCGCTCACGTCTGTGGCTCCCAGTAGCTGTCCGAATGCTATAGCGCCCCCCCCCCCCCCCCCGAGGGGGAGCACAGCTGTGACAGGTTGGCTAAACCAGGCGATGGTCACCGATTCGGCGTTAAACCAATCGGTGAACTAGGGCATAACTACCTGCCATGTGAAGAAAGGATTCGGCAGACTGTGCGGAAGAATCATTGATGATTCAACGGGCAAGACGGCGTTTGCCTGCAAAGCGTTGTGGGACATAATGAGCACTGTCAGGCACGTAGAGCGCCCTGGTCATTCATTGCACCTGTATTCCTCTCCAGTCGTCTTGACTTGTCTTGCCACTGGATTCAGATGGACTCAGGCGAGAGAGAATGGTCGATGAATTGTGCAACTCTTCCTCACTTAAATACAATTCATCGCGCAAGTCATTCTTCATCCAAACAAGGCCACATTTTTTCCCTTTCCGAGTCGACATGTTTTTCTAAAGCAGTCAACATGGTGGGCCGGGTAAAAGCACTCTAGGCCTTGAGCTTCACCGTTTCGCACGCACCCGTCTATTACAAACATGGCATAGTATGGACTGTCGTGGACAGAAAAGAGTTAACAGGACATAAGTAAGTAGGGACGCAGAGGTGTTTCCAATGCACCAGGGCCGTGTTATATACTGGCCAAGACCTATTGACGCGTCCTCGTCGAGCGTCCTGGGCAACAGGTCCCTTCGGGGTCCTGGCTAAAGTCAGCAGGATTAAAGATGCCTCCGAAGTCGGAGAATGTCTGCCTGTACGGCGAGGAACCACCAGTCTGCACACCAATAAGCCAGACATAGGACAACGGATACTCACGCAAACCTCAGGTCCTGTAAGACATCACACTGATGTTGGACAACAGGATTCCTTCATCTGACATACAGGACTTGGCGTTGGAGCTCAAGCCAACGAACACAAGCAAGCATAATTCAGTAGAGTAGTAGTCACACACTACAACCCACAAAACATGAAGAGTAAGGGTTAACAATAAATCACAGACAGTTAGTGATACTCAAGGAGCTCAACGGCTCACGGGAAATGTAGGGGACGGAGGTAACAACCTCAGCGAAAAGGCTAGCTAGACTTGTCATTCGGGGCGCGGACATCTTAAGGAACAGACACACAAAGATGTCAGTGATATTTCCATACAAGCTATCTACACGAATATTGAAGAGTTTACAACATCAAGAATTCACACAACGATCTGTTAATTCTAGCAGTCAACGTAACACGGTAAGTCTTTTCCTAGAAGGTTTAACGACAATCCTAATCCACCAGCAGCATCGACAGTAATCATAGAGGTCATGGCATTAACAAAGGCAACAGCCTGCTTGGAGACACGGACTTTCACCCAGGCATGTTGTCTCAACGACTCCATGAGCATGCTAAGAAGATCTATATGGGCTTGGCCAGAAGGTATAGGCTGGGACAACAGACTTTCACCTAGGCGTGTTGTCTCAAAGATTCCACCCATGAGCGGTCAAAGGTAACCGACATGGGCTGGGCCAGATGATAATGTCTGGGGACACAGACCTTCCTAGATGTTTGTTATTTGCGTCCCGTAGTCAAGGACGGTCAAAAATATATTTTTTCGTCTCATAATCGATGTCCTGACATTAAAAAGATAAAAACATTGAATACTATATTGCTAAGAAATAGAAAAGTCTATTATTAACTTTTAAGCATACAAAATAATGTCAAAACGTTTTCAAAAGCATTGAAGATTCTTTAAGTTGGTATCTGTCATTTATGTTGAATTTAATCGGTGCTGATTACTGCAAAGAAGATATCACAGGCAATAAAAACTTTTAAACCTATTTAAATTACATAATACATTTATTTTATCTCGAGTAATGTCCCTTAACTGTTACGTTGTTATATCCCTTTCTACTTTTATTCTTAGTTGTGTTACTTTCATTGTGGTTAGTCCACAACCCGTTTAGACAGAATTGTTCATACATTGCTAGCCTGTTGTAATGATAATTTACATATGCTGTAAGAGAACAAGGATGTAAATATGGGAAGTAAAGTTTTATGATTTCTTGCCATATGCATAATAACAATTTGTTGTTAACATATATTGTGAAATGCGGTGGCCTGGAGCGTGAGAAAACTATTTACATACTTACAGAAATAATACTTTACTCATGAGGGAAGGACTACAAAAGGGTAGTTGGCATAATTTTGGATCAAATGAGTGCTGGGGGAGGGGGGGATATTGGATTTTGGACAATCTCAGAGTATTATTAGTGACCCTCTTTGACAAACCTCTGGATATTAACATAATACAAGCATATGCGCCAACAGCAGACAGTAAGAGGACATAAATATGTTTTATAATGAATTAGACATGGCCGTGGGCCAGTGTACACATTTTGAAATGACTGTCATACTGGTGGCAATGGCCTGGGTTCTAGGAATGAGAGAGGTGACAGATTAACCGCATGGGCAGAATACCAAGAAATGATAGGTAACACCTGGTTCACAATCAAATTGACTACGTACAGATTAGAAAGAGATTCAGAATCAGTTTAGTAGCAGCAACAACTTCACCAGGAGTAGATGGACATAGTGACCACGTGCCAGTTATAGGAAATATGATGTTAAGATTTAAAACCATACAGAAACATCCCAAAGAAGTTAGACCTAACATTACTTGAAACAGACAAAGAAATTAGAGAAAGGTACAATACTACTGTAAAGAACAGTTATAATGCCATGGAGATAATACAGATTTGCACCACACACACACACACACAAATGGATGACACATGAAATGTTGTGGAAGATGGATGAAAGAAGTAAGAAAAAGCAATATAAATACGAATCTAATACAATACATAAAGAAATAGTAAAAATGCAAAACAAATGCAAACTTGTTAAAAGGGTTTGGCTGAATCAACAGTGCAAGGAGATTAGGACAAACTAGGGAAAATTCTCACTTCCATGTATCAACAAATAAATACAATAATGGGTAGGAAAACACGAACTATCACTGGATGTTTAAAATCAAGGAGCGGTGCAATATTGATGGGACAAGATGATATAGTCAATGGATGGTACACACCGCTGTTACTGCCAATAATTATGACAAGAATAAGAAAGAAGCTTACAACAGAAAAACTGCAGTCTTGTGTCATGGCACGGAAGGGAGTCAACATACGATTTGTCCCATGCAATTGGAGATCGCAATATGTCAAGGTACATGATCGCCGGCGCCAGCCAGAAAGGCACTGGATGATGATAATGATGACATTGTATTTAAATTCAATCTTCAGAGCAAGAACGACAGGAGACTTCCGATAATCAGAAATGCCTCCCTTCGCCGAATATTTCAACCTATTATCTTCCCAACGCCGGACTCCCTGGTTTAAGAGTTACACGACTTTCTCCGTAATCCCGTATACTCTCGTGAGTAACGTGACATTGCGTGAGAATCGGTAACGGTTCTCTCCGCGTCGATAACTTAGGAGTATGTGAGCCGGTAGCTCAGAAAGCAATGGCAAACTACTGAGCGTAATCTTGCCAAGTAATCAACAATACTCTGAAAGATGCTGATGTTGACAGCGATGTCCTGTAAAGAATATGCGAGACAAAAAAAATCTTCCCAACACTGTCTAGGGATGGGAACCATCCGGGTCATGACTCCGGAGGTCTTTCTCCTGCAGTCAGTCTGCACTCTGCTTCCAGTTTGGAGACGTTGGAACAGACTTTCCACTTATCCTACACTCGACTTTCTGAGACAGTAACGCTTTCCGGATTTAAAAATAAGAGACTGTTGCCTTCTGCTTCTGTGAGAAGATTGAGATGAGCTGAGCCAGAAGGCAATGGCTGGAGACACAGACTTTCACCCAAGCGGACTCCATGAGCGTGCTAAGAAGATCGAGATGGCCTGGCAGAAAGCATGGCTTGAATCTGGAAGGTTTAGTGCCAAGGCCTTTGGGCGTCTTTGGTAGAAGACAACACACAAGCGTGACCCTGAGTTCAAGTGTGGGATCCTCTGACACATATGGGGTCCCGTGAAACACGTTGCGTCCCGTGACACATGTGGGGTCCCGTGAACCATGTGGGTACCGTTAAACACGTGGCGGCACGTGACACATGTGGGGTCCCGTGAAACATGTGGAGACCCGTTAAACATGTGGGGTTCCGTTAAACATGTGGGGTCCCGTGAAATATGTGGGGTCCCGTGAAATATGTGGGGTCCCGTGACACATGTGGGGTCCCGTGAAACATGTGGGCTACCGATAAACATGTGGGATTCCGTGAAACATGTGGGGTCCCGTGAAATATGTGGGGTCCCGTGACACATGTGGGGTCCCGTGAAACTTGTGGGGTACCGATAAACATGTGGGATTCCGTGAAACATGTGGGGTGCCGTGACACATGTGGGGTCCCGTTAAACATGTAGGGTCCCGTGACAGATGTTGGGTCTCGTGACACATGTGGGGTTCCGTGAAACATGTGGGGTCCCGTCAAACATGTGGGGTACCGTTAAACATGTCGAATTCCGTGACACATGTGGGGTTTCGATTAACATGTGGGGTCCCGTGACACATGTGGGGTCCCGTGACACATGTGGGGTCCCGTGACACATGTGGGGTTTCGATAAACATGTGGGGTCCCGTGACTCATGTGGGGTCCCGTGACACATGTGGGGTCCCGTTAAACATGTGGGGTCCCGTGACAGATGTGGGGTCTCGTGACACATGTGGGGTCCCGTGAAACATGTGGGGTCACGTCAAACATATGGGGTACCGTTAAACATGTCGGATTCCGTGACACATGTGGGGTTTCGATAAACATGTGGGGTCCCGTGACACATGTGTTGTTCCGTGACACATGTGGGGTACCGTTAATCATGTGGGGTCCCGTGACACATGTGGGGTCCCGTGACACATGTTGAGTCCCGTGACACATGTGGGGTCCCGTGAAACATGTGAAACAACGAAGGGACCCAACGAAAGAACGAAAGAACATTATTTTTTTCAAAGGGTTCATACCTGGATACACAAGCTCGGCTGGCGTTCTTTTCTTCTTGTGTCTCTGCGCACGTGCATTACTTCATTCATACATCACTTACAAATCTAAAATTCGTCCAACGACGACAACCAGAGAAACAATATGCGTTATAAACTCATGGAAAATGTCCAACATTCAATAATACATGCCTCACTAAAACTAATGTTGACATGGTAGTTATAATTAGCTCTGGTAGATGTAATATTGCCTGTAGATCAGATAGATGTGATATTCCTTGGGGACATCCGGGAATATAGGACAAGTCTAGTCCTGGGACTGCATCGTGACCATTCAGGTAAGATCTGTTCAGGTGGACCATTGTGACCGTTCGGGGCAGATCTGTTCGGATTGACAGATCGTATGTGAGCCCTTTGTGTATTCAAATCGCGAGCTCGACACATGTTGAGTTACGGCATGTTGAGTTGAGTTGAGTTTAATGCAATAATTATTTCCAAAATTCTACTTGTAATAGTAGAAATTAATAACGGTGAAAAAGATATATGTGAATAGCAGACAATGGAAATAAAATGATATAAAACTGTGCCGGACTTCTGTTATTTCTTGAGGTGTTCAGTTGTCTTCAGACATTGTGTTGTTATTGTTAAGGAATGTTGTGAAATGCTGTGTAGAGAGGATGTTGGTCAAGAAGCCTAGAGACATTCACATAAGTCATAAACAGAGGTGACTATAAAATCAATGTCACACAGCTGTTACATCGAGTACTGATTAGAGGAAACACCTCACACAAGTCATGCAGACTATTCTATACACAACCCAGCATGTGAAGACAGGATTCGGTGGACTGCGAGGAAGAAATCATTGATAATTCAACGGGCAAGACGGCGTTTACCTGCAAAGTGTTGTGGAGCGTAATGAGCAAGGCAAGTCACGTAGAGCGGCCTGGTCATCCACTGCACCTGTAATCGTCTCCAATCGTCTTGACTTGTCTTGCCACTGGATTCAGATGAACTCAGGTGAGAGATTGTAGTTGAAGAATTTTGCAACTCTTCCTAACTTTAATCCAATTCATTGCGCAAGTCATTCTGCCATCTTAGAACTCACGGCTCCTAACATTCAACCCCACTGGATGAAATAAATGGTCACCATCATTCTTGATGGACAAACAGCATTCTACACGTATGCTCTCAATGTATGAGCGAGTGATGCAGTCAACATCTTCTCCACCTACACCCAAATACGCTTTGGCACACGCCTAAACAACGGGAACTTGTCCATCCTGGACGCATAAATATATCCAAAATGCATGCGTACAGAAGTCAAGCGTATAACGATGTCCGGTGTATGGGTGAATATATCACCATATGGAAATGGTGACCAACCCACACTCATGACATTAAGACTGACTTATCTGTTTCATGTTTGTGCCAGGACACGCGGGTGTCAAAGGAAATAAACGAGCAGGTAAGCTTGCCGGCAATGGCTGCTGTAGGAAGTTGACAATCAGTGGGCCAGACAAGCATTCTGAACTTCCTCAGGGAAGAGTAAGTGAGTCAAGGGAGGGATGTAATTCTATAACTTTGACCAGACTGCAAGAATGTCAATTTAGACGGGGTCAAGC